>CM022486.1:13379605-13661962 GCA_011952105.1 Coreoperca whiteheadi | reverse complement strand
GATTGTGTAAGTTTTTTGTGGGGTGGGGGGGTTGTTTGTTTTTTTTTATACACTGTTGTTTTGGAAAAAGGGAAGGCCTCTCCCCGGCCGGGGGGGGTGGGGGCGCAAGGGGGGGGGGGGGGGGGGGGGGGTGCACGGCTTGTGAACGGCCGGCGGGTCCAGCTGCACTCTCTCCTCTCTGCTGCTGCTGCTGCTGCTGCCGCCGCCGCCTCGGGGGGAATTCAATTATTTCAAAACAACCACACAAGAGGAGGTGTTGAACAAGGCAGGCTGACAGAGAGGGTTACAAGATGACGACCGAGTTTCGGGAGCCGCTGTAAGGACAGGAAGGAGTGGGGATGGCAGTGCACGTTTTCAAATGCCTGCGCCGGCCCGGGCGCTAGGACAACCAACAGGTAGTAGCTGTATGAGCCCAAGTTTTGTCACATTACCGTCTGAAGCAAATGGCGGCAGATGGAGTTAAAAAACCGACTGCCATAGCAGGTGTGTTTTTGTGTTTGTCAGGTGAGCGGTGAGCGTGTGGGACCACTCAGTGTTTCGACAGGAGAGTTATGGAATATGAGGAGCCTGACGTGCCTCCAGCTGATGCCCCCATCAAAAGAGGTAAGAGGATCCATCACTGAGGTTTTATTCTGCAGATTACATTTAGACTGCTGCAAGCATGTGTGGGCTGTTTGAACTGTTGGGCCTCTTCAAGCAGAAAGCAGCTTGTTGAATAGTTTCAGTTGATTTTTACCTTTACATTTATTCTAAAGTCTTATTTTGTGTCTTTATGTCCCTCTCCCTTTTGCACAAAGCATGCCTTGGTCATATCTCCCAGCATGCCATTCTGTGCCCACTCCCACCCACATCTATCTCCTCCCTCTCAGTCTTTACCTTGTTCTGCACACCTGTCCTCCACTAGCTGACTGTTTCTGCCCTCCCTGTCACTGTGTTTCACTATTATTTTTATTTCCTCCTCTCTCATCCATCTTTACCCCAGTAACCCTCCTCATCCCTTTCACTAGGATGTGGTTAAGGTGCTGTGAGTGGGTAAGAATGGCACTAAGCCGAAGTAATCCTTGGGGATTAGTTCTTATTTTTGCTTCTGTTTTTGGTCAATGCTTTTCTATTCAAAGCCTCTCCTCAGCTCAAATCAAACTGTTTGGCAGTCACTTGAGATAAGACACCTTGTCCCTCTGCCACAAAAACCCACTGCACACCTTACTACTCTCATAGCATGGCGACACAGTTTGCTAGAGTGTACCTGCACTGCTGTGTCAAGGATAACTATATGAATAACATTGTCGCTCATGGCTGAGTTTAATGGATGTGAAATGCACAGTGAGGAAAAAGAAAGTACAAGAACAAACATTTATACCCTTTACTCAGGCAAACATAGCAGCATCACAATCACTTTTACTTAAACAGACAGCATCGCCAGTGATATTGAGCCATGCAGATAGTTTTGGTTACTTGAGTAATGTACTTACATTCCACCTCTTTTTTACAGGCTAAGTTATGTCTTTTAACATTATAGGGTGGTTTACTGGTACTATGGTATAGTAGAAAGAGAGCGATTAACAGAAAGGATAAGAGCATAAACATACAGTATTTATCTTAGGTATATGTGTCAGGTATATGCTGAGACATGTACACAAATATGGTTCAAAGTATCTTTTTCATATTGTCAAGTGGTAGAGATTTGAAAATTAAAATTAAAATGTAATCATATACGCAATACTGTAGGGAAACACAGGTTAGTTTTCAAATTATGCCACAATGGCTCTTAAAGGCATTTAACCTCACTGTCCTGGCTTGGGTTAGTCGACGTCATGCCGTGCAGCCAAACATTGTTCAAACCCACACACTTTTGTTTTAAGTTCTTCAGAAGATGCTAAAGTTTTCAAACATATACCAAATATGACTAAAATGATGCACAACATTTAATAGCAGAAGTAGTAGCGACAAAATGAAGTTAAAGTATCAGAAATAAAAGTACTCATTACGCAGAATGCCCCCTGCCAGTGTTATATTATTGGTCATGTATTTAACATGTCAGCAGTACTTTCATGTTAAACTTGGGGAAATTTGTCTCAAATGATGCACAAGACAGCTGGATCTGGAACAACATGATAAACAATATACATGTTCCATCTGACAGAGTGGAAAAAGACCATTTTAACAACATTAAAGCTACTTAAGGGGAACTAAAATGGCTGTTAAAGGGTTAAAGGGTTTTTTGTAAAAACAAAACAAAGCAACATCAGCTTGCTTACCTGGTACTTGAACTGCTGCGATGGTGATTTAATCTGGTTAAAGTGGAGTTTCAGTGTGGTTGTGTAGTTTTTCATACTGCTGAGGTGACGCTTCTCAAGGTGATGAGTGTCTTGGTTTAAGTGGCGGTTGTGGGTGTCTTCTCATTTTTCTGGAGCGCTAGGTTTCGTCGCTCGTACTGCTCCACATTGCCTTTCCTCCTACCTGTAGGGTAAAACCTTGCTCCTGTCAATTATTGGGTACAACCTGTCTGTTCTGTCCCTCAGGGATCTGTTGTGGGTCCGATCCTCTTCTCCATATACTGTATAATATGTTATTCGGGAGTCATTTATGAACTTCATATCGGTGGGGTTTTTTGTCACATTAGTGACATTCAGAAGTATCTGTCTTTAAACCAAAGTGATATCAAGCATCTGGCCTCTTCAGCTGTCTGCTAATTTCTTGCAACTTAATACGAATAAGTTTGAATTCATTTTTAAGAGACCAAAAATACTTTCAGTTACAAAATTCAAAATTTACAACCATTTTGGCCTTTCTTCTAAAGTATTTTGAAACTCTTAAAATCATTTTTAATAATCGGTCAGTCACTTATAGGCCAACATGTTTAAAACGTCATGTATGTTTCTAAAGGAAACTCTCCAAAATGTCATTTTTAATCACCTTGAAACTGTGAATCCTGCTTTTATTGTGTGAGACTTTTATTTTGTCACACCCGGACACCTTGTCTCTTTTTTTCAACTCTTATTTTAATCAAAAAGACAGAGCATTGGACTGCCAGTGTACTGTAGTTTAGCACTGATTCAAATTGATGGTGATTTTTTTATTAGGAGTCAGTGCTGAGGTAGATTTCTGACATCTTCAGGAACAGATTAGGATGAAAGATTTAAGGCTAATTGCACTTTTTGGTCAACAACCTACCCTAACCTTGACCAACACACAAACCTGCTCTATCAGGCATGCTTTTGTGTTCATTTTCATATTATATCGTTATTGTGTATTGTAATTTGTTGTTATTTTTTAAATTAAGTTCTTACATTTAGTTTGTGATTTACTTATTTATTTAAGTTATCCAGACCATCAGATTTTTCAGAAAAAAACACCATCTGCTTTCATGACTATTATACTCTACATAATGTTACATCGACATTAAGATTGAAGAGTATTGAGGAAATTAAGTAGCTTATCTGGCTTTTAATATATTTACGTTTTGTATCTATTCTGTGCTGTATGTGTCACAGTTTATATTCAGGCAAATTTGACAGCCTACTCTCTGGGTTCAGTGGTCTTCAGTGCTGTTATGTAACGCAGCAACTGTCACTTCAGCAGTTAGCTTAGATGTCAGAGTGTAGAGACGTTGGTAAGATTTTGACTGATGAGTGGTGTTGTTGTTTGTGCCTCTGCAATCACCAGGGTCATGGACAGTGAGTGTGTGTTTGTTTGTGTGTCTGTGTGTGTGTGTACATGGTGGTGGGTTTATGGCCTGGCTAGCAGGTGTGTTTAGCTAAATGTGTACATGCTGTGTCACATTTAGTTTGTTCAGAAGCCAATGTTTGTGATTGCATTAGATTCTTTTTCCGCCACTAACCACCAGCCACAGCCGTTTATTCCATTCTGCGTGCGTAGAGATCAGTTTTACTAAGTCAAAATAATTAATAACACATTTCAGAGATGACAGTGGCTGAAATTCAGTGTGTTTCAGGTGACTTTACATCTTTTAACCTGGCTTATTTCTTTAGATAAAAGTGTGTCATTTACCAAAGTACAAAACCAACCAACCATCAACCAGAATTTTTAACCTTTTAAGTGTGTGCAGTTATGTGGTTATCAGAAAAACAAAAACACCTTACAAATGATCTTTATATATTTTAGGGAAGAGGCTGTTGTGCATTTTTATAACTGACTAATGAAAAGAAGGACAATCACTCTTCACACTCCTCACTGAAACCATACTAATGCACTGCTTAGGTAATTGTTTGACATATTAACTATGCTCAACAAACCCTCAGGCTCATGGAAACATTTAAAACCCATCAAAGAATGAAAAAATGTATTGCTCTTAGTTTGTAAATGATGCTTATATTTAGTTGTAAAAAGTTCGTTTTAAAGTATTATTTAATTTCACATACATTTCATTTTATTTAGCAGTCCCCTTTAAACATTTGCTCAGTGTTGAAATTTCTTTACATTTTCCGTGTGTACGTGCACTGCTCTGCTTTCATTCCATGCTTTCTGCTTACGAAGCAAAACTGATTTGATGATGGGAGGAAAACAGTGGAAACCACAGAGGACCTGATCTGGCACCAGACAAAGACCGGCTAGCTCTACATCTTCCATTGATACTTATCTCCCCTGCCAAGAAACCTCTCTAACTCTCTCTCTCTCTCACACACACACACACACACACATACAACTCCAGAAATAAGCCCCTTGTTTCAGACCCTCCACGCATTTACCCACTCTCACTGCAACTTAGACTTTCTCACATTTGTGGTCAAACAGGCAGACAAAAAAGAGGACCTATTGCTTCACAGACACCCACCTTCCTCTGTCTTTATCTGCTGTGTGTGTATGGGTGCTAAAGAGTCACACAAACATAACATAGACACACAAGGAATATTCTAATTTAACCTCTCCGCTATCAGTAAGGCTACTTATCTGTCCTCAGGCCTTTGCATATTGGAAAAAATACAAACCCTGCAAACCTTATCCCTAACTGACGTTTCACAGGACTTGTCATTGAGGAGTTTATCAGTATTAGAGTATTAGCCACAGTTTAACTTGAAGCCTTGGCAAGTTTCTGTCACATTTCATGCTAGTTTCTGACCCCGTGTATTTATTACATGCTCATTGCATATTTGATTTGATTGGTTTTGATGTTACATTTGAACATCAGAATGATTTACATAATTATAAGCATTGATGATTAACTGTATAGCTAATAACCCTGCTACAGTGCAGGTTTCAGTAGTAGAGGAAGTATTCAGATCATTTACTTACGTAAAAGTAGAAATAAGAAATTATAGAAATACTCCATTAGAAGAAAAAGTCCTTCATTTAAAACTTTACTTAAGTAGCAGAAGTATTAGCATCAAAATGTACTTAAATTATCATTAAATAAAGTAGCCTACTCCTTATGTAGAATGCCCCCTGTCAGTGTTATATTATTATTTTTGGACATATATTTAACATGTCAGCAGTACTTTCATGTTAGTTATTGGTGTTGTGGTTGTTTATACTGTAACTCCAGCTGTCATATAAATGTAGTGCAACAAAAAGTACATTTCCCTGTAAAATGTAGTGAATTAGAAATACGAAGTAGCAGAAAATGTAAATACTCAAGAAAAGTGCAAGTACATTTGATCAACATTGTCGCTCATGGCTCAGTTTAATGGATGAAGAAAGAAAGAAAAAGAAAGTACAAGAACAAACATTTATACCCTTTACTCAGGTATACGTAGCAGCAACACAAACACTTTTACTTAAACAGACAGTATTGTCTGTGTAATTGAGCCATGCAGATAGTTTTGGTTACTTGAGTAATGTACTTACATTCCACCTCTTTTTTTATGTTAAGTTATGTCTTTTAACATTATAGGGTGGTTTACTGGTACTATGGTATAGTAGAAAGAGAGCGATTAACAGAAAGGATAAGAGCATAAACATACAGTATTTATCTTAGGTATATGTGTCAGGTATATGCTGAGACATGTACACAAATATGGTTCAAAGTATCTTTTTCATATTGTCAAGTGGTAGAGATTTGAAAATTAAAATTAAAATGTAATCATATACGCAATACTGTAGGGAAACACAGGTTAGTTTTCAAATTATGCCACAATGGCTCTTAAAGGCATTTAACCTCACTGTCATGGCTTGGGTTAGTCGACGTCATGCCGTGCAGCCAAACATTGTTCAAACCCACACACTTTTGTTTTAAGTTCTTCAGAAGATGCTAAAGTTTTCAAATATATACCAAATATGACTAAAATGATGCACAACATTTAATAGCAGAAGTATTAGCGACAAAATGAAGTTAAAGTATCAGAAATAAAAGTACTCATTACGCAGAATGCCCCCTGCCAGTGTTATATTATTGGTCACGTATTTAACATGTCAGCAGTACTTTCATGTTATTTGGGGCTGTTGTGCTTGTTCATACTGTAACTCCAGCTGTCATATAAATGTAGTGCAATAAAAAGTGCATTTCCCAGTGAAATGTGGTGAAGTAGAAGTATAAAGCAGCAGAAACTGTAAATATGCAAGTAAAGTACAGGTACGTACAAATTGTACTTCTAATGGTAAAACAGATCTTGACCTTTTTTAAAAAGTACCAGTGTTAAGTTTCTGTTTCTAAAATATTCACCCGGATGCTCATATGTAATACTGCTCTTACTAAAACTTAGATTTACAGAAAGTGTTGTGAAGTTTTGATTCACTAACTACATTTTTTCTCCCTCAGGAGGAGTCATGTCCAAGAAGACTCATTTGAGTAAGTTCTCTATGATATACTGTATCTCTGTGTGCGTGAGCATGTATGTGTCTGTATGTGGCAATGACATTGCTTGTGTTTGTGCTAGATGTTTGTGCATGCATTGTGGTTAACTTCATAGTTAGTGAACATACAACACTGCACCTGTACACCAAGACACACGCAAACGCGCACAGTGGTGTCGTATGAGTTGGGCCATTAGCAACGCAGTGTGTGCGCTGTGTGTTGCACCTGTGCTGCCCCCCTCACACACACACACACACACACACACACACACCGCATAAACAGAGTGATGAAAATACCAACTACTATGGCTTTGGCACTTTGGCATCTGAATGCAGATGACAGCGATAAGATCTCGTCTTTTTTTAACTTTTTTGGTTTAACACTTTCTGCCACAACTTTAGCACACCTGTGTGTGTTTATCAAGTGTGGAGATGCTGTGTGTAACACACCACCAACCTTTGTGTTGGGTGGTGAAGATAAACAAATTGAGCATAAATAATAATGATTATATTGATTGCTGCTTGTAAATGAGTGCACGTGTATGTAAAACCTGATTGTTGCGCCTGCAGAGTGGAGGAATCATTTTGGATTTTGTTTTGGAGGAGTAAGGACGGGGGGGTGTAATGGAGAGCTATGGTGGTCTTGTCTCATTCTGTGTTTCAGTCAGGTGCTATAGATGGAGGGATGATAGAGGGAGAGAAAGATAAGGATATTTAGTCACGTATTGTACTTAAGTATAATTTTGAGGCACGTGTAGTGTACTTTCTACTTCTACTCCACTACATTTCAGCAAGATATATTGTACTACATTTATCTGACAGATATCGTCATTAGTTACTTTGAAGATCAAGATTTTACATACGAACCGTATAACCAGTTTATAAAATGTGATGCATTGTTGTTGATTAAACTACCCAACAGTATAGTTAATATTAGCTTCACCTCGACCAGCTGCAACATTAAAATACTGCTTACGTAATGCATCAGTAATAATAATCCAGTTATATGATATAACCCTCTGACAGCGGCCATTCTTTTACTTTGGATACTACTACTTGAGTAAAATTCTGAATTTCGGACTTTTACTTGTAAGAGAGTAGTTTAATGTAGTGTGGCATTGCTGCTTTTACTTTTACTTTAAGTACAAGATCTCAATACTGGAGGTTCGTGAAGATCTGCAAAATAAACTTTAATAAAATCGCGTAGAAAGAGGGAAAGACGTTGCAATTGATGAATTGTTTTTTTTAAATTCTGGTCAGTCTAAAATCAACATTTGTCAGATTTCCAAATTGAAGTCACAAGGGTGAGTTTGAGAATAAATAAAACCTTACTGTACTGAAATGATTCTGTGACTTACATGTTTTACTGCATCCCCCAGTTATTCCCTTTGAACATGTTTTGTTTAAATTCTCAGGGAGAGTCTTAAAGGTGCCAGACTTTATAAAGCTAATTTTTTGACGTGTGGTATATAGTGAGGGGGTGAAGGATAACAACAAAGGAAAAAGTACCTTGAGAAAGAAGTCAGGGCAGGGGACAGTCCCCCCTTTTCTTTGTCTCTGTTTTCTCTCTCTCTCTCACACACACACACACACACACTCACTGACACACACACACACACACACACACACACTCACACTAACAAGGAAGGTGAGGCGGTGACTGACACTCAAAAGTCTGAATATGTGTGCTAAAGCTGCAGTGAGCACCCGACCTGGCTTGCTAAAGGACGGACGAAAAATGAAGAAAGATTGAGGGAGTGAAAGAATAGGTGGTGCGAAAAAAGTGTGAAAGACTACTGTTAGACAAAGTGAGAGGATAAGTGAGTTTGTGAAAGTGGGACAAACATCTGAGACAAGTGGAGGAGTGAGGATGATGCGAGGTAGGGATGAAGTTCTTTGGTGTGTGTGTGTGGGCAATACAATCAAATATATTTTATCAATTACATGCTTTTTGGTCAAAGTTTCTCTCCAATGCACTCTGATTTTATAGTTTAGGGTTATTAAAAGTTATAATATGAAAGCAACCTGATGGTTCTGATGGTGCATCTTGTTGTTATCCACATGTCTAATAATGTCAGGTTCAGGTTTTAAACAGTTGTATCTTATTTTAGCTTTTGTCAAATCCTTGAAGTAACTGTGGATTCACGCAGACTTTAACACCTGTGGCTTCAAATGCATTGAGTTTTTTTTTTTTTTACTTTATCAGGCTGTGTGATAAAGCCTTTTAGTTTCCACTTTTCATTTCAGATGTAACACCGGGTTGTAAAGTAAAACCTTCTTGAATTGAAAGTGGCTCTGAATGTCGCAATTTTGCACTTATGTCGCGCAAGTGTTTATTACATGTGAATTTAAACTTTAATCAGCGAAAGATATTTTTAGTAGCTCTGTAACAGATCCCATACAATACACAAACACACACAAGTGTTCGTGTACATACAGTTTAAAGTATACCATATTATTTGTTTTGAAACTGGATTGGGTCTCTCCAGACTTCTTGATTGGATGACTGTTAAGTATGTTCACATCGATATGTATGTGTTTCAGTTTTATGGTTTGGTAACATGACTCAATTTTGAGCTCCCTTTGATGGATTTAAGATTTGAATCATGTCTCAGATATTTCTGCCCTCTCTCCCACATGCGCAGTGCACCTCAGACAACAAGCTGAGCTGACTTAAGATGAGAGTGCAATAAGTTGTATAAAAATGTATACTTTATATTGTATACTATACAAATCTTACATGTTTTGAATTGATCGGCAAAATGCCTTTTGTTTGGAGCCATCATATTTCCATGAGAAGTAATATAAATAACAAATGTAACCATTTAAGATTCAAGGGACCAGGTCATGATATGACATCAGAGATGTTACAAACCCTTTTTGCACATACTTATACGAATTATAACGTAAAACGAAAGAGACAGGAAAACAGGATGCTTCACAACCGCAGTGCATCAGTTTGAATGGACAGACTGTACACACATACAGCAGACAGAATGCAAAGGCTGTTAATATTGTGAAAAGGTGATAATTACAATGATAATGAATTTGGTTTGTTTTATCTTAAATTAACAGAGGGGAAGAAGAAGCAAAGGCATAAATCATGAAGAATAATGAGTCTTCTCTATGCGAGTTTACTCGCACGCTCTCTCTCCTGCAACATGCAAGCACACACACACACACAGATGCACATGCACACACAGATCCGCAGCTGCTTGTTAGATGGCGCCTAGATGTAGCAGTCCTGCAGCTGTGTGTGGATACTGTGTGCATGAAAGGAAGAAAAGGAGGCTCCCATTGCCAAATATACAGCCTGATATCTTCAACTTAATAACTTCAGCAAGAAACAATTACTGATCCAATTCTCTGGTGTTACACACACACGGTGGGCTTGATACAGTCAGAATTTACCCACACACACATTTCACATGGCTTTGTTGTTGTGTTCGGGGGATTCCTGCGTAGATTCATATAGTTTCTTTATCAGAAAGGATTTCCTTGTTCCTTTGGGTGCAGAAACCTACACAGCACTTCCAAAGCAGCAAAAGCGGTTGGCTTTAGATCAAAGCTAACATCAAAATCGCAGGTGACACATTCCCACCCAAAATATGGCAAATGAAATACATCAGTTGAACTGATTCACACCCTTTGTTGCTGTCAAAACATTACCTCTTTCAAACACCCCCAAATTCAGCCTGCACTTCAAAGTAAAATATGGTAAATCTGATGCTAATTGTTGTTCAGATCAGCTTTGATCATTTCTCTTTTTCTCAGACAAGCTGCTGTAGGTAGTTTTTTTTTCTTTCCATTTTGTTGTTGTAAAATAATGAATGAAACTCAGTAGTGGAGGAGTCCTCACATTTATGTAACCACCAGCACAGTTTGATTCTAAAACAGAAAGAAATTTAATATCTGTAGACCTGAAATCAGCACTGAAATATATGTAACCAGAAGTGTTTCGTAAGAAAATATTCAATACATAGTAGTAGTAGTGTAGTAGTGTGAAATACTTCTTATAAAATACCCCATTTTGTCATTATTGGTAATAACTTTTATTTTATCTGATGATGAATACTTGTTTCTTTTCTTTTTTACTTCCTTAAATCCATATTACAGTTATTTTAAGAAGGTGCAGTCCTAAATCATGGCTTCTTGTAAAAGTAAATTAATTCTGACAGGCATATTTTCATTTAGTTTCAGTAAGTTGGAGCAATTTTTAGAGCTTTTACGGATCCCTTTCTGCTTTGCACAGCAGATGAATGCAATGAATCGAAATTTGGATTTGGTATGACATTTTCCTTTTATTAACTGTATTTTTGAATGCAAATGAGACGTGAGAAAAGCATATACTATTATGTGTACTGTTTTATGTTGGTAACTACATGTATGTTCAATATATACGTTTTTTGTCCTCCACATACATTTTGACGCAACAGAAAGTAAGTGCTGTTATTACCCAAGCGATGCATGATCTTTTAAATATAAAAAATTGTTGAAATGTTTTCTAAATTAAAATCTTTAAAGTGTAATTTCTATGAATTACAGTAGATTGTGACATAAACAAAAAAGGTTTTCTTTATTATTAATAATAATGAGAAGAATTATTCTTTGAAAACAGAGGTGCTCTAGATAAATAAAATGATCATAAATTGTGTATAATCCTATTAATGATAGGAGTTCAATAACATGTTATTTTAATGATAGAGTCTTTATATTTGTGAGAGATTAACAATCTGTTTGTTTGTGTGTGTGTGTGTGTGTGTGTGTGTGTGTGTAAGGGTGTGAGGTGTGTATACATTCTTACTTGTCCGGTTTTTGTCCGTTTACAGTGCAAAGAACAGACTGCCAGACTGTCAGACTGCTGACAAGGTGATTTTAGGCAGAGTGATGAGTTGAGAGTGGCAACCCCCCCCCAGCTGATACACACCACACACATATACAAACACACACTCACATAGTGTCACACGAACGTGTTGAGAACCTATCTAGTTTGAAATCCAGAGATTAAACCTTTGCATTTGGCAATATTTGGTATTTGTTTTTTATTGTATTTGTATTTAAGATGATAGAGTACTAGGTGATGTAGTACTCTTGTCTTTTATTAATGTCATTAAGCTTGAGAATCACAAAAATTGAGGACCAAAATTTCTTGTCCAGCACTGAGAAGGAAGTTGTTACAGTCATGAGAAAATCTGATTTGCAGTTATACATGGAAGCTTCCGTTGTTTGTACGACGACACTGGCAGATGTGCTTTTTAAGTGGGAGTGTGTAAGTCATTGATAACTGATTAAAAGACATAAATCAGTCCATCTCAGTGTAGCAGCGTCTTGGTATACTTTGTATGCGGAAGCGTGGGAGGTGGCACTCTTTTATTTTGACTGACAAACCAGAATATTTCCATCACTGCACGTCTACTGTACTCAAACCTCTTCACTTCTTAACATCATCCAGCACATAATGCATCAATTTTAGCTTTGTGTGGTGTGTTTTTGGTTGGTTTCATACTGTACGGTGTTACTGGAGTGCAGTGGAAATATTAAATGTTGAGGGTTTTTCAAGAGAAATCATAACATAATTCATCTAAAGTAATTAGTGTTTCTTGGATGAACCATATTTCATTTTACTGATTGTGCATCGAGTACATAAGATCTATGGTAAAAATCCTTATTAATTGGGTCATACTGAGCTGTTGAGCAGTTCTGCCACATGAGGGTAAACCAATTCACGGTATTTAGGCATTAGGCAGTAAGAAAGTGCAATTTTAGTTTCAGTGTACAAAAACAGTACAGTTTTTCAGCCATATTGAGTACTAGACACAATAACCTCGTCTCTGTCACTGAAAAAGACATTATAGTAGAAATAAAGGTGGTTTAGTTCTTTTTCAGTATTTTTACCTCTCTCACACGCATACACATGCACACACACCAGGAGATGCTAGGTTTGATTGGTCTGGGCCTGTGGCTGGAGATAACCAGGTGAGACAATTGGTGATTGTAGGTTCTTCAGTGTTTATTAGCTGTCAAGCTAATTTCCTTGTACAGATACTGGTGTCTTGAAACTCCCGGGCCATCAAAGGCAGGCTGTAGACACAGTTTTGCAGGTTTTCTTTATTTTTTATTTTTTATTTTGGCACCAGAAAAGAAGTCAAGATGCTGCTTTTGATAACATCTGATAATGTGTGTTTAGGTTGTCATATAAATTCAGTTAAGAATGATCAGAGCTATGATTGCATGGAAAGTTGATGGAGGACTGCTGTGTGTGTTTGCGTATGTAAGTGCGTGTATGAACAGTGAAAGGTTGTGGGTCACAGTGGACTTCCTGTTGTTTGAGGTTGCCAATCAGAACTGAAATAGCGAAAAAAGACCACTCATGTCCCCCCCCCCCATCATGCAATGCCGACTATGAGAAAAAGCAATCATAGTCACAGCTCAGTATTTTTATTTGACTACATCAGCAGTGATATTTAGCTTGCAGAGAAATGTTTCTGTTGAGTGGTTTATTTGAACCAAATCATCCGGTTGTCTTTTACAGTGTCAGAAGCTTGTTGAATCTGTGAAATACTCTAATCCTTATCATGGTAAATCTTGAGGTTAATAAATCACCTGTAATTGTAGCAGGAGCAATCTCATCAGTTGCACAGGAAGTATTTCTGCTTTATCATGCATGCTCTACGTCTGCATTTAAAAAGTGCATTTTTCCCTCAGACTAGCTGTCCCCCTCTGGAGCTTTCAGGTGATCCCTGTGGCGCCAGATAACGAGGGCAGACACTGACACACTAACACACACTTTTGCAAAAATCTGACACAGTTATGCACGGAAATGCAAATACTACTGTATATTAGCATCAACGAGCAGACGTAAGAGCTCGTCACAGGCAGAAAACAATCACAACTGCAGTGCATTTGTGGAAGGAAGAGAGGAGATAACAGGAATAGATGAAACGAAAGGTTATTTAGTGTTAGAGAAAAGAGACAATACTGCAGGCTCTGCTTCCTGGATGCGTGTCATCATTCAATGTTACTAAATATGCTAAATAGTGTGACTTATACAGTATCTGATGCACAGTCCTCTATCATTTTATTGGAGATATGTTTGTCAGGACATGCTATAATAGCGTTCACACCTGTCACCAGGACCATGAATCAAATGACATTTGATTGTGACAAAAATCGCCACCAAGCAAAAAGACTGAGAGGTGTGAGAGTTTACAGAGATCAGGGGCATGGGGGGAGGGGGGTGGCCATTACTGGCAGTGATGAAGGAGAGAGAGTAAATTACTGGCAGCTGTGTCCTTTATGAGCGAGACGGAGAAGGATTCACAAAGAAAGAAATGACATGAAAGAAGGACAGTCAGAGTGAAAAAGAAGCCAGTCAACCACTTGAAAGGACTCTGAGGTTGACACCTTCATATTCTCCGCCTTTCTCCATTTGAAAATATTCCACGTCCTCAGAAGACTCTCTCCTTGTTGTATTTGATGTTATTTTGTTCATTATTATTAAGGCAGGAGGTGTTCGAGAGGAAAATACCTTTGGTTGACTCTGGTCACACAACATTGATAGATGTTTAAGGGGAAGTACAGCATGTGACAAGTTCTCACAGTGGGAATAACTTTCCAGTTTACTTCTTTAAAAAATATGCAGTGGCATTATGGTGCTTGTTGGCATATTTTACTTCTACCTGTATGCTATAGAGGTTTAGATTGATGTTATATTGTCTATTAAAATTATTTATGATTCAGAAAACATAAGGAATTCTATAATATTGTTCAAACAATGTAAACTATTGTATTGTTTAATTTGTTTGCGATTATACAGTGCTGACGTGTGAATAAAGAAATATGAGGTAATGAGTTCATGTTACAGGTACAGGGGACTGATTAATCTACATTTGGTCAGTCTTCACAATGATATATCAACAGATTAGTTTTTTTGACATGTTGCCTTCAGCACACACTCGTATTTGGTCAGCTGTCTTGGATTTAGACATTTTAGCTTTTCATGACCTGTTCAGTTGCATGAAGAGTAGTTGTGATACTGAAGATCAAGTATCTTTGAATGGATTGACAGGGATAAACTCGCTTCTTGTTTGCTTGCACGCATGTGTTGGCGTGTGAAGTGGCACCTGTGTGGAGAAAAGCAGAAGAGGGCTGCATCCGAAAATGTTAACATAACTGCTTTTACGTCTGTGTTTGTTCAGCCCAGATTGAAGTTATCCCTTGCAAGATCTGCGGTGATAAATCCTCTGGAGTGCATTATGGAGTCATCACTTGCGAGGGCTGCAAGGTGAGATGACAGCATCGGCACACATACTCGCTGTACAAACGTATTAAAAGAGCAGTTCAACATTTTGGGAAATATGCTTTGCTCTCTTGCAGAGAGTTAGATGAGGAGATGGAAGCCATTCTTATGTCTGTCCATTCAATATGAAGCTACAGCTAGCAGCTTGTTAGCTGCTAATTAACACCACATTATATCTTATTAATTAATTCATTAACCCATTAAAAAAACCCTGAACAGACACGTGGTGGTATTACAGAGACTTCCAGAGCCAGCCTAGCTGTTTCTCCCTGAGACAGTAAGCTAAGCTAATCGGCTGCAGCTCCATACTGATCATACGAACATGAGAGTGGTTTCAACTACATTTACATTTAGTCATTTAGCAGACGCTTTTATCCAAAGCGACTTACATATCAGCACGTTCACAAACCGAAGGAGCGTTTTGGGGTTCAGTATCTTGCTCAAGGATGCTTCAACACATGGCTGGGGGATTGAACCGCCGACCTTCCGATTGGCAGGCGACTGTTCTGCCACCAAGACACAGCCGCCCCAACTAACTCTCTCTCAGCAAGAAAGCAAATGAGCTTATTTCCCAAAATGTTGAACTATTTGTTTACCAATTAGAGCTATACCGATATCTCAGCCAATATTATCTTATAGTATATTTCAGCTGATATGTAACACGAAATGTGAACACAGAAATGTCCGAGATGTCCGAGCACTGACAAGTTTATTTTTCAACTGTAAAACAAATTTAACTGATCCTTCTCAAAAATGTTTGCGTATGTTGTGTTTATGTAAAAAACAATTGTTGATTGATATATTATCAAATTAATTTTTGCATGTCTTGAATATCAATATTGGTATCTGCCTCAAAAATCATGTTTGTGTTGGTCTCTTTTAAGGGACACTTCACCCCAAAATCAAAAGTACATATTTTTCCTCTTACCTGTTGTGCTATTCATTAATCTAGATTTATTTTGGTGTGAGTTTTTGAATATAATTGGACTATATATGGCACATCAACAGATTTCTGGAAAGAGACACTGTTGTTGAGTCTTTCAAATGTATTTTTTTGGTACTTTGGGCACCTCACGCCCAGTGCTATGTGGTTGCATTATATTAAAAAACATCTCTATTCAGAGACATCTCTATGGCCAATATCTCCAAAACTCAGCGACTCACACCAAAACAATCTAGATGGATGAATAGCACTACAGGTAAGAGGCAAAATATGTATTTTTGATTTTGGGGTGAACTGTCCCTTTAACCATGCGGTACCCACCCCTCAGGGATTTTTCCGGCGCAGCCAGCTGCCTACTGTATCCTACTCCTGCTCGAGGCAGAATAACTGTCTGATCGACCGGGCCAGCCGCAACCGCTGCCAACACTGCCGTCTAAAGAAGTGCTTGGCACAGGGCATGAGCAGAGATGGTGAGATACAAACACACCCATGCTGACAGACAGACAGACAGACAGAAAAACTATACCATGTCTTCATTCACAGCATTTGTTTATTTCCCTGTGTTCATTTGTTGTCCTCCTCAGCGGTGAAGTTTGGACGGATGTCCAAACGTCAACGGGACTCTCTGATTGCTGAAGTGGAGAGGCACCGACAGCAGCAGCAGCAACAGCAGCAGCTTCAGGGAGACACTCAGTCTGTCTTGTCCTACCCCACCAAGGCCCGTCAAGACCGGTCCCCACAGCTCCTTCAGCCCATTAACTACTCCTTCACCGGGGAGGCCGAGCTGCTGCCCTACACCGCTGATGTTCACCCTTACCTGGTATGCTCCCCGAACGAGTCGCAGGTGTCGGGTATGATATCCCGAGGCTCCGGTGTCCCTCCCACATTGAGATGCCAGGGGAGGGGGGACAACAGCGGCCACCCTGACGTAAGAGGTGAGGCACTTGTGTGTGTACACACCTTCATCCTCCTCTGCTTATTCCTTATTTGTCTGTCTTCTCTATTCATCATGTCAGGATTTGACTCCAGACAGCCATCTCATGATCTGATGGGGATTCATTCCTACAACCCTCTGGAAGACCCTTACAGCCTCTATCCTCACTCTCTGAGAAACATAGGTGAGCAAAAAGCACAGTGGGTTAAAAGTGCATGTTAGTGCATGGTATTTTTAATATTCATGAGTATTTCTTTTCTTTTTTTTTTAGATGAGCTATGTGTCAGCATTGTGCATTCCCACAGAGAGACCAGCCAGTACAAAGTGGAGGAGCTTCAGGCTCTCAAGTGGAAACTGTTCAACAGAGAGGAGATCCAAGCCTACCAGAGCAAAGTACAGTATACCAACCTGATGACCGTTTCTTTTTTTCTTTTTTTTGGGTTCTCAGGCTTCCTCTTGTATTTATGTCACCCAAGCAGTCTCAAAACAGAACATTTTCATTCAGATTGTCATTTGACAAGGCTGCTTTTGATGCATCAAACAGAAAACTTGTTTCATACTTTCCCCCCTCCTCCACTTCTTCTCCCTCTTTGATCACATGGGACGCTTATGTTCAGTTTAAATGTATTCATCCTCCAAAAATTGCTTTTCAGCGGCCCATATGCTATAATATTTAATCACAGTAAATAAAGAAATCAAATACAGAAACTTGATATTCTAAATTAGAAGAAAGAGCAGTAGACAGTGAGGATACATGTATGTGGGAGGAGTTCAAATTTGAGTGATTTGAATGTTATGTTGCAAAAGGACTTCCTATTTAATACAACCTCTCCTACAATCTTTTTTTCTCCGTCTTACTCTTGCTCCCAGTCAGTGGATGAGATGTGGCAGCACTGTGCCATCCGACTGACCGATGCCGTGCAGTTTGTGGTGGAGTTCGCAAAACACATCCCAGGTTTCCGTATGCTCAGCCAAAATGACCAGATTGCTCTCCTAAAGACTGGTGAGTTTACCTGTCACTTACCAGAAGGGACCGTCACCGTCAATCACAATCTAAAATGCTTTTAATCTCTCTTTCACCTTCTTTTAACTGATCCCTTTTCCTCCATCTTCACTCAGGCTCCATGGAGGTGGTTCTGGTCAGGATGTGTCGGTTCTTCAACACAGAGAACAACACCGTCTTCTTTGATGGGAAATTTGCTGGAGTTGAAGTCTTCAAGTCTTTGGGTGAGCATTTCTCTACACATTGCTTCTTACCTGATGCACAAAGGCAGTTCTGCATCCATTCGTGCAATGAGCTCAATATATAAATATGGGGGTTTATCAGCACTCTGTGGTTTCTTTTCTTGCAGCATGTGGTGATTTGATCACGTCAGTGTTTGACTTTGCTCATGGTATGTGTGCTTTAAAGCTCACTGAGCACCAGATCGCTCTCTTCAGTGCTCTGGTGCTGATCAGCACAGGTAAGATCAACTCACCTGTCTCTCAATGATGTTGCATTATACTCCTCAGTTTTGAAACATAAACATTTGGGAAGACACTTCAACACACTCTCCATCAGACAATATTCATTTTATTTTGTTTACCTTTTGGTGCCTGATATTTATTTCCTTGTTCTCCAGGATTTACCCACAATCTACCTACAATTTTAGGCTTACATTGATGGTTCTTTATGGCTAATTTCAATCAGTGCATCTTGGTCATCTTTTAGACAAAAAAGTATAGTTTTATTACTTTGGTACAAATAGCTAATGAGAGACAAATTTTTAGTCACCTCTAGCTAAATATCTCAATTTCTAAAAAACATTTTCATGCCCAAATAATTCCTGAAATATTCACCTTTTCAAATCCACTTTTCAGCTTTCAGTAGACAAATATCAGACAACAAGTACAAGTCATCCTTTTAGCATCGTTTCCATCACATTTTCCCTATGGTTTTATTCATTCATTCATTCCCACATAATTAGCCTATGTGCCCCACAGTGGCCCCAGACATGGTAATGTTAACAGGCCAGACAGTGAACCAGGACTGTTCACACATAAGTAAAATGATTTCAGTCTATGATAAGGTGTACCCTTTTTAAAAATGAATCCTTCTTTGCTCTTTTTTTGTCTTTCTGCACAGATCGTCCATGTCTCGAGGACAGAGGCAGGGTTCAGCGAGTGCAAAGAAGTGTGGAGTTAGGACTCACACACATTCTACACCGAGACAACCAAGACAGTCTAATTCACAAGGTACATGTCTCAGTGTAGAGCAAATGCTTTCTCTTTCGTCCTGTGATTAATAAAGCAAACATATTCTTCTTTGATGTCCATGTTTTTCGCTCTAGTAGATCGCTAAACGTGTCTCTGTCCTCCCTGCAGCTGTCCCAGAAGATGGCAGTGTTGCGTTCACTGTGCAGTCTGCACATGGAGAAGCTGCGCTGGTTCAGTCAGCGTTACCCGCTCACTGCTCACTCTCTGTTCCCTCCACTGTACAAGGAGCTGTTCGCCTCTGAGGCAGAGCTGCTGCCAGGGACCACTCACTGATGATTCACTAGAATATGCAAAGACACAGTCGTGTACACACACACATTATTTTAAGTCTCATCATTACTTCCTGACAGAATCTATTTTTCTAATAATGAAAATAATTAATAGTGTTTTATGACAGCAGAGCTTTTATGGTAGATTGTGTCAAACATACATTTCAATATTTTGATAATTTAAAACTATTCTGATTATTCCAGCATTTTGTCGTTCTTTGACAGGACATCAACAGTGGGGTTCATTTTCTCTCAGGATGTGCTATTGTGATTCTGTCCAGTTAAAGTTACTGTATGTCACAGTGCGTTCAGACATGGTGATTCAAAGAGGCAGGACACCTGTCACCTGAAACTTAAAATGGTAGTCCACCCAGAATCTATCTTTAGAGAATAAAACACTGACCTCCTGTAGAATTAAAAGATGAATTTAAAGAGTCTGTCCCTTTGTGAATGCCATCAGTTCTAAACAGCTTGGATTCATAAAAGACTGCATTGTTTGTTTGTTTGTACAATACAAAATGGAAAAATAAAATATAAAAAGCCCAACACAATTCTAACAGGTTAAGACAATGAGAGAATCATACAAAAAGAACAAATGTACAGGCAGAGCCAAAAACACCAAGAAGCGTATCATGCTTCTCCCCTTAAGAAGTAAACATCACATTCCAGGAGCAAAATAACAATCATAACCATAGGTGCACACCCGACTCAACAACACTGTTTCAGATGTTGACCCAGTTTCATAACATGATCAACATTACACAATCCACTTCTCCACTGTCTCTTCATGTGCTCAATATGCCCCAAAAGTTCATATTTTCACTTACATAAGCCTAAGTAAGTATTCTGCTTCTTTACTCCTCATGCACAATCCTGTTGAGCTTGTGAGCACGTGGGTATGTTAGTTTGCTCGAATTAGATCCTCCTGCTCCTACTCAAGTGTTTCCGCCTCAAAGATTCGATTTTGGCTGCAGCATTGCTTTAATACATGTTCATGTGCTTGAGACTCAGAGAGGCAATAGTGCTCATGGGGTAGCTGATAAAGCTTTCTTCGTGCAATCATCTCTGATGGCCCGGAGTGACAAACTAGCCAGAGGTATTCTCTCAGTCTTTCAGGATCCTTCAAAATAGGCTGCACCCGGGAACACGTCACCCAGATTGATTGCTCAACATCATTGCTGGATTATACTGTTTCAGTAATGTTAGATATTTGAAGGTTATTTTAACTAGTCCCTACAAAACATGAACAATTGGAATATTTCTGATTTGTCAAATGCCAGTAAACTATATGATAGCCCCCCCCTGTCTTGTGCTCACAGTGGCACCCTCAAAAACCAACTGTCCAGTTAGAGCTGAATGTGTCAATTACATTTTCAGTGCTAATCACACTCAAAAAACAAAAGACAGCCTGCCTCTTTGTATCTCTGTCTCAAGAGAAATGTTTATCCTGAGGTTGATGTCACAGATTGACTAATAAGCCCTACAAGGCAGCAGTACCTCTGAAGTCTTATCCTTTGTGTTTGAATAAATCCCTCACAGGCTTTTATATCTTTTGAGCTTTTGAAAAGATGTTGCATTAAATGTAGAAATAAATATTAAGTTAAAAATATGGAGATAGTGTAGAAGTCTCTTCCTCTGTGTGCAAACTTTTCCTTTTTTTCAGATTAACTTGCATATGTTTTGTTTTCTCTACGTATCTTTGAATAAAGCCACGAGTAAAGAGGAAATAATCAGAGGTTTCAGCATTAAGTACTGTGTTTCCAGATGTAGTCCTCTCTGTTTTTGGAACGGCTGAGATTATAATGAAGATAATTCCATGTAAATCTTCTAATAAACTGCAGGCTGTGACACCAAGATTTGGTAATTGTATTATTCTGTTTGTGTTAACACTGTGTAATATAAATAGTTGTGTAAGACTGAGACATGCAAGAAAAATCCTCAACTCAACAGAAACAGTTTATACATAGCAGACATAGCTCTCAAGTGATAAACAGAATTTATCATTCTCAGTAGCATATTGAAGGACATCCAGGCACCAGTCCCAGCACTGTATTATAGAGCTGTGGCTGCAGCATTTAACACAAAGGAAATATTAGTCATTGTGGATAATACAGCAGACTCTGGCAGTGGAAAGTTGCCATCAGGTTTTTATAGAAATGGTTGCTAACCAAGTTAAGAAAAAGCTCATTAAAAGATTGTGAGTCAATTTATTGTGGAAAATATGACCTTTTCCTACATCCAGTCATGCTAGAGAACTAGTCATGTTTTGATCTAACTTTATTAATGCAGTGATTTCTGCTTTCATAATTCAGTTTGGTTTGGAAAGATGTCAGGTAAACAATTCTTGTTGATAATGTTATTTCCCACATGTTGAATAGAGGAAAACTACAGTACGGCCCTCTGTTTATTTAATTTTCCCACTGGTTGTAACTATTGCACCCACAGTAATCCAAGGAAGGGGAGCCCTCTTTTAATGTCCTCTCCTGTGGTTTGTCCTTTTTTTTCTTATGTGTTATGGACATGTGAAGTCCTCAGAGACATGGAATTGAGCAATATAAATAAGCTAGACCTCACTTGATTTTTACTCCCGAAAGTGAAGGAAAACAACCAGAAACTGGCCACAACATTGTAATCAAACACTTGTAGACTGTACTGTCAACTCATGCACATATTTTGAATATTAAATCGGTTTTCAGCAGTCTTACAGCCTTAAAGCAAGTTAAATCTGTTGCATTCAAATGTCACAATGACATGACAAACAGCAGACCTCTTTTTCCAGTATGAGTATGAGAGAGAGTGCATTGCAGCCCTGTCTGGTTTTGTTTGCCATTCTTTGCTCTCTGACCTCTCGGGGGACTTTGTACCTGGGACAGTTTCCGGATCCCCATCACTCACAACCACCAACCAAAAACTTTGTTCCTGATATCTGCTGTATATGATGGGGAAGGGTGGACAGTTTCCAGTGGCCTATAGAGAGGAAATTCATTAAATTACAGTCTACAGCTGCAAAGGGAGTTCTTCTCGGGTCTGATAGGGCTTTTTTATGAGAACATGTTGGAAGGAATTGTGTAGAGGTCTCAGTCAGTGTTTCAGACTTGAATTCGTGAGGCCTATGATAACCCTGGACTCAAACTCAGTGTGAGATAACAAGGAATTCAAGGTCTTTAATGTCTCTTAAGAAGCAAAGAATGAATTACAAACACTGTGGGTGAGATGGACACAATTCAGATCAAAGTAACAAACAGCATTATCTTGATGTTATTTTGTAATATATTTCATTATTTTTAGTTTTGTGCTAAAGACGTTATAAAAATATGTTCTCAAGTATCTAAAGGTCTACTGATTTTACACATTAAGTTCATCATCATCGCAGAGTGATATTCAGCCTTTCTAAAGTCTGAAAAACACAACCTGCTTTAGGTTGAAGATGACAGTTTTTAGCCGAAAGCCTGTGTTACAAACATGGGGAGTGGAGTTTGAAAAAGAGGGTTTTACCAGGCAGGAAGGCTGTAACGAAATACACTGCTGATTTGCATTATGGGAAATGTAGGATCCTTTCTTCTTCTTGACCTATATACTTGAGACAGGATTTCTCAGGCTCTGCTGCTTTGATTTTAATGATATTTTTTAAAATCTTAGCTCTTTACAGTCCACCAAACTCATGGAAGTGCAATACTACAGAGTTTGGTAAAACTGTACTCACTGTAATCAGTCATTTATCTAGGCACAAGGACTATGATCCATGATTTATTTTTTCATGATATAAATATATGTAAAGGCAATAAGGCCAAGTAAACATTTGATTCATGGCAAATGGTAGCAGTTTCAAAGGTCTGATCCTTAAAAAAGTATGTTTTTAGTACACAAAGGCACTTACAGTCATGATAATAGCACAGAATAAAACATCATATTTTATTCCACCATTTGGAATAAGATTAGATTGTTTTGTTGTTTTCATATTAATAGACATTTATATATATTTATTTTCAGATTGGATATTTATAAGTATAAATTGAATAACACATTGAACTAAACAAATAAATTGAATTAACTGTTTGTTGAAAACTGTAAACTATTTTACAAGAAATATTTGCTGAAACATCATCAGTCGTACAATTAGTCCAATAATTACTCTGCAGCAGTGACTTGCGTATCTGTTTCAGCAAGAACTGCTCACTGGCTCTGCCATATGTGATAATTATATAATAAATGGCAGGGAAATGAGTGACGAGTTAAGTGCCTAAAAGTTACAGCCGGTCTGAATAAAAAATAATAATAATCAAGTTCACACATGAGCTCAGGCTCAGCGACTAAAGAAGAATCATAATTTCCCATATAAGAGCACCCTAGCAGCGCCCAGCTGGCCTATTTGAATGATTCATGTTGAAAAACTTCCTTCCCTCCCTCGTTTCCTCAGCCCGCCTCGCCATACCCTCCCCCAGCCCCAAACCCCACAACAACCATAAAATACAGTTTGCGCGATCGCCGAGCTTTGTTGTCACAGGCGGACAGCGCGGACCTCCCTCCGTCGGACCAGTCGACGCGCCCGCTGAGCGTCTTTTCCTGGGCCGCCTCTGCTCGCGCCGCCAGGACAGTCAGCGGCAGCGGGACAAACTGCGGCGTTACCGGACAGACACACTCTATCCCGTTTGCGATGGGGTCGTCTCGGGCTCTAGTCTGCTCCACCGCATTTGTCTTGGTTATACTGAGCTCAGCATCCACGGGTTGGTACTGATATTTCTTTTTGTTGTTGTTCTCGTGTCAGAAATTGTTGTGTCTGCTTCTTGGCTGATGGCCGGGCTCCATTTTTGTTTGTCTGAGCTGCGGTAAGTGCATTTGTTTTTGCCTGTAGACCTACTGACATGAATCCTGTAGCAAATAGACTTTAAAGGACTTTTATATACATGTCTGTGCTGATTTCTCCAGTGTGGAATGTAACTACAATGTCTTACTTACCGAAGTACAAGTCTAGGCTACTTAATGCTTAACTTGAATATTTTATGTTACTTATACTTAACTACATTTCAGAGGCAAATACTTTACTTATTGATACACTTACTGTATTTCATAGATATAGCTACTACTACTGGAATATGATGCATTGTAATAGATTAACCTAACAAATAGTATGTAAATATTGAAAATGGACTCCACCTCAACCCGCTACAACATTAAACTCAGTAATAATAATAATAATAATAATAATAATGTGTAATATTTAATGACACAACACGGACAATAAAATGAGTACTTACCTTTATACTGTAAGCACATTTGTCTGATAATACTTCCAAACTTTTAACCTAAGTAACATTGTAAATGTAGGACTTTAACTTGCAATGTAGTAATTTAACACAGTGTTGTTTTTCTTACTGTTACTTAAGTAAAAGAATACTTCTTCCAGCACTGGCAGTCTCTCAGCATAATTTGCAACAAACCAATGAAGAGTTGCATAACTTTGTCTGGCTCTCTCTCTGTTTGTGTGTACAATTTTCCAGATGAGCCCATCTTTCAGCAGCATGATGTCACCTTTGACCTTGAAAAAATCATCCAAGGTATGTTTATTCTCATACTAGTGCAGTATCTCTGAAAGGACCAATTAGAATCTCAGATGTTCAGGGTGGAATCTGGCCAGCTGTCACTACTTCAACAGGCTATTTTAGGGTTAGGACTTGAGTTTGACATTGAAATTTAAGGAGTAGTCCACTGATTTTGCTCGAGGAGTACTACTTAAAATTTGAAAATGGCTGTCTTTCTGTGACTCTGGAGAGAGCTTTCTGAAGTTAAGAAAAGGTAACCCTGATGAGGCCTTGTCATAATCTATTTCTTGTGAGTCCCTCAACTTTATTGAAGTGTCATATTAAATCGCTAGAGAAAACCCCCTGAAGTTTAAAGTTAGGATAAGATTTTAGGTTACTGTAGGCATAGAGTGCTCATGAGCAAGTCAAGGACGGGACTATAGTTAATGTAGGCCAGGTTCATGTGTAGAAATACAGTATAAACGTATTAAGACACTGTAGAATATTTTTAAATCTATGTGTCTTTCAGAGATGCAACATCCAGATTCATTCACAATGCAGAAAGAGGTGGATGTGCTAGATCTCTTCACTCCTGAGGGTACTGTTTGTCTTCTTATCTATTGTTATGACCTTGTTTTGACATAACTACATAGCTGCATGTCCACTTGAAACATTTGTCACTTTGGTTGCCCAGATTTGTCTTCCTAGCTTGTTTTAGTCTGGCCAGTAATGAATCATACAACATAGGTGTCCTGTCCATTTTCTTTTAGTCATTGCTTTCTGTGTTTTCACAGAGTTAGAGCGGCTGACGGTGTCTGCACCAGAACAGTTCGATACCCTGAGTGAGAGAGGTAATCTATCTTGGCTCAGTGCCTGCTATTGCTTCTCTCTTGCTTTTTCTTCCTCATCTTCCCTGTCTTACTCCCCCAAACCCTGTATAATAAAACAGCAATTATAGAAAGAAAACACTTTAAAATAATAATAATAATTATTATTAATACATAGCCTTTACTCTGTCAGGGGGTTCCAGGCCAGGAGTCTTGACACCTAGAGAACGTTTGTATCTATTTTCTTCTCTTTAGTTTGAGTTTTCATTTACTTCATCTGTGCTATCGACTGCTGTAAAAGTATCCAATAACAGTATGATTCCTGTCCTTTCCTCTAAGGTCGACCATATTTTGGGCCCCGTTCCCTTGGTGGGCCTCCCATGCTGAAATATTCTGTTCAGTTCCCTCTCGGCCGACCGACCTCCGAGAATCTCCAAGCCATCTGTCTTCATGGAGACCGTCGTCCCCGCTACCCACACTCTTACTTTCCCAACTCTGGTTTTGGCCAGCAGAAGCGAATGGCCAGTGCTGTCAATAAGGCAGAGTCCTGGTTTAGTACATGCTGCAAAGGGAATCAGACTTGGGAGAGGGAAGTGATGCTGTGTTGCGCCACACAGGCGGTAAGTTTTCACAACAGCTCCTACAGCCGATTCAGCGATTTCCTACTCTGTATAAATGAAAAATGTCAAAATGATATCTTGTTTTTTCTCGGCCAAATTCTGCTCCGACTGGTTTATTCCACTTTGTTGATTGTGTTTTTCTTCTCATTATTCTCAACGTAATTACTTTCTCAAGAAGCAGTGGAACACGATTAAAAACACATTGACATTATGCATTTTGGAGATCAAATTGGATCCCAAACCAATATGATATCATGTTAAAAACCAAGATAAAATTAATGTTATCCACTTCATACCTCATGAGGAGGAAGGCTCTCATAGATGGTAGCTATAATGTAATAGGCAAAGTGTCATAGTGTCATTTCCCTTTTTATATTTTTTTAACCCAAAATATAAAAACATTCTTCACATTGCTGAGATGATGGTACTTGCATTTCTGAAAGAAAGTTTAAAACCTTGGGCGCTTCCAGTTGATGAGCAGACCAGCCCAACATAACAGACAGGCCTCGGCATGAGCTCCAGTGGAGCTGTCTGAGGGCAAGCAACAAACATGTCCCAAATTCTTCAGTAAATAAAGCGTTACCTTAATCTTATCGCATTCTTTTTACCATGTTTGTTTCCCAGTTTTGGTTAAGTGTGTCTTAAGATTCTCTTCTAATTGTGGGTGGCCCATTCACTCAAAAGATTTAATTCATACACCCAGACTGTTTGTGTTATTTTTGTGTGCCTACTACAGTGGAAGCTGTCAGTCAAATCCTTCTGTGAGGAGAACTCATCAGTTAAGGATCGTCAATATGGCTGCTGCAGTCAACAAGGCAGCGACAGGCTAAACTGCTTCCACAAAGACGCTCCAAACCCAAACTATGAGCCAACAGAGGAGGTGCCGGTGCCACCGCCTCCCTCTGTCGGCAACTTCAACTTTGACCCCAACACTTGCCAGAGGTATGTAGGGAAATAAATAAAATGAGCATCAATAAAGCTGTTGAAATTGACAAGTCTTTGTTAGGTAGTATCACTAAGTTACTATGATTTTTAATATCAATGAAATTAAAGAGTAATAATATGGGTTCCATGTTTATCTTAGGCCCACTTAGCAGTTGGCAAATTAAACTTACACCATTTATGCTCCTATGCAGAGGACAAAACCAGAAATATGTTTCCATAGCAGCTAGACTATGTCTGGCAAAATGTGTCATTGAGAAACTATTAAAAACAATTATTTACACTGTTGCACTGGGTGACATTTTCCTTCATTACCCAATCAACATTGACACTACTTTATTTGAGTTACTCCCACATACAGTCTTCTCATGTGGTAAATACTCACTGGATAACCAAATGTGTGTTAATAGTCCCCAACAAATGCACTATGTACTCCTCTTCGAGTAATATTAGTTAAAAACTACAGTGCCACAGTTTGAGGAAGTAACTGAGCCTTTAAAAAAATCTAACCATGTATATTTGTGAGCCATTTATAAGGATTTTACATCTTTAGTTGGGACTGGGACTGAAAGAGACCAGGTAGGGAAGTCAGAAAGTATTGTGGGAATCACAAATATTCCCACAATAAGACAAAGGAAAGAAAGTAATTTGAAGAAAAATTATTTGAGAAGTGTTATTCAGAAACCTCACAAAACACACAAATGCCTCATACTTTACAGGACAGTGATGACTACGTACAGTGTCAGAGGACTGAAATCTACTCCCAAGACAATTGACATCAGCTTTCCTCCTGGACGACCCACCGCTGATGTCATTGAATCACTGTGTCAGAACCAGAAGTTACGCCCCATCTATAATATCAAGTGCCTGCCAGGTTTAGGCTACGAATGGCTGGCTCGTCAGGCAAAGACCATAAATCGCATAGAAAAGGGATTCAAACAGTGCTGCAAAAAGAAGCGGGATGTGCTGAACTGTGCTGATCAGATGGTAAAGCAAGAAACCTACAAACATAAATATGTTTGCTTAATTTTGTCATTTTCATACTTTCACATGTCCTTTCTCCTTTTGTATTTTAGTGGCGTCAGGAGCTTAACAGGTTTTGCTTGGGTGAGAATGGGAATCAGGTGGATTTCTCCTGTTGCTCGGTCGATGGGGGAAATGCAAGATACAGCTGTTTCCAAAACATTTCTTCTGACCCAAATTATAATATGACTTTAGCCACTGAAAAGCTCTCATTGCACAACATCTGCGACACTCACAAGATCATCAAGAAGAAGTAAGACAGTACTTCCTACACATGTCCTTGGATCTGTTTTTCTGTCTGTCTTCATTCATTTGTGCACAATCTGTGAGCAATGTAAAGTTGGAAACATAGTAACAATGAGGCTGTGTTTTAGGTTCCCTGTTGGTTTTCCTCTCAAGAGCTTAGTGATCGAATGCTGCCCGCCCATGTCTGAACAAGACCGGACACGTTGTTTGTTGCAAAAGGTGAGTTCAAAAAGGAAGTGAATCTGTACAAAGTCTAGAAAGACAAAGGTTTAGACTGGGACGGTTGAGCTGCTCCTTAAAAACTGTCCTTTGTTTGACTTCTCTGGTGCGATAGTCAGAGAAAAAGTTACAGTGCAGCAAGGGAGGACTTGCACACAGAGAACAAAAAGAGATGCAGACTGGAGTCTTGAATTTAAATATTTCTATTCCATACATTACAGGGCTGTACAGCCAGTGAAAAAATGTGCAAGAGTGCAGAAGTGGTAACGTTTCAGTCCATGTTGAACTTTCCTCAGTGCAAAATGAAGCATGCATGATGAGTCACTCTATATATGGGTTACTTTTCAAATGCACCTATTCACTGACTCTAGGGCTTGATTGAACACACATGATGCCAATTGGGAGAAGGTTAAGTCATCACAAACACATCAGAATAATATTATTCCATAGCATTGACACATTCTCATACACACTACATACTCTACATTCAAACAGATGTTAGCTTGTACACTAGGAATGGGACCCACTGGTATAGAAAGACAATACAGTCACAAAACACATGTCATATCTAATTCTTCATTTATAATATTTGAAAATGAAAGTTTAGTAACTATTAAATCCAAAATTCAGATGTTCTAACGCTATTTATAATTTTCTGGCCTTTTTTCTCTCTCATGAAATCAGCTTGTGCTAATGTCACGGAACCTGTGTTCATCAAGAAAGACTAGTACTTCAGCTGTCCGCCGCTGTTGCCTTATCCCTTCACAAGCACCACAGTATCTCTCCCAACGTCTCATGGATGCCATCACCAAAGCAACCAATGTCTTACGTCAAAAGAAAAAGAAAAAGTGCCCTCTATCCTAAACCTTTATGACCTTTTGCTGCTGACTCTACTGGCACTCGGCCATTCAGGGCAATGGCAAACTATCAGCAGAGGTGACCTCCAGTCACTGAACAGCAACAATTAGAGGTCTGTAAGAATATTCAAAATATGGACCAAATTCTAGCTTCATCTACTGCCAGTGTTATTTGCATATTTTCATCATAGACCAGATGAGAAGCATTGTTATCAAAAATAATAAAAAGGAACAAAAATATTGTTAAATGCTCACTTTGTAAAACAGACTGTTGTCCCTGTACCACTATTTTATCAGCTCTAATTAAAAAATTTTTTAAAGTACCATCCGTGTGGTTTACTGTCTTCTTGCATCCGAGGCCTATGTTGTGAGTTTAACCACAGTGTGCCTGGTACAATATGTTGACATTTTGTAAAAACTCATCAAACTGATGAGGATTTTTTGGCAACTGAATGTAAATGTATTGAACACAAATAAGTCATGAAGCGGAATCTTTTAGGTTGACATTGAAAGACATTAGTTGCAGTTTAAAAGAGGTCAAAAGTACATTTTATAAAAGTACATTTTATAAATTGTCATTCATACTACCTGTTTTAATAGTGTTCTTAACTTTGCAGCACAATTTTTAATTAGATTTTTAGGGTGTCTTTTAACATCTGCCTAAGAACACCAGATGAAAATTAGCCTACTTGTTGATCAATGGTCGTTAAACCCCTAATAAACTAATTAAATTATTTGGTTTGGGGAGTCTTTATTTAGTCATTAACAATATACACACAGATCCAAACAAACGTAGGACAAGGACATACAAAGCCTGAAGACATAAAATAAAATAATACAAACTATACATACCACAAACAAAGTGTTATGCATAAAACTGAAGCATATCACTGGATAAACACACTTAAAGTTAATATAACTTCTTCCCATAACTAACCAGCTGACGCATAACAGACAACAGTGTCCTTTTTCTGTTCATTAATACAAAAACAATTGAGATTGTTAGCGCTTTTGGTCAAATTTCCACAAATCTGGAAATTTCCAGAAATTACTGGACATCATAGTCCAGCTCCCTCCCTAAGATTATTATTGGACTGATTTAAACAAATCGCATTGTAAATAATATATTCAAAGCTACTGGGAAACATTGTTAATGTTGCTGTAAGCTTCAGAACTTGATGTAAAGGATCACAAAATGTTTCTGTGTAGTATCACAGTAAAACTGTAGCTGAAGCTGTTCCTCCTGAGTCCACTGGGGGCGCTGTGGTGCTGCTGCTGCGACATGAACATCAGAATTCAACTGACGGCGCTGTCTGTGATGTGAACAGTCAAATCGTAATGGCGACTGCTGGAACAGCAGACTCGGGATCAACAGCCCCGACAGGTATCTAGTTGCTAAATCTTCCTCATTTGTTGTCTTTAAATAAACATTAAAATATAACTGTTTAACACTGTGTAGCGAAGAAAAGTGTGTGATTCGGTGACTATGGCTGTATCAAGTCCCGGTTAGCCAGTTAGCTAGTTATCGTTAGCATCGAGGCTTTCAACCTAACAAATGAACCAAGCAGTTGCTAGCTTGTTTAGTTGCCCGGTTGATAAACCTTAGTTGGTGTTGTTGTTGAGCACACCAAGCTTTAGCGTTAGTTAGCAAGCCACTAGTATTTATATCGAATTATTTATTGGGGTTAATAACATGTAACGTTAAAGAAATGATTCCCGGGACCACGTTGGCTCAAGTGGTGTTTTGTTATCAAGCCGGTAATTTCGTTCACGTTATACGGTGTTTAATGAGTTACGTTAACGTTAGCTGGACGTGGGAGGATATATATGGGGTTTAATACATCTGTAGTTTAGTAAATGAATGGGACGTGCTAAGTGGCTGCTGTCCATCTATGGGAAACTCCGTTATCCCCGAGCCTGGCTCTCCCGTTACACCCCTCCTTGTCCTCTGTCTGCCCAGGTTTTTGGTCAAGTTAGTAACGTTAAGCAAATTCACTCTCCATTTGGTGCCTTCAACACTGGCCCCCTATCAGTTGACGTTTACGTTAGTTGCTTTCCAACGTTTCACAGTTGAGGTGATATTGGGAGTATGTATTATTAGTGGTATTATCAAAACAAATACTGATCTTGATTGATTTCCTACATTTGTTTTAACCCACGACACAGGCTTGGCATGTTTATCTAGTTAATGAACAGGCTTAATTAATTCTGCCATCCACGTTCAGCTGATGAAGGTTTGTCTAGGATCTTACAGATGCAGACGGGTGGTGGGCAGTTCAATTTTCTGAGGACAGGACAGATGATGGCCACATTGCATCTTGCTAATCCATTTAGTTGTGCTTCACTTATTAGCTTCTCTGTGTACAGAGGAGTTGTTCTTCTCTTGGTAGCCACCCAGTCTGAATCAGTGAATAAAAATAGTGGCTCCAAAGCACTCGTCTGACTCCCATATGTCTGTGCTCTCTAGACTCTGCAAAAACAAGATAGAGCATTCTGTCAAACCCATACACACTCATAGACACTTGAGTGACAGTAGCATAATGTGGTATCTGTACTAGCCCTTATTGGCCTTGTATCCTAATTGGCCAAGAACCAGTATATTTATGGAGTCTTCATACGCCGAAAATTATGTTAGGAGAGTGTGCGTGTCCCATATTATTGCCTTGTTCAGGCTGCAGGCTACATGTGAACAAGGCGGGCAGGGAGTTGTTTAGTGTACAGGGTGTAACAGATGGTCTGCCTATTGTCATAAGGCCTGTCACTGACAAGCTTAAGTCATTGTTAAGTAATTGGGTTGAGTTGGGTTGGGTAATTCCTAACCCCAAACCGCTGCACAGTGTGTGATATTATGTAGTTCTACATACTTTTGAGAAAAATTTAAGAAGACTCCAATTTTAGAAGGATCCAGAAATTCTTGGCATTTCTGTTTGAAAAAGTACTGAGTGATTAGTCGATTATCAAAATAGTCGCTGATTCATTTTCTGATTGACTTGATTAATCATTTCAGCTCCAGATGAAACACATTTTCTTGTAGCTATATACGGTTATGCTATACATTTGTTCAGTGGTGCTCCTTTACAAGGTTAAGCCGTTTAGGCTGACCATGTCGTGCTCCACAGATATTAGGACTCAGTTCTGGAGAAGAGCATTACAGCGAGGTACTAGCATGGGTGTGTGTGAGTGTTTCTGTGTGCGTGAACAGAAACGGCATGAGGAGTGATGATATAGTGTGTTGTTTTCCATAATGAGAGGAAATGTGGGCAGAATGATGCTCATTGTTTCCCGGAGGATTGACGTGTGGCCCTGTTAACTGTGGAGAGATGCATGGCATTCAGGGATTCTGCCTTATTATTAACACTCCCACCTTTCTTGTGTTGAAGTGTCCACTTACTGTGCATCGTCTGGACTGAATCTGCTGGGCGTAGGTTCATTTTCACACACATGATTGTTACTAAAGGTAGTTACTACAGGAAGATTTAATATCTTCCCCACATTCTTTTCTATGACCTGTGGCACTGCAGCATTGAAGTAGATGTTGCCATTGGTTACAGGCTGGAGGTGCTCGCAGAGTGGGCGAGATAGTACGTTTAAACAGCAAGTTTACTCAGGAAATCATGTTGAGTTTTTCTTAAAAAACTACTTTTTGCCGTTATCGTGCTACCCATGCGTCTGGGTCATGTAAAACAATTTCACTTCTCATCTTTGGTTAGGAAGCCTGTACATTTTACACCACATCCATAGGTCTTTGCGTTGTGATGACTCAATTTTTCAACATGTGTTTATTTTATCTACAAGGTGCTACTTCTATACTGATCAGTTGAGGTTGCTGAATGGCCTGATTTATCAAACATTATGTAATCATATTGTAGTTAATCACAATGATAAAAGCAAAGTTACTGTGAGACACAAAGTAGGCTATTACAGAAAGAGCCAGAAATTGTACAGTTTTTTGAAAGGAGCTGGTGACCGTAGACACACATCCTCAGAGAGCAGATGAATCTGGAGCGACTTGCTCAAGGGAGAAATAGTTCCAGTTCACATAGAGCTGGTGTGTCAGAGACAACAGTCAGTAACTGTGGCCACATTTAGGTCTGGGCCCATCATTGGCCTTGTAGTCATCAGCCAGTGCTGGAAATATCCCCGCTGATTAACCAGCAGGGATTAAACAGTCATTAACTAATTCTTCTATGTTAAAAGCTGCCAACTCAAAGTCTTTAAACTGATTTCAAGCATCCAGTTTACACTGACTGCATGGGTTTACTTTTACATGGGTATCATAAAGTCTGAACAAGTGAACTGGCGGTTCCTTAAGGCTTTAGTGTTCTTCATTTTAGTCAGTGTCTTTCTCATGTTGTAAATCCAAATTTAACTTGTTTTTCTGTCTTTAGGGACCAGTGGCATCCGAAAAATGGCCCCTGCAGAGGTAAGCATGCCGGAAATTGGCATACTGAATTGACAAAACACCTCTGCGTTATGTACAGCCCCATGTAATGTAAATAGTGAACCCGGCGTCAACCCTGAGGAGGGAAGGAGAACAGGTTTAGAGAGTTAAAGCCTGCATTCATGCAGCCATCATCAGCTTTAGACACACCACAATTTTATATATATTTTTGCTTAAGTAAGAGATTGTCCTTTGTTTGTTACACAGGTGAATAAATGCCTGACAACACATGGTCAACAGTTTCTTGTGTTGTTGTAGCGTTTGTGTATACTCTCTGTATCACAGCCAGCAAACGAACCAATAATACCACAATATTATTACTGTAACCTATATTCAAAGCTAATTATTGTATACAACAGCTAAAGGATAACAAAACATACAAGAATATTTATTTTAGGGCTGGGGAATTTGTTTAACGATATTGACAAATATTGAGGCAGAGGTACTTGCTTAATTGCAGTTACTTAGCAAAGCAAACAAAGTAGACATAAAGGTATCGGTCACACGTAGATAAATCTATACCAACTGACATTGCTTTCGCTCCCTTCTTCAAGTTGACCTTCTGAGAGTTCAGCAACATGTTGATGGCTAGGTTACCACAGGATGAGATTGTCATGTGAAGATGTTTACCCAATATGACCTAAAGCTTACATACAGGTAGCTCTTTGTCTTCTGTGTGCACAAGCACACACACCATGCCATGTTTAAATGTTTTTCTCTCGGATCCTCTCCTCAGATTCCTGGCTCTTCAGGCACAGCTCAGAGTATGAAGAAGACCATTGGACACCGGGGCGTTGAGACCACCACAGGAGAGACCACCTATAAAAAGGTTAGAACAGGGTGGGGAGGTCGGTGACACTGGTGGCTTTTTGACAACCACAACACTGAGCAGCAAAGGTGAACAGGGTGTTTAGTGTTTCTATTCTAAAATGAGTTTGGTAATTTGTCTCACTAAATGCCCAAGAATAGTAAGCGACACAGCAGAAGTCACAGGGGTAAAATGTTGTTTATTCCAGTGCTCCCTATCTTCTCCTCTAGACCACGTCATCTGCCCTAAAAGGCGCCATCATGTTGGGCATCGCTCACACAGTTGGCAGCTTAAGCCAAAAGGCAGAAAGGGACGTCCTCATGCAGGACTTTGTGGTGGTCGAAAGCATTTTCTTCCCCAGGTTGGTAACAGAAATCGTAACTGAATAAACATGGTGAATTTGTGGTGTTTGATTTCATGTAGTATGTTAATGGTCTTTCTGTCTCTGTGTTTTTAGTGAAGGTAGTAACCTGACTCCTGCTCATCACTATAGTGACTTTCGCTTTAAGACCTACGCTCCTATTGCCTTTCGTTACTTCAGGGAACTGTTTGGGATCCGGCCAGATGATTACATGGTACAGACACCAAACACACACTGCCATATTTTCAAGAACTGCTCTTGTTATGGGTTTAGTCACTGTTCCTATATTTATTTTGGAGAATGGTTTAGTTCAGTGGTTTTAATCTGTGCTCCCTTTTGAGGATGAAAACTGTCACCTAAATTCTGAGGCCTCCCAATTTTGGAAATCGAATGAGAGATAATGAGTGAGGCATGAAGGGCTTTCTCGATCACCATCTCTGCTTTTTGTAAGACAGATTTTTTTTACCTTTAGCTCCTGTAGTTTTAGTTTAAAAAACTCAAGTGGTTTTGTCTGCAATTCCCCCCGACTCTTTCTCTGCTGGCTATCTTTTAATATCAACATGTTGGAATTTTACACTCTCCCTGATTAGAAATCTCTTCATGTGTCTGTAGTCCAACCACACTGACAAATTAACTTGGTGTAAACAGGAGTCACTGTCAGAAGTCTGTTGATTTCTGACCCCCAGGTTTAGTTAAATTAGAGTTCTGGATGTGCCAACATGTTTGCTCTGTTTCAAATGGATACTAATGCAGACTCCTCTTCCTCTTGAAGTATTCTCTGTGTAACGAGCCACTGATCGAGCTGTCTAACCCCGGAGCCAGTGGATCCATCTTCTATGTCTCTAGTGATGATGAGTTCATCATCAAGACTGTTCAACACAAAGAGGCAGAGTTCCTCCAGAAACTCTTGCCTGGATACTTCATGGTGAGCCTGATGAAATTAATATTAACAGAAAGTGGGCGTGTGTTCAGTATGAATGATTATTATTGCAATAACCGTAATTTCAATGAGAGTAGAAGTCTTAAATGAGTGGGAGCTCTAATAATCTATTTCCAAATTAAAGTGTGTCACATTTCTAATCTGATTTTCATATTCCTCCTCCCTTCCAGAATATAAACCAAAACAAGCGCACCCTACTACCCAAGTTCTACGGACTGTATTGCGTTCAGGCAGGGGGTAAGAATATCCGTATTGTAGTGATGAACAATCTTCTGCCTCGGATCATCCCCATGCACCTCAAATATGACCTGAAGGGCTCCACCTATAAGAGACGAGCTTCCCCTAAGGAGAGAGAAAAGGCCGTTCCCACTCACAAAGACCTGGACTTCATCCAGGACTTGCCCGACGGCCTGCTGTTGGAAGCGGACAACTACAATGCCCTGTGCAAGACTATACAGAGGGACTGCTTGGTGAGTACAGACACTTGATTTTTATTGACTGACTGATTGATTGATTGATTTTTATTCAAGTATCGTGCATTCAAGCCTCTCAGCCCACATTGAATTACAGGACACATTCGTGTGCATTGTTACAATATGCAAGTGTATTAAAATCCCTAAACAAGCTCAGATGGTACACCAGCAGAATACATTATCATTGTGCCCTCACATAAAAGATGATGTATTTTCTGCCAAATAGATTAGGGCTGCACAATTAATTGCAATATTATCCAAATCGCAGAAACTGCAGTTCTTTGATAAAGGTAAAAGTCCAGTCCAGACATGCAAATCTTGTTCTCCAGATGTAAGAAAATGTGTCTGTTTGGTACAGACCCCAACAACTGGCACATCATCATGATTTTAGTAGTTTTTTCAATTCAAATTAAAATAATGGTGCAAAAAATATCATTCCCACTAATCGAGAATCATATCGCAATCGTTATATCTTTTAAAATAATCGCAACATGATTTTTTTTACCATATCGTGCAGCTCTAAAATAGATACATAGAATCTGACTTTTTGAACGTCAAGTCTGTTATCATCTCTCAAAACAAATGTGTCGAAATATGAAAGCTACAGATTTTTTTGGTCATTATTTAAAAAACAGAAATTCTAGCAAGTATTGTTTTTTGTTTTTACTAATGACATAATGGATATGTTTTGTTCTTTGAGATACCGATATATCAGTCGGCCAATATATCGGGCCGATATTTGTCATTTTTTTATATATTGGCATTGGCCGATAACGGTGTTTAGTAGCGCAGATTATTATTTATTTTTTTTTGCAAATACAAAAACAACAGCATCACTGACCACAACAGTAGCGCCGATATAAAGTCAGACAGCCAGTGTTATAGGTGCGGTGGAACGTGCTGCTGCCGCATGTGAAGGACCCCAAGCCAAAACTTCTGCATACAACAATAATCCTTCACTCAAAAATGAGGGGTTTGCTGCTGTGTTATGTTATGCTAAGAGATTTTTGATGCTGCTAAGTGAAGTGCACGAAAACCTTTTAAGTTTTTATTCACAGTTGGTTACTTGAGGACTTTGTTTTATATCAAAATGCAGAAATTTAGAATGTAATTTAGATGTTCTGTGTCATTTATACCAAACACAAATGTTGCTGGTTGCTAGTGTGTTTGCAGCACTATTATTTATTTTTTTATATATTTTATTATATATTTTTCAATTTAATTGATTATTTTTTATAAAGTTGTATTTATATGATTTAAATGTATATTTAAGTTTACATTTATGTTCCAACAAACTTGAAAAATTCTGCTTAATAAATACTCTAAAATGTAAGTTGTAATGTATGTTATTTTTGTTATATTACCTGTTTTATATATTTAATGCTTGGTCAGTTATTGATTTGTTTGTTTGGTTAACTTTCGATAAATATTTTATTTTAATATGGTGCCGTGATTCGTTTAAGATTCGAGAGATGGTTCAAGTCAGTGTTCAATAAATTAAGTTAAGTTTAGAAATGTTGTGCATCCACTTATTTTTAGTGTGACATTTTAGCATGCTAATGAAGGGGGAAAATTCAAGATATCAGCCCTAAAAATTGGCTGCACATATCGGCCATCGGCTGACCCTGACCTCTAAAAATCGGCATCGGCTATAGAAAAACCCATATCGGTCGATCTCTACTTCTGCAGACAGTTTGGCAGACTAAAACACTACTTTGCTGTTAAACTATTTATTACAGAGACGTCTATAATTTTCAGTCTGTCCTAAGGCAGTGTTGTTAGCTTAATGTTGATCCCCACCCCCTCTACTGTTGAGAGAGATGACTCAAGCTTGCATGACACTGAAAACTAATACTTTGTTTACTTTGAGGGATGATACTTTTTCCAACGGTGGAAGGAGACTGGTGGCATTTATCATTGCAGTTAACATGGGGTGTCATTATTTTGTGTATAGTCTTTGTTGGTTTGTTTTATACTTGGGAAAGCCAAACAACTTATATAACAAAGGCTTTATCTCATTTATTCCTCAAAATATCTCTTTCCATCAGATGGTAATCCATCTTTGAGGTTGGTTTGCGGTCACTGTTGCTTCGCTTCTCTAGCCTACTTAAGTTTATGTGACTCAATGCCACTCATGTATTATCTTCTCCAGTATCATGATTACCTTGAACATGCGGTGGGGATTTTTTATTTTGACTGTGTGTCTACCATCGTATGAGCTAATTGTTGCTATCTGATTGGCTGCTGGTGTTTCTTGTGTGTATTTCATCGTGATTTTGTTGTATAACTAGCAGTTTTATCATCATTATAATCAAAATTATTTGAGTACTCATAGCCCATATATTTTGGATCGGAAATGGTTTTACTGGAGTGAATCCTAGTGGTTGTATCAAAAACAGCAATGCCCGCCACTTCCACCGTATTTATATGGCATCGCAAATAGCGGTTTAAACAGCGTTTTTTTTTTTTTTTGATTAAACATTTGAAAAACATTTAAGCAATGGTCCTGGTAATCAAAACACAAAAACTGCTCATGAATGATGTGGTATCCAGTTTTAGGCAAAGACATATCATGCAAAATATTGTGAATATTTTATGTGTAAAGGTTCGCTGCAGTTTTTATACAAATATACCTTCAAAGCCTTCTTTTACTTCCATTTTTCTGTCACTGTTCACCACCAACCATCAAATCAAGCAAAATAAAAAAACAAATACTCAAAGAATAAACCTCACCAAAACGTTGTTGTGAGTCTGTGGTATTGCCTATGAAACTGTACATGTCAATGTAAAGACACGAGGGGTTGCTCCTGTTGATGGTCATGTCAAGACATTTTTTGTGTTTGTGTGTTTTATGTAGCTATTGCAGAGCTTCAAGATCATGGATTACAGTCTGTTGATGGGCATTCACAACATGGACCAGGCCAATCGAGAGCGGGAGCGCAGTGGGGGTAATTCGGGGGAAAGTGGGGGGTCGGAGGGAGCAGTGACACCAGATCAGCGCCGGCCACAAGCCCAGAAAAGTCTGTACTGTACAGCTATGGAGTCCATTCAGGGGGAGGCTCGAGGGAAGGGAGCTTTGGATTCAGAAGACCAGTGAGTCTTAGCTGACCACAAGCAGTGCTGAATCTGAACTAGTGTTTGTTTGTAGTGTATTCTGTGACTGGGACAGTTAAATTATCTGTTGTTTCTCTGGCCTTGACTTTCCAGCATGGGTGGTATTCCATGTCGTAATACTAAAGGAGAGAGGTTGCTGATCTACATCGGCATCATTGACATTCTCCAGTCCTACAGGTTGGGGTCTCAGAGCAGCCAAATCAGTTCCTACATATTAATTCATGAGCAGGCTTCCCGCCTACATAAGCCATTTATGTAACTTGCAGTAAATAGTTTTACTATGTCTTATTTTTTAGGTTTATTAAGAAGTTGGAGCACTCCTGGAAGGCCTTGGTCCATGATGGGGTAGGAGCCTAAACACTATAAAGTTAAAGTATAGTTGGCTGTACCGAATAGTCAGAAGCATCAAAGCTTCATTCATAACGTTGACATTTGAATTCTAAATCAACATTCAAAAGCTGTGCAGCTTTTTTTTTTGCATGTCTATTCATTCTGTTTAAACCCGGTATTTCTGCACAGAAGCAGGTGCATTCGGTGCAGCCCTCGAAGCTGAGCAGAATGGCTCATAGTACTGTGTATCATTCACAGCTATAAATTGTGTTAATATGCATTCTAGAACTGGAACGATTAATCAATTGGTTGTTTGACAGAAAAATAACTGGCTACAAAACGGACTAATTGTTAGACTTTAAAAAAATAAAAAATAAATTTAAATGATGTAAAATTCCCAACCTTCTCTGGTTACAGGTTCTCCGCTATGATGATCTGCTGCTGTCTTCTTTGTCTTTTGTGATTATCTCCTAAATATCTTTGAGTTTTGGACTGTTTTTCAGACAAAAAGTAGATAAGAAATTGAGATGGACATTTTCCCCTAGTTTACTTGATTAATGAAATTAATCGATAATGAAAAGAATTGTTAAAGTATTGATGCAGACAGTTTTGATTGCGTATAGGCTAAAGTGCCGATGTATCTCAGGTTCTAATGTCTCTTTTGCTGTTTCACTACTTTAGGACACAGTTTCGGTTCACAGACCTGGCTTCTATGCAGATCGTTTCCAGCAATTCATGTGCAACACGGTGTTCAAGAAAATTCCATGTAAGTATACGTGTGTGTATTTTTAAATGTGAAAAGTCTAGGTGCCTTTATTGATCATTTCCACTTTTATGTCCTCCATCTTCTTCAGTAAAACTATCACCATCTAAGAAGAGTCGTGGTGGAGGTCAGGGAGGTCTTCGGAGGGCACCCACTCTGGGAGCTCCCACCCCGCTCTCCCACGCAACAGGACAGTCAGCCATTGACTCCAGATTAGTCTACCACAGCCACTTTAAAAGCACAGACTCAGAGGCAGACGGCGGTAAGAACTGCAACATCAACTGTAAAGTGACTGAAAACATTAAGTAGATCTTTTGTTAATAGTATCCACATCCACAAGTCCACTCATAGCTGTGCTCAGATTGGAGATACTGGTGTTGAAGTTTGCAATAATGTGGTTTCTTATTGATTCTTTGTTCTCAGGCGGCCAGTCGGGCAGACCAGATCTTGTTCCGAGGACCCCTCCACTGGTAGAAAACCCTGCTGACTGTGAGGCCAACCTGTCCACCTCATCACTAGGCAGCACAGGGGTTGCCTCCACCTCTCCTCCCCTACGGTAAAGCGTCACCAAAATAATAATGCATGACCTTTATTCTTCCTTCTCACTGTCTGTTTTACTTTTCTTTGCTCAGTAGATCTGTAGGGGTGGAAGTACACAAATCAGCAAACACAGATCTTGACCAGGGTTCTTCCCACAGGTACCGAAGACAGTGATAGATCAAAAAATTGCAGCCTCATCATACTGTAAAATAGATGTATTTTTTCGTGTGTGTGTTTGTTATTGTATTAATTGCCTTTTTTTCTGTTCCAGTTTGGAGGCAGAAGGGGCTTTAGATAATTCAGGCAACCTGCCTGGAAACGAAGATGTAGTTTCACTCTCCGACATCATCCCTGAGACCAACATCTGTTTTGTAAGTATAAATGCTGAAATTATACATCTGTAATTGAAGATTATTTATGATTTGATTGTTGAAGCAACCAGTAATAGTTGTACATTTCAAATGCCCTTCATAATGTTGGTATTGACATTATTTTCATCGTCACAGTAAAAAACGGACACAGTGCCATCTAAAGACGAGGCGTTTCTGGACGGGGCGACGTGGCAGAAGTGAGGACAAAAAGCGCCACTGCACCTGTTTTCTCACCCATATAGTATATAAAGGGATCGCTGGATGAAGCAGCGAGGTTTGCAGTGGCGGTTGTGAAAATTAAGAAAGCGGTGGTGGAAAGATCAAGAAGAAGATGGTGTGCGGTAGGCTTTAGACTTTCCCAGCCATCAACACTGTCAATCTGCGCACACAATTTCTCCCCAATGTCCCAAAGCCAAATTGTTTTTATATACACCTGGAAAAAAGGCTGATGACCCTGAATTGGCAGCTTCTTAGTAGCTATGGCACCATTACATTGATTAAACAAAGATGACGCTGCAATGACCATAATAAACAAAACAAATTTGTTGTATATTGTAAAAAAAAAAAACGAAGCCCATGCCCCAGTCACCAGTGGATGAAGAAGGCAGTCAAATGATCCATGAAGAGTCAGTCGTCAGGTCCACTTTACGCAGCATGAAGCGACGTGAGATGGCACAAACAGCAGTTCAGCAGGAACACATAGCACATGAAGGGAATATCCTGCATTTGTAGGATTGAATATTTTCCTGTGTTCATGCACAGTCTAAGTGGGTTCACATTTCTGGGATTCATACTCTAGTGTTCCCGTTACTGCACTTCCAATTCCCCTCGGCACTACTCACAAGAAGGGGCACTCTGAGCTATCAGTGGTCAGATCAACACTCATGTATGCATTTCTTTTTACTGATTGTGGATGTAGAGGTGTTTGTATGAAATTAGATTTTGAAACAGCAGAGGGATGGGTTGAAACGGTCCTATACCATAGTTTTGTTTCACGTTTTGTTCTAAGTTATTCTGCTGAAAGCCACGTGGTGCTGCAAAGGTCAAGCTAGATCTTTCCACTGCTGAATGTACAATGTCTTTCTCTATATAGAATGTGTCTTATTAACATGACAGATCGCATTTGTACAATCCTGAAAAATCTCCCCCTCTGATGTGACCATATGTGCTAAAGTATAAATAAATACAGAGAGAAGAGCTGTCGACAGCATTGCTGGCCCGTAGATTCTGATAAATGAAGTCCTTCTATTAAGCTAATAGAATGGAAATAATTTCCAGCCACTGTCATTTGTCTCTTATGTCTGTGCCTTTACATGTTTGTCCCTTCCCTAACGTGATGTATAACTGACATTTTACAGGTTAGTGTTTAGTCACACAGACAAACCTGCCTTGTCACTACAGCTGAGTCATCAAACAGCCATTTGTATGTCTGGAACCACCACCAGTTGTCAGGGTTTAAAAGAATTTCAGATTTTAATGCAAACACTACAATCCCTTTTGGTTATGCGTATGTCGAGTATTCAGTCACTGTGGTTCATCAGCTCAGCTAATCCTTTTAACTCTCCTGGCATCAGACAGTAAGGTTGTTTGTCTCTCAGTACTCATTTCTGCTGGATACAGAAATGACACCCACCCACATCCACTCTTGGACCAATATTACTAACTGTATGTGTAACTGATTTTCGTAATTATTATTTTTTTATATCTAGTCTTACTCCGCTTTTGCTTGGCTTTTCATAAACGTGATTCTTTGTTTATCTTATCATTTAGGGCACTAAAAAGCTACTGAGGTAGCTGGCAGAGAGCTTTTTACCCCCCCCCTGAAATATTTCTGATACAGAAATTTGAATCACTACCAAGTGACTGTAGCAAAACTCAAGATCTTAGACATCATCTCATCTAACGAATTACTGTTTGTTTGTTAGACACATGTGGTCTATGCAGCAGAGAGGGAGAAGGGGAAATGTGAGTTGTGAACATAGAAAGAAGGAAAACTACTCATGTTCATCGATGCACAGTTTAGGATTTAGGACTGAGTCTTTTGTATTATAGGCACCAAAGAAAAGAGTAGGGAGATCTTGCAAATGTTCAGGATCCAGTGCAGTTTCAACGTGAAAATGAAATTAGACACTCCTCAATACTTACATGGACTGATATGTTGTATATGGTAATAACACTGGGTTGACCTGTGTTTTAAGGATCTATTCTTAAACTGGATGTTTTTTTGCTAAATAATCTGACTTCTGTTAAGCTGTATCTGACAAAGTCCCTGTAAAGATCTATGTTTTATTTATAAAAGAATTGGTTTACATTGTGGCCTGAGAAATTTCAAGATTTAACTCCACATTCCTGTGAAATTCAAGTTAAATTACGTATTATTGTGGTAGCTCTTAGAACCCATTATTTTGCTACCTTTGTGTAGTTGGGATGATGTGCTTGATATGAATTATTTCTAGTATTATGCTGAAATGTAAAACATCGACTATTTCAAATGGAACCGTTTTAAAGTTGTATTTTGTTGGTTGAGAGTCAAACAGCCACCAAAGAAAACACACAGAAATATTCTCTAGAAAAATCAAGATCGTATTTTGTGACACCTGCATTCTGATGTTTTATGTTGTAACATTTTCTTTTAATGGGTGGCACTGTTTAATTGCTGGATGCAGACCAGTTCTGCCACAGTTGTTTTGTACTACACCATGGCACAAGAGAAACATCATCCTTCGGTGCTTAAAGGGCGGCGCACTCAGTGTAGACACTACAAAATATTTGAAGTAATGCAATATGAACCACCTTTCAGCTCTCAGAAGTATATTTATTAATATGGTTGATTGCTGCAGGCTGAAATGATAAAAGTTGTATTATGTACCTTAGCTGATTGTATGTATACTGACCGAAGGATGTCTGAAACTTTATAGCATGTATTGCCTATGAAGGGGGGGACGGGGACTATTTGACAATTTCACTTTTTATATTTCATGTTTAGATTGTGATATGATTGATAGATTCTCTCCATGATGATTCTGGGTTGTTAATCTCCCACACTTTTTCTACATGAGTGTTTCACACGGCTTACGAGCCAAACGTTGCTGGTTGTCCTATATGCTTCAATTACTATATTTTTACTGTGTATAAAATGTGTATATGTACATAGGAGTCACGGAAATGCCTTCTAATGCAATATGTGCTGCCTGTCCCTCCTGCCATGTTTCAGTTATGTGATGGTGATGTTTTCATGTCTGATTTTAAAGGATTAAACATATTTTCTAAATCTTGGTTTTGGTCCCTTTGTTCAAGTGTATTATCTAACTACCTGTTACTAGCTGTGTGTGGATAGCAGGGTATGTTTAAAAAAGACAAAACAAAAAAGGTACCATCTTTGAAGAGATTTCCATCATCTGTAGAGGACACAACATGTTTGATATTTTGAATGCTGCATTATATGTAGTGACTAGTAATTAATTCACCCTGTTACATAATTTCAGACTCCTCATCCATCAGAATCTGCCCTGTGACTTGAAACTCCTGGACTCTCCAGTTTAACACATTGCCTAGAGTGAATAGTTTATTTGTATTATGACAGTAAATACAAAACATCAAGGATAAAATCCAAATAGCAACTGACTGCTTTTGAAAATGAGGTCGAATAACTATTAGGTGTGAGATGTATAGAGTATCTTTTACCTTGTAGCCTGGCTGTGTCAGCTTCTTGTCCTGGACGCCCCAGTTTCGGGTTGTCTGACCTGCTTTTATTTGTGAGACTAAAGTTTGATCTGCTTTCAACATGAAGGACTGTGTGCACTTTCCCTACCATGGACTCATTTAAACAACAAGGGGGGACCTATTGTAGCATGAGACACTTTAGGTCTGAAGAGGCATACTATATCCTGATGGGACACTTGCATGATTTGTTTTTGCCCTAATGTCACAAGGAAGGGGCTTTTTTTAAACCACATGGCACCTATTGCTCACGTGTGCACACCTGTGCTACCACTGTGTACCACACATGTACAGTATATATGCCTACATATGTGTGTATGCCTGTACTATTAGGCGGTGTATCCCTTTAGAAGTATCAATATTCTCATTTAACAAACATATATGCCTTTAAATGTCTGCTTTGTTGAAGGTACTTGTCATTAAGCATGCACACCCCAGAGCCAAAAGAGGTGCCCCTTTTTCATTTACACCCCTGGCCTTTTGAGACTAACGTTACACACCACTGGTTCAAACCGAACAAGAGAAGTAATAGTTAATGTTATATAGTATTTTTTATACTTATCAATCATACTGACATTTATTCATAACATTGTATGAAATTCGCAGCGAAGAAATTCATTAAAAAAAAAATCAAAACAACAGCATTACCCAGAAACCATCACGATGACGTGGTAAACCGCAGACATCAAGATGGGGCTTGAAAGTACCATGGTCTGGTAAGGAATTGGAAATATGTTTAAAGTGAAAATTGAAACGGCTAACTTTATTAAAAATAAGCTATCATTTGATAAGTATGCGTCTTTTGACGTCGTTCGTCTGAAACACTCGTACAGGTTAACTTGTTTTGTTTGGGCTTTAAAGATGCTCGAGCTATTCCCTGAGTCACTCCGTAACCTAGCGTTAGCCTGCAGGAGCTAGCACACATCTTCGCTAACCAAGGGATCTTTATTCGGGTCGTGGGCCTTTCAACAAGTTATATGTTTAATGCTAATTAATGTTGTGTTGCTACCTAACGTTTATGGAGCTTAAGTGTAAAATCCTGATTGCGCTTCAAGTTGAATGAAAGGGGCTTTGATTAACGCGTTAGCATCAGCTAGCTAACAAAACCAAACCCAACTGTCATTGACAGAACAGGCAACTCAGTGGGATCTATTGTTGCCTTTATTTCACCAACCTAATAAACCAAGCTAACAGTCTAGTTATTGCAAATAGAAGCCGTTTTCAGTTTTGAATGCACGACATGAAAAATATGACAAATTATCGTTAAACATATTACAGGTTTTGAAAAGGTAGCAGTGCTGCAGGGCTATTGCATTGGTTTGCTTTACATTGTTCAGGTTATTGTGTTCACTGGGGCTACATCAATTATTTTCATTAATATGTAATATATTGATGTTTTTTTCATTAATCATTTTGTCGATTCAGTGTCAGAGAACAGTAAAACAAAAATCACATTTTCCCAAAGACCAAATAGCTTGTTTTGTTCAACCAAAAGTCCAAGAAATGTACAATAATATAAACAATGTAATGCAGCAAATGCTCACTTTTGAGAAGATGAATTGGTAAATGTTTGGCTTATCTGTTTGATTAATTACTTCAGCAATTAATGGTTTATCAAAACTGTTGGCGAATTATTCTCTGTCAATCAACTAATTGATTAATAACTAAACTAACTAATTGTTTCAGTGTCCATCCCCATGTAATGCAGTGTTCTCGTTAGAGATTCATATATACTATGATATATCGTCAAACCATTGATATTGGCCAATACCAGCAACAATATTTGTCTGTAATTTATATTTTTTGCTTATACTAGTAATTGTTAACACTGCTGTTCAATTTGTCTTAGTGTGGACAACAGTGAGTACATGCGCAATGGAGACTTCCTGCCCACCAGGCTTCAGGCTCAGCAGGATGCAGTTAATATAGTTTGTCACTCCAAGACCCGCAGCAACCCTGAAAACAACGTGGGCCTCATCACCATGGCAAAGTAAGAGGCAGCGGGTTTGAATTAGTGTACTGACATTTAAAATATGTTACTAAAATAACGTGTTATGTATCTGTGCAGCAACTGTGAGGTGCTGACCACACTGACCCCAGACACAGGCAGGATACTGTCCAAGCTGCATGCTGTGCAGCCTCGTGGAAACATCAGCTTCTGCACCGGCATCCGGGTGGCACATGTGAGTGTGTGACTTTCATTACACAGCGAGTCTTCTCTTGCAGAAAACCAAAAAAAAGAGGAGCTGGAAAAGAGTTGTGCTGTGAATTTTAGGAACATTAGGACATATGGAGAGGTCAGTTCAAGTTACTGCTATGAATAAGTCTTTATTCAAACAAACTAAAGTTTTAACCCAACTCTGAGAGCTCCCCCTCTCCTAATACAGTATGAACACAGGGCAAGCAGTTTGAGATTTGATTGTTGGATTCGCAATTAATAGAAGCACAAGGCCTGTTTCACCGCAGACATTTGACTTGTCATAGCAGGAAAAACACAGGTTTTTACTAATAACATTGGAACTGGCCCACCTAAATGTAATGCAGCCATCATTAATGTTACTAAATACACTTGTGCTTTTCCTGCTATGACATGCCAATGTCTCTCTGGTGAAAATATATATTGTCCTATTTGTCACATAAATGTATTTTGTCAGTTCATAAGTGCTTTCTCTCTCTCTCTCTCACCCCCCCCCCCATTTGCCATGTCTCTCTTCAACTCTGTAGTTGGCGCTGAAGCACAGACAGGGCAAAAACCACAAGTTGCGCATTATTGCATTTGTTGGCAGCCCAGTGGAGGACAATGAAAAAGATGTGAGCTAAGTTCTGTCAAAGTTTTTTGCACAATGTTGGTAGTTATGTATTATGATATTAGTAGTTATGTATTACCCATCGAATATTAGATTTGTGACTTTGATATTGATAACCAGGCTGAAGACTTTCAACACTATCAGACTGTAAACATTTTCTTTGGATGGAATGGTAGACATCTTCTTGGAAAAGCATGCTGCTCACCACAATTTGAATAGTAATTATAATCAATATTTACAGTATACTGAGTGCACTTTGAACACTTCTGCCTGTAGAACCATTAACACGTAATTATTCACACTTTGTTTATCTAAATTATTGACTTACAAGTCAGCTTCCTGTTTTACGAAAGACTTGATAAACTCAACAGCAAACGTATCTTTGAAGAAGTTAAACACTACTTACTACTAGTGTTGTGTTTTTTTCTGCAAATTGTACCATTTCATTAACCATGGAAATGTGTAGACTGCAGGCCTCCCTCACAAACGAGGATTCAGTTATCTGGAGAAGATTGCGGAGTAAAGCCCAGAAAATCTTCAAGTCTGAAACATGGACTGATGTATAAAGAACTGTTCTAGGTTTTCTCAGTGTTATTATCCAGCTTCCTTAGTAATGCATTTTCATTGAACAGGCACCTGTTCATCTGTGGGGAAAAACGGCTGTTAGCATCAGTATACAAATATGTCTGTCAGGCCTTGATAAAACATGTAGTGTCTTTGTCAGCTGAAGTATGTTATTTTTCCTGTAGCTGGTCAAAATGGCAAAGCGACTAAAGAAGGAAAAGGTCAATGTGGATGTCATTAACTTTGGAGAGGAGGTATTTTTCCATCAAAGCTCCACACACACACACACACTCAACCTCTTAAAAATCAGATTTGCATATCTTTGCCTTCTCTACACAGTCGTCAGGTCCACGAGTTTAACCTCATTCTTTCTCACCCTTGCAGGAGATGAACACAGAGAAGCTGACGGCCTTCATCAACACACTGAATGGAAAAGAGGGTGCAGGCTCCCACCTGGTCACAGTTCCTCCAGGCCCCAGTCTGGCTGATGCCCTGTTGTCCTCACCCATCCTGGCTGGAGAGGGAGGTGCAGTGTTGGGCCTGGGTGCCAGTGACTTTGAGTTTGGAGTGGATCCCAGCGCAGACCCAGAGCTGGCCTTGGTAAGAGAGCAGGGAAAAGATGCTACAGTAGTTCACTGTAGTAGGTATAATTAGTACTTTTCTTGTCTTTTGCCGGTAAAATTCTCTGGTACTACCTTCTATACCACATTTAATGTTTTTTATTCTTTCGTCATTGTTTATCTCTGTGGCGTCATGTTACTTGCTGTTTTATTAGATTGTTTTCTTCCTCTCTTCTCTTTAGGCTCTGCGGGTGTCAATGGAGGAGCAGAGACAACGACAGGAGGATGAAGCTCGCAGAGCTGCTGTTGCATCAGCTGCTGAAGCTGGCATTTCCACCCCTGCCGCAGATGGTGAGAAAAATGTCCAACTTTATTTTCTATCATAGATGCCAATTTCCGCCCATATTTGTTCATATTTTTCTCTCTTTCTGTTGCAGAGTCTGAGGATGCCCTGTTGAAGATGTCTGTTCCCCATACAGACTCCTCCACACCTACTCTACCAGACTTCAGCCGCATGACAGAGGATGAACAGATCGCCTATGCTCTGCAGATGTCTATGCAGGGAGCAGGAGCAGGTTAAACATTTTGAATTTTCTGAATTCCCCTGACCAGAGAATTTGATAAACTATAATACAAGATTCAGTATGCATCACATTAACAATATAAAAGACATAGCAGAATTATTTTAAAGCTAGATCCTCACACTCTTATACTTATACTAAGTCTAAAAAAAACCCATCTGCATCTCATCGAGCAGTTGTCATGTTAGTCAGGTTATGATAGCCCATTTTATACTTAAGTATCATTCACGCACTTCTTTATTTACTTTGCAGGCAGGCGGTTCATGGCATGTAAAAGGAAGCAGAAGCACCATTTTTTGTGGCTTCAACTTAGAAGTGTTCGATATGCGTTTAATACTTATTGGTATTCTTGTATCTAAATAAGCCACAGACAAACTCCAGAATATAGAGAATATCTGCCTTTTATTACTGTAGGTATGATTGATTGTAGAAGTGCGAATATCTAAATGCTAATGTGGATAATGATTACCTGGAGCTACTGACATTGGGATTATTGGTTTGTTTGTATTGGCACTTAATACAATTTATTATTCCAGGTGGAGACTTTGGAGCCTGGAAAACATTTCCATATATCCTACTTTTTATGAACCACTCAACAGTTGGCAGGAGCATTTTTTACTAGTCTGCTGCCCATATTTACAGAGTATTATATATGTACTGATTGCAGCATGAGAGTACAAGTGTGGTATTGCTCTTGTTTTCTTAAAACAACACAACCGATTTTTGCAATAGCAGATTTAACTGTTGAACATATGTGAACATACATATAGCCCAGGTTAAAAACAACTACAGTTGTCTGTCAACACCTTTTTCCCTACATAAACAGATTTTCTGTTCCATTTTTCTCGCAGAGTTTGGTGCTGAGGACATGGACACGGGAGCTGAATTGGACTCTAGTAAGGCTAAGGTAAGCACAAGCCTTTATTAGTTCTTGTTTGTCTTTTTTAATCCGATTGAAAAGTGCTTGGTAAAGATTTGTTACAATATGTCATTTTCTGTGTCCAGGATGAAGAGGACTACGATGTTATGCAGGATCCGGAGTTCCTTCAGAGCGTCCTGGAAAACCTTCCCGGAGTCGACCCCAACAATGAGGCCATCCGTAACGCCATGGGCTCTCTGGCTTCCCAGACAGGCTCTAAACCCGACACCAAGAAGGATGAGGAGAAAAAGAAATGAACATCCAAAGAGAGGAACTTAATATATGATAAATAAAAAAGACCTGGGAATTGCACTGCATGTGTTGTTCACTGCAACGTTGTTACTCTCCTCAATACGGGAACCATTTTGTTCATGTTTTGTTTATGTTCCTGTGTAAACTAAACAACTTTTGTGTTTGGGTTTAACCAACTTTGGGTTAAAGGCATTTTCAGATTTCATTTTTTTGTGTCAAGCAGATAATGCTTACTTTTGAATCTTTTGTAATATAATTACTCAATAAAATGCACAGATTTCCTAAATACATTTACAGAATACAAGGTGGCACCTCATCTGATGCTTGCAATGTATTTACAGTTATACAGTTTCATTTTTAACGTCTAAACACTTTTCCACAACATCAATTAATGTTGCATTTAAACTTTCACTGATATGACACAATTACAGTCAGTGTCATATTCAATTAAACCTGCATTTAAACTTGCATTTTAAGATGGGAATATCATTATTATTACTTGATGTTCTTTTTTTGAACCAAACAGGAATACAAGACACATAATGTATACAAGTGAACACAGCGTAGGAGAGAGACATACTGTATAGACATGTTGACAAAGACCTTTAGTATATAGCAATGATGTTTTCATACCTTTCTTATCATGAGACTGAAGTAGCATCAGTGTGTTTACAGTTTTTAATTTTTAATGTTCAAACACATCCTCATGTAACTTAAAAAAGCGGTTGAACACGGTTAGAAAGTGTGTTTTTTGTAGGTACTTTCAGAATACTCAGATTGAGTCATAAGAAGAAGAATCTGCATTTGTGTTACTGTAATATGTATAACCAAAAATCATTTCATGAGAAAAGAGTTGGCAGCGAGTAAAATGTACATACATCTTTCCAGACTGAGTAGATTCACAAGGCCTAAACAAATAGTCCCAGTGTGGTCACAGTTCGTATTAAAACCTGTTGTTGTATTTCCTGAGATAGTGTGTGAAAGGGTAACATTTATTCATGATTTTGTATGAAACGTCCTTTTAACAACACTGGAAACTGGAAACGTAAACATTTGGGAGGCTCCTTGGGAAGTCCCTGTCGCAGGATTTGGTGACGGACAACTCATGCGTCCGAGAGAAAGTCAGGAACCAACTTCGCTAACTAGCAGGTAATTCAAATTAAATAAAAGCGCGAGCTAATGTTACCTCCAACTAGAGCAAACGTAACACGCATTAAAGGTATTATATTCGGACGACATTAGCTGTGTGTTACACTGGTCGAGCTAATTATCGCTTATAACCAACGTTACTTGAGGAAAGTTGGCCGGTTGCCGTTAGCAAGGCCAGCTAGCAGTTAAATGCTAAAGTGTAGCTAGCTGTTAGCAGGCGGACCCACTTGTAACATGATAGTTAGCAAAGTTTGATATGCTGATAACAGCAGCATTGTCTAACTTTTCTTGTTTCTTAAGACTTGTGTATTTTTCATCAGTAAAGCAACAAAACACCAATAACTGTTTTAGTTTTACCAAACACTGTCGACGCTCTCGTGAATGCGGTCACATTTTTGATTTAACGTTAAATTAGACAAAGCGTTGAGCTGTGTCAACGTGTCGCCAGCAAATTAACGTTAAATGACTTGTTCTGACTCTTTTGGTGCCCCGATAGGTTTTGAGCCTTGTGCTGGCAATGGGGGACATGAAGACCCCAGACTTCGATGATTTGCTGGCAGCTTTTGACATTCCTGACATTGATGCCAAAGAAGCTATTCAATCAAGTCCAGAGGAGGAGGGGGATGAGGTGGGGACTGCTGCAGATGAGAGAGAGAGTGGGTCTCCTTCATGTTTTCCCTGCCCTCCTGCCCCACATAGTGACCCCCCTGTGGTCAGTGTTATCGTGAAGAACACCGTGCGGTCGGAGTCTTCTGAAGAGGAAGAGATGTCTGTCGGGGATAAAACAGACAGTCCTCCCAGCAGTGGCTTAAACTCTCAGGTTCAGGTCAAGTTTGGTGACCTCACCTCACAGCCTGGTCCCAAAATGCCTGCTGATGCCCCGGTGGAGCCCCAGCTTGCCAATGGCCTTGAGGCATCTGTCCCAGGGGATCAGGGGCAGTCCAGCACAGAGCCATTGCCCCGGCGTCCACTGAGGTCCACACTCAACGCTGATGAAGGTTGCAGCGATAAAAGAGCTGAGGTAGGGTCAGTCCGGCACACAACTGATGTCATGAACAGTTTGAAGCCCCTCCTCTGCCTCCAGTCTTCGACTAGTGCCAGTACTAACTCCTCAACTCCTCTCTCCCCACAATCTGTCAGTCCTCACCTTCCTCCTCACTCCCCTCAGAAGGAGGAAACCTGTCTACTCAGTAATCCATCAGCCTTCCCTTTACCACAAAACGGGAGTATTAAGGCTGGAATAAAGCGTCTTATGCACTCAGATGAAAGTGACTCAGAGCCAGACTTAGGAAGTCCACTGGTGATCCAGGAGAGCCCAGAATCTGCATTGTCCTCCCCTCCCACATTTAAACACAGAGCAAAATTACGGTCTGAGCAGTTTGGGTCTCCTGAAACTACTTCTTATCTTGTTTCTCCTCCTCGTCTCTCTTCTCTGGCACCTGCAAAACCTAAACCCCAACATGAGGCTAAGGGGAGACCTCCCTCCACAGCTCCTCAGCCACAGAGCCCCCAGGACTGCCTCCCCTCTGTCAGCACAGGCTCTGCATCAGTCCAAGAGGAGAAATACCCAGAGCATGTGATTGATGAGAGGGACTCGCCTGAGAGCCCACCGCCCAGTGAGACAGGTCTTGTAGTCCCCATGAGAAGCAGCAGCCCAGATTCGGCCCAAACAACAGGTGTAGCAGCGAACCACAAGGACTTTCGTCACCAAGACGAGCTTATGGAAATTGAGCCCAGAGAAGAGGACAGACCAGGTGAAACTGAGGATCTGAGTGAAAACATGGCTGGAGAAAATGTAAACGAGGAGAGCTGTGGTGCTGGCTCTGTGGATCCTGTGTCTGCTAGTGCTGCAGAGACAGTTTCCCCTCCATTGCGTCCTCTCAAAGTTAAAATCAAAATGCCTACAGGCAGCATCACAAAGACTGTGACTGGTGTTGCACCTAAACGAGGTGGAAGAGCCACTGCTAAGGGTGTGGATAGTTCAAAACCTTCACCAGAACGTCTTAACACAAGATCCAAGAGGGAGTTCTCTCAGATGCCTGCAATGGCGATGCTCCAGGAAGGTGCCCGTATAGTCAAAGACAAAACCACAGTGGACACCAAGCCTAAAGTTTCCCCCACTGCTGTTAGCATCACCAAAACTGCAGCCCTGCCCTCCATCTCTGTCTCCTTTCCCAGAGTCAGACCAGGCGGCATCAACCCCCGCAGCCTGGGTCAGAAAACTCTGACCAGTGGGATGACACTTCCTGCACCTTCACCTCTGCTCCATCCTCAAAGTAGCGGCAAACCAGCCTCCATAGTTAACAGCACTGGGGCGATCATATCCAAGAGTCAGACCAACCTGGTAGAAGCTTTCAACAAGATCCTCAACAACAAGAACCTGCTGCCCAGTTATAAACCAGATCTGAGCTCACCTCTTCCTGCAGAGTGGGACCTTCCTCTACCAGCACAGGTGAGCTGTCATTGTCTATAGTGCTGAAACAATTAGTCAATTAATTGATCAACATAACAATAAATTGTTTTAGTCATTTTTCAGGCAAAAAAATCTAGCTGCTTAGCATATAAAGTTAAGTCTGATAATGACAAGAAGCTCAACTTTATCAAAGACCGAAGATTTTCATTATATGAAATATACAGGAAGAGGATGTGTATATTATAACTAATCTGATATTGCATTATGAACAAAGTGTCATGGGTGAAAATCTTTACACTGTGACATAATAGTTAAAACTTAATTGCTCTTGTTTCATGACATGCTCACATTGTTTTACATAGCTAAATTTCATATTAATGTATCAGTATCTAAGAAGATGATTGTTTGATGCCCTGCAGGGTTACCGCTGTTTGGAGTGTGGTGATGCCTTCGCCCTGGAGCAGAGTTTGGTGTGGCACTACGCTCGGCGCTCGCTGAGGATTGAGGTGACCTGTAATCACTGCGCCAAGCGATTGGCCTTCTTCAACAAGTGCAGCCTGCTTTTACACGCCAGAGAGCACAAGGAGAGAGGCCTGATCATGCAGTGTTCACACCTGGTCATGAAACCTGTACCTGTGGAGCAGATGATTGGCCAGCAGGACGCCAAGGCAATTGGTTGGTGAACATCATTTCTGTTGATGAACTCTTTTTTTCGATGTGATTCCTGTGTGTGATTATGCTTCTCTTCGTATGTTCCTCCTTGACTCAGGCGTGCTCTCTCCATCTCTCCTGTCATCCTCTTCAGGACTGTCATCATCCTTTTTAGGCCAGGCCACCCCAAATCCAACACCCCAGCCACATCAGGCAATATCCAACAAGAAAGGAGAGGCAGTGCAGTACACCAGTAATAAATGTCCTGAGTGTCAGGCTCATTTCAGCAGCAAAGAAGAGATGGCCGAGCATTTCCAAGAAATCAAACCAGCACAAACCACTGTGAGTCTTTTGTGCATGTGGGGGGAAAAAAAGAGCAAGAGATTTGTTTTCCAGTGATATGAAAATGAACTTTGGCCGTTCCTTTCTTCTTCTGTTGTTCTCCAGTCATGCACAGAGTGTTCTCCTCCCATGCTCCTGCCCAACAGCTGCAGTGCTGCAGCTCATCAACGCATCCACCAAGGCTGCCCACCACACGTCTGCCCGGAGTGTGGGGACACGGCCAAGCAACCTCTATTTCAAACACACCTGGACAAGAACTGTTTGCACTTTGCACGCCGCATTGGATACAGGTGTGATATCTTCCCATGTGGTTGAGCGAAAGTATAATGTACTCTTCTATTATTTGCCCACGTTTCCCTCGTTTCTGTCTTTTAACAATTCTTTCTCTCTCTGCAGATGTTCCAGTTGCCTGGTGGTGTTTGGAGGGCTTAACTCGGTGAAGTCTCACATCCAACAGGCTCATTGCGATATGTTCCACAAATGCCCCAGCTGTCCCATGGCTTTCAAATCTGCTCCCAGCATACAGAACCACATCACTGCCCAACATCCAACGCTCACTGAAGGACAGACCATGTATAAACACACACACACTGATGTACCTTTTCTCATGAAAATAAGTGTTTTCGTTTCAATTAATTGACAGTCTTTTGTCCCTTTACAGGTTGATCTATAAATGTGTCATGTGTGACACAGTTTTTACAAACAAGTCTGTGCTGTATGTCCACTTTGACACCCATTTAACCAATCAGAAGGTACATGTGTTTAAATGCCCGGAGTGCACCAAGTTATTTTCTCAGCGGAGTTCCTTACTGGACCATTTCAAGGTATATGCATGCTCATATAGTGTTTAATATAGTTCAGTTAGTATTCAGATGAACAAACAAATCTGCCTTATAACCCCCTCGCATCTTTTCCCCCTGTTCTCTCTGTTCCTCAGACCCATAAGACTCCCACGTTGAAACAAGAGTCGCCTTCACCTCCAGCTGCTTCCTCTCGTTCACGGACTTCATTGACATTAGAGAGCTCAGATGGGGAGGAATGGATGGATGAAGAGAAAGAAAAGATGAAGACCCCCTCAGGGTGGAAATGTGCGCCTTGCCATGCACGCTACCCAAACCGGGAAGACTACATTACCCATATGGCTGAACAACATGGCAAGGTCTGGAAGTCAGCCACCACCCTACTGTCTAAGTTGTATAATTTGACTAAATGAATTTAGTTTTTAGATACAGCTATAAATAAAGAGATGTAGCCATATGTTTTTGTGTATGTGTTTTGCAGACTCTGAAGAAGTTTCCTTGTAACAAGTGTGAGAGCTCCTTCACCACCACCTCTAGTCTGAGACGTCACATCAGAGACAAACACAAAGTCCTGAATCGTGGCTTTCGCTGCCAGTGAGTATCCCACATTCTGCATCCTTTATCCATATTATGACACACCAGTTGATTTTGCTGGCACTTTGTCCAAAAGTTGAAACCATTATCAAGAGAAGTGCCATCGCAAACACTCCGACCTCACTGATTTTATGTAGTTAAGTTACAAAAGCAGTAAATTGTTGTTGTGGACGGGGAGTGAAATGGACAAATTCAGCACAGACTGGGTCTCAGTTCAAGTTAATTATAGCAACAAAAAAAGCGTATAATGGCATGTAGTCATATAATTATTCTGCTTTTTGTGCCGAATCACATGGTTTCCTCACGGCCCAGTGGAAAATGTTCTCCAGCCCAGGGGTCGGTAACCTCTGTTGTAAACTCTTGAAGAATTGCTGGGTAAAACCAGGTTTAACTATGATTCCTGTAATTAGTGATGAAAATGATGACATCTACTCAAACCTTCACTGCAGTCACTAAATCACAACAGGGTACATTTGTGAATATAAAGATGTGTGTGTGTGTGTAGGTTCTGTAGTGAGGGTAAGAAAACATTCAGCAGCAGAGCAATGTTGGAGAGGCATGTTCAGCTGAGACACAGCAAGGACACAGCAAGCCAGGATACACTGGTAAGCCAGTCTTTTTGTTAGTCAAACAGGAAAAGCTTTTTTCGAAGATGTTGTTAACAGCAGATATCCTCTGGTCACAGGGCGGTGGAGATGAGGCCGACAGTTCCTCAGAACAGGACTGCAGTTTGGGGGCTCGCCAGAGGCGGAGAGGAGCTGAGAAGATGGAGCAGGACAAAGAGTCCACAGATGGAGTGAGTCCAGTGAAGAAGTTGCAGTCGTCCTCCTCTGCTCCTGCCCCCAGTTCCCTTCGTGAGTCCGGGTTCCGCTGTGCTCCCTGCGGCTTCACCACAGAGGACCAGGCAGCGTTCCTGGAGCATATCAGCCAGCACCGGCGAGCAGGGACGGAGGGCGGCGGTCAGCAGTGTCCACAGTGTGGCGCCTGCTTCACATCCACCTCCTCCCTGTCACGCCATCGCTTCATCACCCACAAAGTGAGAAATGCAACCACTGACAACCAGAAATCCCTCAGTGTGCACGCAGCACCTTCCCCTGGTAACAGCAGGAACCATGATGATAAGAGTTCTCTGGACGGTTCTGCACCAGCATCGCCCTCCTCCCAATCCTCCATAGCTCAGGGGATGGAGGAGGAGGGCACACTGGCCTGTAAGGTGTGCGGCAAACAATTTGAAAAGGCATCAGATCTGAATACACACTTCAGAACTCACGGTATGGCTTTTATCAGCGCAAGGAACGCAGGAAAAACTACCTAAGACGTGGGGAAGGGACGGTCGACTCGGTAGGTGATCAACGGATATTTGCAGGTGCCTTATTTATTGTCGACCTCTCCTCAAAGTGTGGGTTAGCACACCTATGCACTAATTTAACCAAAGATCGGTAGAACAGAGTTTGTATGCGAATAGATTGTTTGAAAAGAAAAAAATTTAATGTGGTTTTCACTGGTTGAGATCAGCGTTAACCTTCTACTTCTGACACTCAGGATCTAATGCTGCATTTCTGTGTTCAGTAATGATACTAATGAGATTAGAGCTACTTCCTGGTCAGGGAACAGTCTTGACTAGTTCACGGCCGGGACCACAATCGCATGATAATGTTCCTGTAGAGAACTGTGAATGCTAGAATCAAATCCTACTGTGATTATGATGGCTGTTGTTGATAGCCAGCGATGGAATGTATCTGTTTTGATTTCAATGTTTTCGTCCTACTGAGGAGATTCTTGAATGGCAACCCAGGTGTTTTTTTGTAAAGTCCTTTTTTAAAAACATATTTTATAGAATCATTGCAGCGGTTTAGAATATGTTAGCTCAGTTATTAAGTGTGTATACTTTTAACTTATTGCCAGCCATTTTCAAAAACATGCAATAACATTTTAGATTGATTCCCAACTTTGAATGCAGCCATTGGCTTCTATACAGAAAACTAATTTACAGAGACTTTGAATTTGCTTAAGATAGGCAACCCATCAAATTTCCTTTTTGTGCTGTCATGGACAGCGTTTCCTTGCTGAGCTACAATGCAGGAACACTAACACAAAGACGAAAAGTTGTACCAAAAAGTCTGTAACTTAGATCCACTTCACTTGTCTAACTCAGACTGCTGAAACTTCATTTTAGCTTTAGCTGAAGTTTGGAATATATTTTTGCACAGAATGAAGACTGTGGATTATGTCCCCCATCATTAAATTATTATCATGTTGGGGAGAAATCTCGTCACTGCCAGTATGGACAGGAGGAATAATGACAGTGACCAATAACTCTTTCAATGCGCGTAGGGGTATGTCAGCTTTCAAGACTTGAAAAAACATGAACCTATCCTTTTAAATGTTTACTGGTATTGAAAACCTGTGAGAGCAAGTTTGTAGTCCCTGTACGTTTTATATTTATATTGTACTTTTATTGTAATGATTGTGCCCCAATAACTTTGTGAAAGATAGGAATGCAATCTAAAAACGTATAATATGCTTTGGGAAATGGTAAGCAATAATCTGAAGTGTACACAGTTTGTAGTTAATGGGGTGAAACTGAAATTAACGTTTAATACGTTTTTAATTGTAATGTACTGTAAATCAGATTAACTGATTTATTCCTTCTCTGTTTGCAAGAGATGGAAGTAAAATTATATATTCTGGCGTTGGGTTTCGGGGATGTGTTTGTCAAATTTAATGAATCACTGTAAACGAAAGATCAGTATGTATGTGATTATGTCTATTCATTATGCTTTCCTAAGCCGATCATGTTTAACCATGTTATTTTTAATTTGTCTTCAGTTTTTCAAAAAAGAAAAGAATCATTGTTCTGCATTATTAAATTAAGCGCTGGTAAACTATATGAATATAACGAGATGTTCCAGCACAGATCAGGTTTTGTTAATTGTGGACTTAGTATCCACATCAACACAGGACATGAAACTGAAAAGTCAGAACTGTTGCTTAACATAAAGAGGTCTGAGAGGAGAAATAAGTGTTTTTGAGTGCTGTGTTTTGATTTAATTTCTTTCAGTGACACCTTTTTATTTTTTTTAGCTGTTCATGTCATGTCTGACAAGCTGCTGGTTTGCTAAAAAAAATTTCCAACCACATACCACAACCATAGACGAGTTAAAATCCATGCATCTGCATCTCTTTAATGTGCTGTAATCATCAGTGACCTGTTTGCGCTTGTGTTTATGTTCTCAGGAGATTATCCAATGCTTTAACACACATTGTTCCGTTTAAAGTTTTCTGTTTTTGCATTGACAAGACAATTTCTAACCAAACGTTAATTAAAAAAAAGATTAGAAACTAGCATATTGTTTTGTTTTAACTTGTTTTTTGGTCTTTAAATACCATTTCAACAGTAGCTGAGCAAGTATATTAATATTCTTTGAGTTTAACCATTTGCCATTTTGTTAGTACAGTATCAGACATGTAGAGGCCATCAGTGATAAACATTAAATATTCATCTTCATTCTTAAAATATACTTTCTTATAAATATATAGAAACAGAGTATTTAAAAGTGAAGTTAACAAATGTAATAATAAAGAATGCTTACACATCTTAGATTACGTTGTTACTGTTTAAATCAGCCACACTCCTATGTGCATAAATGATCTCAGACAATCTATGAGAAACATGTCTTAATCACGAATAACAAGAATTACATGTCACAACTGCAATGTAGTGATAACTTCTCAGGAAATGAGGCTGTCTGTGTGTGGTTAGCTAAAGCTCCTGGCAGTTTTGCAGTAGGATGTTGTGGTTCTCTGTTCTCACAGCAGCAGGAACCCCGTGAGGAGAAACAAAATGGGCTTCATGAAGGCTGAGATCCCCTCGACACTCAGCGATGGAGCTCCTGAACGAGAGCGACATGAAGACTGAATGCAAAGAAATATTAATACAGAAAATTCAGCAATAATTTATTAATGGGCCCCAACAGGACCCACTCTTTAAAATAGCCCAACTTTATTTTTCTTCCGTTTCTATTCTTTATTTATTTATTGGTAAAACTGCCTGCAGTTTTTACTCTTTTTTTTTTTACTAATGGCCCTGTAGTTCTCCATCTCCCCTCAGAACTCCTTTTGAGTTTTTATTTATCTATTCACTTTAACTTAAATAAATAAAAAATATTTATTATTTTCTCTTCATGTGGACATATATATAAAAAATATAAAGTATCATAACATTTAAATACAAGTACCTCATTGTACTTTCCACCACTGGGTGATGTGTCTAGGCAATAACAATTACAAAAGTAATCAAATTACAAAAGTAATCCGATTACCAAAATAATCAGATTACTCTGGTGATGAACGTAATCCGATTACCAAAGTAATCAAATTACAAAAGTAATCCGATTACAAGAGTAATCAGATTATTCCGGTGATGAACGTAATCTGATTACCAAAGTAATCAGATTACAAGGGTAATCAGATTACTCTGGTGATGAACGTAATCCGATTACCAAAGTAATCCGATTACCAAAGTAATCCGATTACAAGAGTAATCAGATTATTCCGGTGATGAACGTAATCCGATTACCAAAGTAATCCGATTACGAAAGTAATCCGATTACAAGAGTAATCAGATTACGAAAGTAATCCGATTACAAGAGTAATCAGATTACTCCGGTGATGAACGTAATCCGATTACAAAAGTAATCCAATTATGAAAGTAATCCGATTACAAGAGTAATCAGATTACTCTGGTGATGAATGTAATCCGATTACCAAAGTAATCAAATTACGAAAGTAATCCGATTACCAAAGTAATCAGATTACTCCGGTGATGAACGTAATCCGATTACCAAAGTAATCAAATTACAAAAGTAATCCGATTACCAAAGTAATCAGATTACTCCGGCGATCAACGTAATCAATTACCAAAGTAATCAGATTACAAAAGTAATCAGATTACTCTGGTAATCTGATTACAAAAGTAATCTGATTACCAATGTAATCCTATTACAATAGTAATCTGATTACTTTGATCGTAATCAGATTACTCTGGTAATCGTATTACTCTTGTAATCTGATTACTACGCTGGTAATTACAGGAGTAATCCGATTACATAAATAATCCAATTACCAAAGTACCTTTTTTTTTTTTTTAAGATATTCATGTCTGACAAGCTGCTGGTTTGTTGAAAAATCCCCAACCACAGGATCCATAGACAAGTTAAAATCCATGTATCTCTTTAATGTGCTGTAATCATCAGTGACCTGTTTGCGCTAGTGTTTATCTTTTCAGGTGAATATCCAATACTTAAACACACATTGTTCCAATTTAATATTCTCAGTTTTTGCATTGACAATTTCTAACCAAATATTTTTTTAAAAATAAAAATAAAAACTGGCATATTGTCTTGTTTTTTGGTCTTTAAATACCATTTCAACAGTAGCTGAGCAAGTATATTAATATTCTTTATTGAGTTTAACCATTTGCCATTTTGTTAGTACAGTATCAGACATGTAGAGGCCATCAGTGATAAACATTAAATATTCATCTTCATTCTTAAAATATACTTTCTTATAAATATATAGAAACAGAGTATTTAAAAGTGAAGTTAACAAATGTAATAATAAAGAATGCTTACACATCTTAGATTACGTTGTTACTGTTTAAATCAGCCACACTCCTATGTGCATAAATGATCTCAGACAATCTATGAGAAACATGTCTTAATCACGAATAACAAGAATTACATGTCACAACTGCAATGTAGTGATAACTTCTCAGGAAATGAGGCTGTCTGTGTGTGGTTAGCTAAAGCTCCTGGCAGTTTTGCAGTAGGATGTTGTGGTTCTCTGTTCTCACAGCAGCAGGAACCCCGTGAGGAGAAACAAAATGGGCTTCATGAAGGCTGAGATCCCCTCGACACTCAGCGATGGAGCTCCTGAACGAGAGCGACATGAAGACTGAATGCAAAGAAATATTAATACAGAAAATTCAGCAATAATTTATTAATGGGCCCCAACAGGACCCACTCTTTAAAATAGCCCAACTTTATTTTTCTTCCGTTTCTATTCTTTATTTATTTATTGGTAAAACTGCCTGCAGTTTTTACTCTTTTGTACTCCCCTCAGAACTCCTTTTGAGTTTTTATTTATCTATTTACTTACATTCATTTAAATAAATAAAAAATATTTATTTTTCCGTCATGTGGATATATATATATACTTTTTTTGTATTAATTAATGTATGTATATATACACAAAATGCCCTGATCGGAAATCAATTCCTGCAGTATCGAGTTGGCAAGGTTCATGATGCCACTTGCCTACCTCAGGCACAAGTGAAACCACAGAAATTAGAGTCATACCAGCTCGGGCGTTGCCTGGGTCAGGTGCTGGTGAACCAGGGCCACCTGATGAGAAAGGGACTATTGTGACAAGACATTCATGGACTAGAGCAGAAATGATGTTACTGTTGCAATGCTACTACACAGGTGGCTCCAGCAGACAGGTACAACATCTGAAGTCTCTGTCTAGAAGAGTGCGGTCCTAGGAACAGCTAAGATACTGTGCAGAACCCTCAAACTGTATATACACACACACACACACACACACACACGGGCTGTCAAGCCATTAAACATTTTAATCTAATTAATTACATGATGTGGCGATTAATTAATCTATTTAATCGCACAAATGCGCAGTAAAACCTAGATAGTTGTGGTTACTGATTGACCTCCAATGATCTCCGGTCAGGGCCACATATTTACTTGAGCAAATGTGTCCCGTTTTGAAAGTTTTTCAGTGTCATACATCTGTTTTTATTCTCGAGAGATCCGTACCTCTTGACGGCAGTGTGCAGGTTGTATCGGAGGAAGCAATTTGTAACGCTTCCATAAGCCCCTTGTCTTCTACAACATTAACTGGTCTGCAGTCCATTGCAATCCATTCAAATGTTGCATTTGTTAGTAATTCTGACGCAGACTTACTTAATTTGTGGCGACTCATCTCAGTAAGCGTGGTTTGGCGGAGCTTGCCGCCTGTCGCAGGGGCTGAGCTGACTGCAGTGCTCGCTAAAACATGCTTTGAGTTGGTACTTTAGGCTTGAACTGCTTCGATGCAAATTAATTTGGTTTCATCAATGGCTCCGCCGTCATCTGACTTTTACTTAAATGTGCCCTTCAGAAGGCCATGCAGGTCTGTGTCCTCTTGGTCTTGCATGGTGCTCGACTTGTCGCTGCCAATTGAGATAGGTGTACAGGTCGCGGGGGGCGGGGCGCGTCAACTGCGATAAAATATGAACGCGTAGTTCCCCCCCATGATTAAAATTACTGTGATTAACGCGTTAAATTCACAGCCCTAATATATACACACATATATTTGCGGAAAATGAGAAAAAAAATCATAAATCGCAAAATAAATGAAAAAAAAAAAGAAACCCTTCCTATCCTTAGCTTTGTATACTGTGCTGGGCTTTAACCAGACTCGTTTTTGATGCACTTATGCTTTTTGTTACCTTGTGTTGTTATATTGCTTCCATTGTCTTCTTCAAATGTAAGTCGCTTTGGATAAAAGCGTCTGCTAAATGACTAAATGTAAATGTAAATGTAGTTGTGGATGTTTTTTGGAATGTTTTTTTTTCCAGAACTTTAAACCTAAAAGCTGATTTAACTGATTCAAGTTCAGAACACAACATTGACATATCACTTCTGAAGTTCATAAGGTGAACTGCATGGGGGTAAATCGGTGTCAATATTATAACAGACTATGAATCACAAATATATATTACAATTTGTAAGCACAAAACACAGTCTACAAATAGATTCAAAATTTACAAACAAACTCTTCATGAGCCACAAATAGAAATCAGTGACTTGTACTTGTATGCCAGATTTTGAATAAATGCTAAATGATTTCTCTTCACATGTGGGTCATATTCTATTTGTGTCAAATCTGCTTGTTACGTGATGTCACGCCTCCTCAATAAACATGTCAAAATAAGAGCTGAAACCTGTCAGAACGAAATTGTGTCAAAATGTCATGATCCTGACAGCCCTAATGTAGCCTACTTCCTAAAGATATCACTGCCATTAGTGCTCTAAGTGTAGTGTGCAATTGTCCAGCAGGTGGCGCGTAGGCTACTTTATGTAAGTCAAGAGTGCCGGGCGCCATGCCTCTGCTCTTCAAGTCCTTAGAACCGTAACGGACAGGCCATAGAGGGTTTTGCTTAGCCTATGTATTCTAAGTACCTACCTACCTTTCAGGGCTTCAGGCAATAAAGCAAACAGCCATCCAACTCCACATATGATGTTTGTGTGACCTCCTTCTTATCTGCCTCATAAGCACTGTGGTCAGATGTCCAGAGCTGGGTTCCAGGGCTGTCATGTTATCTAGGCAACTTAATAACAATGATCCCAAACCTAAACTTGCTCTTAATTGTTCCCCCTATTGGTGGAGGTTTGAAGTCTCAGGATAGAATAAAAATGTAACTAGGTCAAGTATATAAATCAAACTAGTTTAAGCTTCATCCTGAAGACCCAAATTCATCAAGAAATCCAATTCATACACAGTGACAGCACAGTACACTTCACAGGGAAAAAAGCAGGGAAATACGGCAATACCGCTTTTAAAAATACAAGTAAAAGTATTAAAGTATTTAAGTTGGGCAGAAGGGTCCCGTTCAGAGAGTTATATTGTTATTATATATATATCATATTATTTGAATATTGTTACTGATACTTTAACACATAAGCAGCATTTTAATGATACAAAAGTAATCGACAGTATATATACTGTCTACTTATACTGTGGTGAATTGTTTTTCACCAGTGATGGAGGAAGTGGTGGAAGAAGCACTCAGATCATTTACTGAAGTAAAAGTAGCAATACCCCAATGTGAAACTATTCAAATATAAGTGAGCTAAAACTCAATTTAAAGACCAAAAATATTGATTATAGCTGCATTATTTTTGTTGTTTAGTTATCAATATTTATTGTTATGGAAAAGACTTGATTTTGAATTGAAACCAAATTTTCCCCAACAAGCCTGGCTTTCACGACAGCTTTTGGATGGCAGGATTAATTTTTATTTGTTGAAAATGTAAAGCTGAACTTATATATTAACAGTATGATACAATAAAGGAATTATAAAATCCACTGGCAGTATGTAAACACTGATGAATATATGAATTTACATATATCTCCTTACCTGACTGGCCAGAGTTTTGTGTTTGGGCACGAGACCCGGTCACGGCCCTTTCAAGAGCGGCCAGTTGCTCGCCTCTCAGGGCGACTCGCTGTTCACTAGTTACCATGGCAGCATTGTCAGGTCCAAGAGCCTCCAGCTGAGCAACAGAGAGTGCCTGGAGGGGAAAAGATATGTGGCAAAGAGGTCAGAGAGGTGGAAGAAGTTTTAAGGTAATACAACAATGTATAAATACTCCATTACAAGTAAAAGTCCTGCATTCAAAATCTTGAGTAAAAGTGAAAAGTATTAATGTCATTAAACTAACAAAAGTACTCATTATGCCAAATGGGGTTATATACTGTACATGTATACTATAATGTATATGTATTATCATGGATGCATTAACATTGCATGTGAGCCATTTTTGTTGTAATTGGTTGAGGTAGAGCTGATTTTAACGGTTTAACTTAAAAAATTCTTGAAACAAGTTGATTTGCATTGAAAACCGGTTGAAATATTCCTACTACACTTGCAGATTTTATTTAAAGTTTTTATAAGAAAATATAACTTTATGAAATCAGTTCCACACAAAAATGACTTGATAAAAGCCAGATTTTCACTTAACAATGCATCATGTTGTTAGAAGCTCATCATATGTTTTGCATGAAAATAATATACAAAAAACTGTCAAATAAATGTACTGTACAAGAGTAAAATTGTTGAACTGTAGTGGAGTAGAAGTATAAAGCAGCATAAAATGGAAATACTCAAGTTAAGTACAAAAAAAACTCTATTTAAGTACTGTACTTAGTTGCTTTCCACTACTAGATGTGGCTTCCAGCTGAAAGACGATGGAAGGAAAGAACAAAGGTTAGAGAAAGTTACTTACAGCAAAGTTGCCTGGTGGTATGATCGTGGTGCATGACTTGCTGAGAAATGAGAACAGAGACGGCTCTAAAGAAGCCAACTCAGTTGCATTCAACCCAGCTGAGAGAGAGAAAAAGCAGGTCAGTATTTTGTAGGCCGCTGCAGAGCCAAGGCACAAAACAAGAACTAACACTAGTTTCTGCACCAGCCAACAGTTTACAGGTGATTAGCTAACCAATTATGTTGCCCAGGTCAGACACTTGGGCCACAGTCCAGGTGTTAGCATCTCCAAACGCAGACACAGCAAGACTTTTCAACTGCTGTGCAACCGTGAAGGAGCACCGAACACCATCCATGGAGCCCACAGCGTCCCTGAGACACACATGAACACATACATTATGTAGTTGTGAGTAGGGGGACATCAGGAATCTTGCATAGGTAGTTGAAGTTAAGTGAACACTTTTAGCTGCATGAGACAAAGACAGCATTTCCATCCTGCTGTATATTGAAACTAGAATAAGTATTTGGCGTAATGTATTTTTCTCCCTCTCTTGAAGGATCTAATATGACTAGTAGTGTTGGTTGCCTTTGTGACGCTAAATCCCCTTTTTTTCGGTTCGTTTGACAGGTTAATTGGATAGAATCTAATCTGTGAATATAACAAGCAGAAAGTGGTGACAAGTGAGTTCTGTACGGAGCACAAACTTGAAGGCTTCTATGTTGAGCTGGTTGATCTCGCTGGAGTTGAGGCCACAGATGAACTGGTTCAATGCTACCATCTCTGCAGCTCCTAGCTGCTGCGCTGTCAGGTTGTTATATTTAGCAACACCCTTCCACACCGGCTCCATCTAATGAGACAGGTCATCTTGATTAGCAAACATCCTGATAATCAGTATAATAATCATGTGCATATGAGGCTGTATTTATTACTTCACCTGTGACTCATTCCAGCCACAGTGGGCAATTTCCTCCAGAGTGTCCAGTGAGAAGGGGAGCTTTTGGAGGTCTGTGTTGGAAAAGCCCTGAGTTATACATCCCATCTGCATCACCACACTGTCATCTGTCATCTGTGACACTGGGCCCAAGGACTGCAGAAACACACAGAAACAACTATGATTCACATGAATCAGACTTGTATCGGGGTGACTGTGCTCATAAAATGATTGTGATTAACCTAATATGTTGGATTTTTCAATTAACACATGCAGTTACAATTTAAAGCTCATGATTCCCATTTTGAATGAGTTTTGAACTTGGATTTTTAATTAGGGACTGTATGAAAATTATTGGGAGGGGGTCAAAAAAGGGGGAGGGTTCTGCATTTGTTTTTGTTGCTGAAGGGAGGGAGTCTTTAGGGAGATTTATATTTTATTGAGTTACTTTAGACAGTGGTAATAACTGTTCAGCTAGTTCTCGGATTGTTAGGGACGCACTTTTCTTTGTTTGCCAAAATGTCTGGAGTGAAATTTGGTGGATATTGTAAAAATTGTTGTTCTATTTACACATAAGTTTTTAAGTAGAACATAATTTGAAAATAACATTTTTAATAAAGCTGGGGAGGGAGTCCCTTATTGTAGTGACCTCACTGCCAACCCCACAATGAAAAGAATAAAATAAACCAGAAATGTTAGAATAAGAGAAAATTATAAATTGACTTTCTCCCTCCATCAATGCACCAGAGGAGTCCTCTGCTCCCTGAATGAACAGAACCAGGATCAGTGCCTCCACTGTACCTCAGTTGCTTTTTTACTGAGCACGGCCAGTTGTTCTGCATTGTAGTCAGTGATGGTCCCAAGTATTTCCACAGTAGCGAGGAAGGTTTTGGGTGACATCTGATCCAGCTGTGCAGCTGTCCAGTACACGTTGTCCATTCCCAGTAATTCAATCAACTCCACGGTGGGTTTTTCAGCATTATTGAATTGACTGTTGGCTGAGAGAGACAGGAGAGAGACACATAGCAGGTGAGAAATAGAAAAGTACAAAAGAATCATGCATCACCGATTTATTTGCGCAGTATCACTAACCAAGGGAAAAAATATTAACAGCATACACAAGAAGTCTCTTCCTCACCTGCTCTCTTTTTACGTGCTGTATTCGATGTGGCGGTGGTGAGCTCGAAGATCTTCCTTCTCAGGGCATCGGAGGTGTAGGGTAGGCGTGACTTCAGGAAATAGAGAACGTCCTTCATCCAAGGCTGACAGAGACAGAGAGGGGAAAAATAAATAAAAAGATATGATGAGACATACATGCATGAACCATGGCAACCATAAGAGGGCAGTTCTGAACTCCCTCTTTGTTTTGAGTGGAAAAGCATCACGTTCCATACGCCATGTGAAGGAGAAGAAAAAAGATAAAAACCTTATTGGGCAGAGCAGATGTGGCGGCATCATCCAAAAGGAGGAGAGGACCCAGTGTTTCCATTGTCTCAGGTGACCAATCAGATGGATCCCTGCAAAAGATTTTAAAAAATGCATCAGACTCTTCTCATCTTTCTTTGTCTTTTTCTACAGTGACTCCAGTGTCCACAGGGAGCCTGTCCTACCCAAAAGTCTGGTTGACCAGCTGAATTAGATCTGCCCTGTGGCGTTGAGGAATGTGCTGGCAGGAAGCCATGGCCTGGAGGCTGGAGTTGAGGACATCGGGGACCATGAGGCGGAGTTGGGAAGGCTGAAGCTCGCACAAGAGCAGTCCAAGCCTGGACACATCCTCAGTGGTCAGTCTAGATAAGTTTTTCCCCTGCAACTACACAGTAAATATCTTAGGCTGTTGTTGTGCACATTAGACTCACTATGTGATAATAATAAGTGTGGAGTGGTACAGGTAGGTGCCAATTCAAAGGAAAAACCTGAATAAATAAGTAGAGTAACATAACAAATTATGCTACAGGGCTCACTGAATGGTTTGATGAGTGTATTATATGGCCTTCACAGTCACCAGATCTCAACCAATTGAGATGAAAAGACCAAATGAGGGAATATGTTTTGGTAGAGTTCCAGAGACTTGGAAAAGCTATGCCAAGGAAAATGTTTGCTGCTCTAACAGCTAGTGGTGGCTCAACACCTTACTGAGACAGATTATGTTGGCTTTTCCTTTAATTTGTCACCCGTCTGTATCCTTGTGTTGTACATTGGCCAGGCAAAGCAGAGCTCTCTGGGTGAACGCAAGGCGAGACGGGGCAAGAGGAGGTAACGAGCTCAGGTTGGCCACTTCCATCTTGTCGAGGAAGACAGGACACGCAGAGTCAGGCAAATCCTTCACTGTCGAAGGCCTGGGATAGTGTTGATGAGATGCAGAGATAGAGAGCTGTTACATCTCATTAATGAATTTTTAAAATACATGATTAAGTGAGATACTATTATCGTTAATACTATTTGTTTACGTCAGGTGAAGAAGTAAGAATGTGGGAATCTCATTCATCTCCGCCTCAGTGATGGTTTTAAAATAGTCAGCTCTCTCTTTCTCCAAAGTCGCAAAAAGCTTTCGGGCAGCACATCCTGCCTAAAAACACATATATTTGTTATCAATAGGTACACTCTGCACATGTTTTATTAACGTGTGTCTGTGTATATACTCTTTGTGTGATACATACATACCTGCATTTTGGAGAGCCACTGCGGAGTCTCTGTTATGGCCTGAGCCATGTCTTGCACATCAGTGTCTGCTACTTTGTCAATCATCTTGCAGGTTATTCCCTGAAGGACTGAACGCAGCCTCCTGTCTCAGCCAATAATGTTTTGAATGTAAGCATGTAAAGCAATGGCAGAAACATACATACAATTAACAAGAACAGAGTCTGAATTAAACATGAATTAGGTGAAGCTTGTAATATTTTTTTAATGTTATGTTTTTTGTGAAGACTCACAAGTGAAAATGTAATTTGTAATGTGTTGTAAACAATTGCAATGTGTTGTTAAATGTCCTGAGAACCTATCCTTTTAATTATCTATTAAAATATAACATACACAATCTACAGAGACACTGTTTTCTGCCAGTGTTAATCTTTTGATATACAACAATTTAATATATAATAATCAAAGATGTTTTAGAGGATAAAGGATGTTACTTGTTTATTTGGTGACAAATATTTAGTGGTATAGAGACTAGATCTATACCACGATCTGAAACCAAGTTTTCCAATGCTTCAACGATCTTAAAAATTATGAATTATTTCAGGGCTTTGTATTGCATTGTACTGAAACAAGCTTCTGGTATTTTGCCCATTGCTATTTATCTCACCTATACTGAAGCTGCTTTAGATCATGCATCTTTTTTGCCAGGTACGCTGCCTAAAGAAAAGACAACAAAGTAGGACATTATTTTGTCAATACAACTCATTACAAAGCTAATTTAATTAACAATTAACTGATACATTTATGAAAGATTCTGTAATCCAGATTGGTTTATAGTGAATGCATCAAGAACTGTTGGCAGAAAGGTAGCATTCAGGGATATTACCTGTGGCCGACTCCATATTTTATCCTCCACTTGGTCCAAAGAGGTGATGTTTGCTTTGTCCAGGTTGTTCAGAGAAACGCTGCAAAGCAAAGCGCCGTGCAACTTCTGCACCAGCTCTGAGGGATCCACATCCTTAAGCAACTACAGGGAAACATTTCATTCTTTCTAAAATGATGTTCACAATGTATTTAAATGGTAACACAGATAACACAAATTACTTTTTATTTGAGATCGACCGTCTGTCGTTCTCTCTGGTTTTTCATATTAATCTCGCGTTCCCTCACTTTTCCCCAAAAGGACAGTAATCCTCATAGTTGGTCTTAATCAATAGTAGCCTCTATTTCCTGCTTCTTTCTCCTTACTCACCCCCTGCAGCATGGCCTTCAATTGCCCCTTCCTCATCTGCTTGGAGATGTTCGTCAGGGCCTCTGTGTCATTCAGGATCCCCTGGGCTTTGACATGCTTGAGCACACACCTTGGCAAACCTCCTGCAACTGACTGAAGGGCCATCAGCTCCTCACCCGTCACCTCTTTACACTGGGGGAAAACAGAATGAGCTAAGTATAGAGCGAGAGGGCGAGCACGTCTAAGACAAGCTTTCAGCAGCCCTGCAGGCACACCTTTTTATTGCCCAGCTGTTTCTTGACCAGGGTGCACAGCTGGCCCTGTGTCCATGGGACAGTAGGTCCCAGATTTTTAAGGACCTCTTTGAGATCGTTGCCAGGGATCGCAGACAGTTGTATGGGAGACAACAAGGCAACACTGCTGCCAAGCTCACGTAGTCCTTGAGCAGCGGTGGAATTTGCCATCACAGACGTGACAAGGTGCTTCTTCAGCTTGAGTCAGGAGAGGATAAGAAAGACAAAGAGTAATCAAGAGATTACTGACATTCAAGTAATCCGTTACTTCTGTCCTGGCTGACGGGGACATGGGGGAAAGTTTGGGAAAGTATGGGTAAGTGAGTGATACCATTTTGATTCTGGGGTTGTCGCAGTCGTCGCATTTGTCAAGCTGAGAGAGGAGTTTCCTGCTGAGGTTAGCGCTCAAGTCTGGAGCAGTATAATAATAACAGGCCAGTGTGCCGAGCCTGAGGAGTTTCAAAGGCACAGATGTAGTGATTATTCCAACCTTGAAACTGAATCAGCTCTCTATATTGTCAGATACATGCATTTGTATACAGAATTACTATAATTAATGTATTTTTCTGTCTCTTATGAGTGTCTGTAACAATGTTCTCTCTCTTATCTGTTAAGACTTCTCCTTACAAACCCCCCCACACAGAGGTATGAAACCATTGACATAATATGAGCATGTTTATCTGTCCTCGACATGAAGTGAAAATCTGAAAAACCTGAATTTTCTTGAAAATTAATTAGTAAGGCTACATCCTTTGGCAGTAATGTTCTGATCCAGAGTTTTTATGCACTAATGTATATACATTCATGTATGAATACACACTTGTCCACATGCTCTGCAAACTCCGTCTTTCCACTGAAGCACTCTTGAAATCTTTGGAGAAACTTATTGGCCAGGCTGGGGTTCATCTTGGCGGCCATGCTCAAGGCAGATTTGAACTGGGCTGAGAGGAAAAATTCACACAGCTAGAAGAGAAAGTGAAGGAAACAAACAAACAGAGTTACAAATTAAAATCTTGTCATTTGCTATTTCCAGTTTCACCGGCTCTTCATTGCTCTTTACAGACCCCCTCACCTTTTCTTTGGGAGAAGAATCAACATCGTCCGGTGCTAAACGGGAGAGGTAAGGTCCCATCATGGTCAACACCTCCATGTTCAGCCATTTCAGTGACTGTTTGCAGCGTGCCAACAGCGCTGCAGAATAAATCAGACTGTTACAAGTCGCATTCATGCTTAACAGAAAAGACGCAGGAAACAAGGCATCACACAAACCCATTAAGGTTTTATGGGTAAGATTTGGGTGTTTGCTGTGCAGATCCACATGTCGGCAGCACTTGACATGGTTTTTGATTTGTATGATTTCCTGGATTTAGTACCAAAGATCTGAACTAACACATTTGCAAAGACACATACTGTGGCATGCAAATACAGTATATGTGTCACAAGCACACACAAGTGTAGTGTGTAGTTTTTCTCTGACACACACAATCCTCCACTGTCTCTGTTCTTATGACATATTTCTCCTGCCTGTTTTGTTTGTTGTATAAGGAAACGATTCACCACTTGCTTTGTGTGATTTGCACATGAGGCTCCCTGTCTTTCTTATTTTCACCTGGTTTGCTTAATTTCATCTGCTTCTTTCACCTTTTTCTTCAGCTTTCCCTGTCTTTTCTAGCTTCTCTGCCTTGTTTTCTTTCTTTCCTCTTTCTGTTTAACATAATTTTCTCAGAAACAGTTAATGGTGAATATATCGCAATGCGTGACTAGATTTTATTGTAGAAAGTGGTTTCTGACTTGTTTTCTTACTTGATCTTGAGTCAGATGGTGGCATCATTGTACAGTTGAAATAGTTCTGAGTGATCTGCTCTTTTGCCCATTTTACCACCTGAGTCATTTTGTCTTCAGACATGGGATCATACACCTCCTGCAGCACCTTCATTCTGGAACAAACAACCAATTTTACAGTTTTAGGACAAGTTGCTGAGAGACAACGGAGGACGTAATTGCATAAAAGCACACTCACATATGTTTCATGTTTTGGCCATCGACATTGATTGGAAGGTTCATTCTTGTAGAAGGCATGTCCTGCAGCGCAGGTTTGGCAGCCCACAGCAGTGAGTCATAGTCGTCCGAGTCCATGTTTTTTTCACTCTGTGTGGTTAATGTCGCCCAGGATAGAGGGGCCACAAATGCTTGCATGTAACATGCAGAAGCCTCCTTTAGGGAATAAGAGAGATGGCAGGAATGATTAGACTGCTAGAGAGCGGCATTCATTAATGGGTTATGCTTATCCTTTCTTAAGATCTTAGTGGGGAGTACTGACAGAGGAGTTCCTCATCAGCTTGATCATCGCTGGAAGATTGCTGCAATTCCATATCTTGTTTGTCTAAAAAGAGATAAAGAAAAAAGGGACAACTAATGTGTGCGGACAGGTGCAGTTAAAACAAATAATAAATAAAACCATCAACCATTAAGATAATAGTTGTAATGCTCCAAATGATCAATAACCAATAATTATTTAGATTATCTTTATGTGAAGAAATCTAATGTGGTTAAAGTGCTTGACTGTGTGTGGATTCACACCATTTTATCCGAGTCATCCAACGAGACTTGGCTAAGTGAGTGTTTGACAGGAGAGACAGAGTCCAGGACGTTGAGGAAAGTAGACAGGAAGGTGTCGGATGGGTCAGCTTTTCTGCCCTGCATAGGCAAGTCACTGAGAGAGAAATGAGAGTGGAAACGATTTTTTTGGTGAGTAGAAATGGATTGAAATATTAGGTGTTCATTCATTCACTGTTAATCATCCAGTGAAATTCAAATGAGCCCATTTTCACTTTTTTAGCAACACTTAACAATAATTGATACCTACTCAGCTTGGAGCAAATATAATATCTATAATCTAATATAATATCTTTATAAAAAGGCAGCTAAAAATTTGCACAAGCTTAAAAAAAGTATTTGAAAAAATAAATGAGAACAACTTATGGTTTAAAGGAACCACCTGCAATACTCGAAAATGTTGCCTCCTTAGGGAACACACAAGTGAGATGCACACAGAAACACATTTACAGAATTACCTGTTATTGAAGACATTTTTCATTAGCATCACACCTGGCACCGGGTATCCTGTAACATAGCAACCCTCTATATTTATATATTGCAAAGCTCAAACACATCAGGACTGTCTGAGTATTTGCCACGTATTAGTTTGGGACTCATGTCACAGAGGGCACTCATTAACATACACTCATATATATATTTGTACAGTGAACTAGCTCTGTCTAATGTTGCAATAGTCCAAATGTAATAGTCTCTTTATCTCACACACAAATTCATTTCATCAGAAAAAAGTGTTTCCTCACCGTTATTGTGGCACTTCCTCATCTGATGAAAAGAAAGACAGATACATCAACATCAGATGTTTAAGGTAAGACATTTCATTGTTTAAAATCTCTGTACGTGATTAGGAAAAAATATTGCACTCATAATAAATGTGAACACGCTTTATTACTTACTTGATGGGGTTTTCTATATACAGTATATAAATAAGATTACTAAAACTATTGAAACTGAGTAAAACATGATATGAGGGCCAATCATGACAGTCATGGTGCAGACAGGTGGAAGTAGCTACTGACATGAACCTGTGATGTTCCGTAAAAAAAATAATTAAGTGAAAGGCACAAAGGATGTTCCTGGAGCGGAAGGGCCTGGTATGCAACAAGTAGGTAGTACAAAACTAATTCATTCTCTGTGACAGAATGGAAATAACGGCTTTTTAACCACACATTTCTCATGACCATGATGATTTTAAAAAATAAATGCTTTCCACCACCAACATTTCTTGACATTTTTAATAACTTTTATGGCAAAAATCTAACTTAAAAAAACAGGTTCAAACAATGACACTGTATTAAATTAAAACAACTGCAAAGGAGATACTATAGACAAACAAATAAAGTTTAAGAACCAACAATTAGTAGTGATGCTCTGCTTTCCTTAATGTTTTTTCCCTAGATCAGATGTTTACCCTATCTGACCATTAAATAACAGGACATGATTTCCAGTGCAATTACTACTAATGAATAAAAATGTAATCCCATGAGTGATTGCATCCATATACTCATCACTGTAGTCCTGCATAACATTAGAAGGACTTCAGGAATAGAAAACCTCAATATGATGATGCCAAAATATTATTATTGGTAAACTGACCAAAGTCAAAATGTTGCTGTGCACACTGCTTCCGGTTGAGAATCTCCTTCTAAGCAAACAAGTATTCAGGAATTTACATACCAGTTTTTTGGCCATGTCTTTGAAGTCAGGTTTATTTCCAGGCATCTTATCTGGTGTCTTAGCTGAACAGGTAGCAACGAATAATTATGAAAGACACACATTTATGTACAACATGCACACATTTACAGTATAAGAGGAGATGATGCATGTGATGGTGTTGCTGCTTACCAAAGGCTGCACAGGCCACAATGAGTAGAAAGAAAAATGTTCCTCCTTTTGGATCCATGCTGAAAAGACCTGCCCGCCTGTCTGTTGAATGACATAATTCCAAGTGTGCATTAATATCACTTATTACAAGTGGTTTTGACGTATATGTGCTTTTTGAAATTATATATTTTTCTTTCCATAACAGCAAAAAAGTTCTTCTTTGTGGGGTGTGAGGATTTTGTTATTAGGTATCTGGTTGTTATGGAACCTGTCTCCATGCGAGCCACCTCCACTTTTCTGACATACTTCCTCCTCTGAGGATTTGTGATCATACTTCCCTAGTTACCATCATTGTTACTCATCCTATGGGAGGCTCCATGGACTTTGGAGGGTAACACGCTGTGAAAAACAGGTTCGGTAATGTACAAGATCTACTGTGGAACAACACTCTTTCACCGTCACCGCTGCACAAACATATTTGCGTTCCTCATTGTTTCTCACATATTGGAGTTCCCGCTCAAACATTTGCATGTTGGTATTTTGCCTTCATTCAATTTGTTTGCTTTTCACTGATTTGACTTCTCATTTAAATATGCCCAATGATTATGTTGTAAAAATTCTTCTTTAATAACACATTGTCCCAAGACCTTGTATAGTGTCTTGATTTAGATTTTAATGCGTAGTGCTTATTTGATGGATATATAATGCATTAAGACATAATACAAAATCAAAAATACATTAAAAAAACACATATGTGTTATACCTGTACATGTTTCAACAAAGTTACTGCGTAAACATAATTCCATACCCGAAACTATCAAACACACCACAAAAGCAAACAAAGAACTTATATAACTTGTTTATGCACAAATGAGTTATTACTTACAGAATCTGCGACTGCTCCCTGGTAGATTCTAGAAAAAGAACAATTTAAAAAACAGGATCTAGACAAAGTGAAGACGTGTCTGTTTTTCCTCTGCCTTTCTCTAACGTCTGATATGAGTTGGCTGGGTGGTTACCTGTCCTCAACTGAGGCACTGCAGGTGCCTGGTAAAAAAATAACAGTGTGTGTGTGTGAGAGAGAGAGAGCGAGAGAGAGAGAGCGAGAGAGAGAGAGAGAGAGCGAGAGAGAGACAGGGGTTACGAATGATTTCAGATGTCCATTTTAATTGATGTCAACCATGAAATCGACACATCATTGTTAGACAAAGGTGAGATAATAACTATAAAGGCTGTTTAAAGATTCTCATCATATGTAAAACTGCAGCTTCCATTCTGATATTTTCATAAAACTGTTGCAGACTCGATAATCTGACACTGATGATACACAATAATAAGCTAACAAGAGATCATAAAGAAATGAGTCTTGATTAGATGGGCAGTTGTTCATTTATTTTTTAAAGGGTTCTCTAAAAGGATGTCATGGTTATTCCTCAGATCATACATTTCAAATGACAGCTGGAAAAAAATGGATGGGCTGATAAAATCTATACACCACAACTCGCTACAGAGCAGCATTGTCTAAAAGAACAATACGTAGGCAAAACAAACACAGGAAGATAACCACACAGTAAAAGCTCTATTCACACTCTTCATGGAAAAAGCGGGCAAACGTGAAGGAGCTCTTGAATACCGAGCGGCAACAATGGCCTTAATATCTTAATGGCTAAATCCTACAAATACGGTACAAACTTCAATGGGTAAACCCCACATTTAAAGTCAGTAAACTCTCTACACAAGACGTAAGGTTCTCATTCAGGAACATTTCACTTGAGTCGGCAAACTTCAGTTTCATTATTAAGTCTAATTCTTCCAATCAATCTATAATTTTTTATTCTACACACTGACGTGAATCCAATTTTCCAATGGCACAAATATGAATATGTATATAAAAAAGGGAAAGAATTTATATAATAATTTTTCTCAGGGAAAAGCTGTTTGCAGCTTCATCATTACATAAATGAGGGAAATAAATATTATATCTTAACTGGTCCATGTACCGTATTTGAATCCATATCCAGGTCAATGCAAACTTCAGTGTGTCCACTCAAAAACTGGGCCCATAATGCAGACCACAAAGACTTGTCCTGGTGAAAAGGGTAGCAGTAACCTCAAACTCCAGCCTTCAGTATATCCCTTTAACAATCATGTTGGTGATGTGACAAACAACCCCATGTATTGTACGCATAATATCCACAGGACATCCTCTTCTCATTAACCTTTAATCACACTCATTAGGATCAGCTGTTGCCATTTTCCTTATTAGCTGGTTTTCTGCATATGGATGATACCAATCTGACAATAACGCTATCAACCGAACAATTTGTGGACAGACATAAATGTATCTGAGCCTTTGTTGTTACTAAAATAGAGTCCATACATGTGTTGCTCCATGTGGAGAAAGACGCAAAGGAGAAGCACCATGACTGTTGGGCGTGTTTCACTCCAGGTCACTGCTTCCTTCCATTTTTGAGCCAATAACCACATGAAGGTTTGGGTTGGTGAAGTGATCTGAAAAAGACCATTGACCCTAGTTAGTGGGTAGGATTATGGTTGTGTGTGTTAACAGTATTGCTCATTTGGATCCCCATTAGTTATTAACTTGGCAACAACTAGTCCACCTGGGGTTCATTATAGTGTATATAAGAGACAGCGTTAATTTTATATTTTTCTTATTGTCATCAAATCCCATGAAGACACCAAAACCAACAATGCATTAGTCTGTCTCTCATATTTTCTGAACTCCCTGTTTCTGATGCAGCAATCCCATTAGCACAACATTTTTGTAAATCATTAACAATGCGTCATAAAGTTTGTTTCATAAAAGCAAAAGGCTCAGTACATTCCAATCTTCAAGCACTTTTTAGCAATTGTTGCTCAAACTGGAGTGAAAAGCACATTTGTTTGGGGCTATGTTTAGCTATTTGTAACACCTTTGATGCACTTTTTGAAGTCACCAGTGCAGCAGTGAGGCTCATTGATGTGTTTTTATTGGATTTTTGGCTAACAAAGGAGGTCTAAGACACAGTATCAGGCGTTGGCTACACACACAATGCTCAAATCATTGTTGGTTTTGATCTTTTCATGGGATTTAAAAAAAAAAAAAAAGACAAATATAAAATACCATCAGCCTTCTCCTTTAAAAAATATACAGTATATTCAACATTTTTTTACACTTAACACTACATACATTAAATAATTAATTTACAATACCGTTACAGACAACACAATAAAATTATATCACAACCAAAAATGTGACATATAAAATATTAGAATGAGCAATTGACAATGTGTGTGTGTGTGTGCATAACTCACCTGTAGCAAACTCACGGATTTCAGCAGGCCTTTTTATAAGCACATCTCTGTGAGAGGAGGACAGGAAATGCAAATAGTAACTGACGTCTGTAAAGAAGACTGTGTCCTTTGAGTGTTTCAAAACTAAACGTTCACATTAAAAGGTGATCAACTGCAAATATTCCTCACTAAGTTTCTCAGGCAGATGTTGAAAAATGTGACACCACAGAGGCGGTTTTATATTTTACAAGAAGCTGCATGAAGGCTTGAGACGCATTACCTAAAAGCAGCTCAGACTTTATTGGAGTTCATTTGTTTGTGAGGGAATACATGTTGTCAGATTTGATTAAATGAAGCACCATATTCTTGTAAGGATAGTATACTGTACAATAGCTGGATGTTTAAGTTTCTATAAAAACACATTTGCATAAACCATTGTTTAATTAAGCTTTAATTTAGGCTATACATTTTTAAAGGACCCAATGTTTCAGGCCTTGTTTTATTTTGTATTTGAGTTGTTGATATTTCTATTTCATATAACGTTATTGTAGTATCAGTTTGAAAAGAGAGAAACCCCTTTGTCACACATGTAGCCTGCATACAGTAAGACCTACTGCTACTATTTGTAATTGACTCTAGGTTGCTTACAAGGAGGACAGTGCACTAATATTAAGAGGAAAAAAACAGGACCAGATCCACTTACAGTTGTTTTAAAGACTGGCCTTGTCGTGTAGTTACTCAGTGAGATTTTGTTAAGCTTTAATGACATATCCAAACGGGAGCGCTACTTCCGTATGACAGTAGGAGCTTGTTGGATCTCTAACATAACTAACGTTAGTAGACACCGCGAGCAAAGTTAGCTGACAATCCGCTGTCTACTTTTTAACAAGAGAAGATGAGCTATTAAACTAACCTTAGAAAGCCGCCTATCAATACTTCTACTTCTGGATGCGACCTCAAATACTTCTCGTTGTCGACTCTTGTCTTGATCTGAGAATAAAAAAGAAAATGCGTTTCAGGCTGCGGTTTGGGGCTAGCTGATGTAGCTAGCTTTTTGGCTTCAGTGTTACCTTGAACTGCCGCAGTTTCTCTTGCTGCTCAGCGCTTAATACACCGACGTCCAGTTTCGCCAAACCGCCTTTTCCAGCCATAATTCCTCTACAAATGTTCGTCTGGTTATTTGTCTGTATATACTGACCACATTACAGTGTACACTGACCGGCAATCTAAAGTTGGTACACGTTTGAAGCCATACTAACGCGCACCTGTTAGTGACACAGCTTCACGGTCTAGCAGCAACAAATGTTGCCAGGGAAACGACCTCCAGCAAGTAACGGCTGCGTCCGCGAGGTGGCAGCACAAGTCAGGATAAAAAGTTCACAACACTATTGCACTTTTGTTATTGTTTTCACATGAATCCACGTTGTTTTAAAGCCGGAATAATTTGACAAATACATGATAGGAAAAACAGCTGTGTTATGTCAACTTAGGGCTTCCTAAAAAAAACTAAGAAGTACAACGTTTTTGACTTTTATGTAAAATTGCAAGAGCAGTAAACCACCATGGTGGCTACAGTGCAGTTTGATCACTTGACTTAGTTCATCAACTTTTGTATTTGACACCCATCACTTTCCGCATATGACCACACAAATCCTATTTGACAAGGTTTTGCCTGCTGAATCCCCTCTGGAGGCTAGGTGACTGGGGAACTGTTTAGATTTAGCATATTGTCATTAAATCTATTAAAAAATCTATTTGATTTTTTTTCCTTTAGTATCACAGCAATGGCTGTATTAAGCTGCTAGGGGAGCCCGAGGCAAACATGAGCTGCTGGGCCTGATAATGAAGGTCTTAAAACAATTTTTAGCACAGAGTCCGCCTTCAAGACAGAGCCTCAAGATCAAGTTATAAAGCAGGACTTGCCTTAAGGCTGTGTCATATCAATTAATAATACTGTATGCTTTAGTGGTAAATAGACTTCTTGGGGCCCCTGGAGTCCTGGGGTATTTGATAAACTAATATAATTAAAATTATATACAAACAGAACATGAGGTGGTATACTAGATGCAGCTCTATAATTAGGCCTACATCTAGTTTACATTTTATCAACACACATTGTCACAGACATACGAAAAAGTAGCTAAAAGACTACTCTTAAGACAAATACAACAAAAAAGTATTTGTTTGCATTTTAGGCATGAGACATAGTTAGAGAGATAGAGACAGACTATACAAGCTGTTCCTGAGTTAGCTTCCAACAGAAGCTCATTGAAGAACCATACAAAGTTGGAGTCCTTCATCCTTTTGTCATCTGTGACACTGGCTCTGAAGTGAAAAACAACAATCCAACATTCCAAAGCAGATAAAATGTTCCAGCTAGCTTTATTCCCCTTTCTTCCTGGTTATCACCACTGCTGGAGGAAGAAATAACTTGCATTGTTGAATTGCATGGCTTCTATCCTCTCCTTCACCTGCTGTTCATCTTCATTTTCTTCTTTCACTTCGCTCGGTGGGGGTTCTTTGTAATGCGGACCGCCAAAGGTCACTAGTGCCTGCCCTTCTGGGGCTGTTGGGGCTGTTGGGACAGAGGGCGGAGGCTGAGGCGAGACACCGTGCTGGGTGACGACACTCAGACTCTGGAATTTAGACATAAATCTGTCCTTGTGTCTGAGATGAAAAAAAAGAGACGTTCAATGAAGAAGTTGACCGGCTATAATTTAACTGATGTCATAAATTCATCCATGGTTTTTGTACGGCAGGACGTTCAGACATACAAAAACATAAAGAAGTGCACATCTCACTACCTTAATATGAAGGCGGCCAGAATTACTAACAAGAGAGCAAATGACCCAGAGATCCACAGGATGTGATGTGACACCTCCACAGCTTCCACAATATGCAATGTTGTAGGAACTGGGGGAGAAGAGAGGGGGAAGACTTTGAAGAATCCTAATGGAGCTGAATAACAGCCATGCAAGTATATGTTTGGGTGTGACTGAATGTGTGTGAAAGATAGGTGTGTTGAGCCATGTTTCCTGTGGCTTGTTTCGTTGTTGAGCCTCAGTTATTATGATGACATGGCTTCCTGTTAAAACCCAGCGGAGCAGAGGGGATTTTCAGCACTAACAACATTTAAGAGTTCCCTCTCCCCCCACCTCCACACCGTCTCACACAAACACATCTAATAAACCAAAATATTTTACTGTCTGCTAGCTATCTTACCATCAGACTCGTAGTCACCTGTACCAGAGCCTTCCGTGCTTATGTATACTGGAAACTGCAAGTTAGAAAAGGTAACACAACAGGCAGTGTGAGATACGAGTGTTTGGTCAAAAACGACAAAGAGAGAGAGAGAGCATTAATGATTTTCTCATAAATTATTGACACATTGAGACTCTTACTGTTGGGGTATGGAGATCATCATTTGACGGCATCACTGACACTGGAGCTGAGGAGAGAGACATCCATAGAGATGACACAACAAGTAGACTTGTACAACCAGTAACAAGGGGTTACAAGCAGACATTGCTTTGTTTTAAAGGCTCACAAGCAAAAAAGTTTATGAACCACTGATCTCAAAAGAGTTCTGTTCATTTAGATAGTCAAGTGTTTTTAAAAAAGGAAATCCCACACATTACCTTTGCATTCATGAATTATTAAACCATCTTATCAAATGTTTTGATCCCTACAGAATGTCTTCAGGAGAAAAATTCCTTTTTAAAAGAACTCACACTCTGAAGAAAGACCATCGAGAGTGTGGGGGTATTTCCTTCATAAGAGCGCTACTTTGATTTACATGCATAAGAAATACTGTATGTGCAAGTCTTTCTCCTAACCTGCAAGATAGTATTATAAAGTGTTATATGTAAAGGTACATTCCCTGACCTACATGTGAATTAACAGGTATTTATATAATTGAACAGCATAAACTAGATGAGCTGTTTTTGAAATCCTGAGAGAGTATATTTTTGGCCTTTATTTTTATAATATACAGTAGAGAGGTGACAGAAAGTGAGAGGAGAGAGAAATACTGATGACATGCAACAAAGGCCTCAGACTGGGGAAGTAGTAATTACATGGTCAGCTTCTTAAATCCCTAGGTCACCAGGAAACTGCTTAAATGAATAGTTTGACACTTGGGAAATGCGTACATGCTTTCTGTCTGAGAGAAGATCGATACCACTCACACGTCTGCTCAATAAATATGAGCTCACTAATTAACACTTTATATCTAGTTTGTTAAATCTGTACAAAAAACACAATGTAAAAACAACAAGACATGAGAGTGGTATTACTCTTCAAATATAACTCACAAGCAAGGAAATAAGCATATTTACCAAATAGTCAAACATTTCAATGGATTTCAATGGAAAAAAGAGTCACGTTGAAAGCTAGAAAATAAAACATCTGCGTGAAGGAGGTTTCACTTTCATGTCAAAATCTGCAAGACAGTGTGTTACTTTCATTTTAAATGGATGGGCTGCAAAGAATATCAGGATATGAGAATGCTTTCATAAAACTTTTCTTAATATATTCTTCTAACAACGCCATGAAAATGTATCCAGAAATTCATAAAACTGCATGCCTGCTGTGCACAGTGAGTAAAATTATTCAGAGAGGAGAAGAAACACAACTGGAAGGGGTAAAAGTAGGCATGTATGGAAGGATGTTTTTATACACAGCGTCTTCGGAAAACCCAATCATAGGGGAAGGAAACAGGAGACCGCCTCCTCCAGTTGTCATGACTACTTTTGTCTGTGTCCAGGGTGGATCGTGTAATACAGAGGGGATAAAGTTCAATGATTTACAGTTCCACTTAATTTACATCACTTCCACATCAGTGGAACGGTACTTTTTCTGGCTGTTGGTCCTTGAGCGAGACGAAATACCTAATTTAGTTTCTACTAATAATACCGTCAGCTAATCTGATTTTGAAATGGCTTGATTTGGTACTTTTATTTCTATGCGTATGTGTGTGTGTGCATGTGTATTTACATGTCCAACTGCTGGCATAGACAGGCGCACTCCAGTCACTCCACCAACCATCAAAATCCTCCTTAGTTCTGAGCTGTATCAGGTACTCAACACCAGGCATTGCATCAGTGATAGTGTAGGAGCGCTGATGGTGAGTCACCTTTGTCTACATAGACACATACAGATAGCTACCAGGTAAACAAACATCACAGTCATCACAGTGTTGTATGTTTTCAGGCCATAAAAGCCAGCAGTGCATTGAACTGAACTGTGAAAAGTAAACACACACAGCGACACTGCATGTATGGCACACATGCTCAAAAACCGCAATGCCTGGACGCATATCCAACAACATGTCTATTAATCTGCCAGCACGCACCTGATAAACTGAGGACGTGAGAGGTTTGTATTTGACCTCGTATGTTAGGTCATAATGGTTGTTTTGAGAGTTCCAGGAAGTCGGGGGCCTCCAGGTGACCGTCATTTTCTTCTCCCATCCCTCCTCCTGTCGGACTGACACATGTGATGGAGGGTCGGGCTTTACTGAGGGAGCAGAATGGTAAATGGTAAATGGACTGTACTTGTTTAGCACCTTTCATGTCTTCTGACCACTCAAAGTGCTTCACACACTGCATATCACATTCACCCCATTCACACTGATGGCAGGTGCTAACTGCCCATCAGTACAAAGGAACTAAAATTCACACACGGAAGGCACAGCCCTCGGGAGCAATTTGGTGGACGACCTGCTTTGCCACCAAGCCACAGCCGCCCCAGAAAGGAACATAGTGAGTGCAGTGCCAGAGTGCTTTAATTTCCTTAACATCAGACCAAACGCACACATGACGTTGTTCAGTTCCACCTCGACCCACCTACTTACTAATGCTCAGAGGCATGAAGTCCAGCAGGTTGCTGGTGGCATTGCCTGCGATGCTCGTAACACACAGGTAGGCCATGTAAATGATTCTCTTCTCGTCCTCATTGTGTTCCACAGTGCACCAACAGCGGGAGAGACGAGATGAGTATGAGCACTGCAAACGCAGGAATGCCTCTGTCGGGCTGAGAGAAGGAAAGACAAAGAAAAAACAGTGTCACTCATTCCAAGATGGATATAAAGGAATATAAAGCCATAAGGAAATCACTCCTATAACATCTCTGGAGAACATTATTTGATTTGGTGTTGTAGTTTTAACCCTGTTAAAGTACATGAAAACAAGAAAAGGTATTATTCTGGGGTGCCAAGGTGGCCTAGGGGTCCAGCTCTCTCATTTCTCTACTGTCATACTGTCTAATAAAGGCATAGAACTTTAACTTCAAATGAATTTTCCGTTCAGCACTTTTATTTCAACTAGTACTTACACGTACACTTAAAATGACACTTCAACTTCATTCAGTGCTTGCTTCAACTGCAAACTTTCAGCAGCGAGCGAGCACATGCTTACTTCAAACCTTTTCTGGTTAACCTTTTAATATTGTGTCTAAAACATTCAACAAAAAAAGCAAATGTTTTAGGGATAATGCATGACAAAGTGTAAAAGAATAATAATTAAAATGATTTACTGAGCTATAGTATAGGGACCTGCTAACACACCCAATGTGAGTGACAGTCAGTTGATCCAGGGAATAAAAAGAAACAGCATCTACATCATAGTTTGTAATGCTGCTAAAGGTTTGTTTACATCAGAACTGCTTGTAATTATTTGAATACTTGTAACACAAATTGCAGATTTTTCATCTATAACCTGACCTCTTCCGTTATACTAGCTGGATGGTGGTTACATGGTGAAAATATTGCTTATATGGCTTTAAACGATAATAGTTATATGTTATGTTATAATTATTTACTATCTTCACAACATGTATTATACTGTTAGTGTCTGTTCTTACCTTTTATTGAGTAAGAGGTAACAGTTAGGCCGTACAGTGAAAGGCTTCTGCGGTGTCCACTCACAGCGAATCTTACTGCTGGGGGATTTTTTGTGGCAAGACAGGGTGGGATTCTCTGGAGGATCTAACACGTATAGAAGACATGCAGTACTACTTTACATTAATTATTCAGTCAGTCAGTCAGTCATTTGTTGTCTTTCCTAAGCATTTCTACATCAACCGCAGATCACTGTTAATCACCATCACACTTGCAGTCACTGGTCGGATTCGGGCTACAACTAATTATTATTTTAGTTACAGATTAAACCAACCAACAATCCACACTCAAAGATATTCAATCAACACTGATGTAAAACTGAGAAAAGCAGTAAATGGAGCAGGATGGGAGATCCCATCGAGACGTGTAAATAACGTTTTCTTGATTAAAATATGGTGGGACAAGTGATCAAATCAAACTGAAACACCACTTGAATCATCCATTACAACTTCATCGCCGCTGTGACTTACCTGCGACGGTTACTTTTAAGGAGAACCTCTCTCTACCTCTGTAATAGCACGTGTACTTCCCAGAGTCTGTCAGTCTTACTGAGGACAGAGACAGTGAAGCCCCTCTCCTCTCAAACGTGATTTCTCCCCAGTCCCTGTCTCCTTTTCCCACTATCCTCCCGTGCCACTTCCACTGATGCCTCAATTTTATGCCCCTTGTGACCCTGGTCCCTTCCTCCTGCTCCTCCTCCTCTTCTTCATAATCGGCCCCGCCATCCATCTCTTCAGCCTCCCGGTAGGATTCACCCTTGAGCCGTCTGCTCACACTTGTTGGCTGGACCATGTGAGTGGTGGGAGAAGCTGGGTATCCTGTATCTGTCTGTTGGGGGCTTCTGGGTTCTCCTGCCTCAGTAGGGTTAGAGTGGTATCCCTCAGAACTATCCATTGTATGTTTGTCACTTCTCATGGAAACTCTACTGTTGCTTATAATGTTTACAGTGGTTGGGATTGCATCTGAAAGATTCTCTCTTCTGTTGATGTTTGAGCTGTTTCTTGCCATGCTGACCTTTACTCCGTCCACCTTCACGTGACCGCTGCAGGTCAGAACCAACTTACTGCCTGGGGATAAAACCAACACACCAGGGGGAGGGTCTGCACAGAAGAACAAACAACAAAAAAAGAATTTATAGAATTAATCAATGCGTGTGCTGACTGTCTTGAATTGTGTGTGTGAATTCAAGACTTTTTCTGTACATTTGAACAGTACTTTGTACAAAGTGACAAGTTCTTTTGCCTTGAGTATTGGTTGCAGTCGACTAGACAAAGCAATACAGATAGGATGCAATGTTGCATAACCAAAATGACCACCTACTTTGAACTTCCACTTTTAATATGTCTCTCCTCTTTACTGTTTCTCCGCCCTGTATCATATCTCACTTATTTACATTTCTGACATTCCCTAATTACTCACTGCATTTTAAAACTCTCCCTGTCAATCATGACTTGACACATAGCTGTATTTGTGTTTATAGCCTTCTGTTTGGACTTGACTGGCTTAACGTCTTGTGAACACACGTTCTCTCCCTTTCTCCCACTTTCCCGGTTCACTGTCTTTTTTGCCAAGAAATCAGATACAGAAAATAAAGGGTCTGCAGTTGAGAGAGTGCAGAAAAGCTACTACTGTACATGGACTTCTTTTTGTTTTCATACATTTAATTATATTAAAATTTGAGTTTGACTGACCCTGCTCATAAATATTGTGGTTAATTAAAGTGTAGTATGGAGGGTTTTAAGGGCTGAAACTAAATATATAAATACATAAAAAAATTATATGATTAAATGTTCAAATAAATGAATAAATAAATAATTATGTAATTTAATGCTTAATCAATATACCATTATATAATAAAATGCTTAAATAAATCACATCAAAGTAAATGGAGTTTTCTCAAAAACTGCATATCATTCCAGCAGTTTTAGTCCAGTAAAATAAACAAAACAAAGGTTAAAAACACATTTATAGTAGATGCTGATTGGCTTATAAAATGTTGGCAACATGTACAAATAAAGTAGGCTAGCATGAACAAATAGTAGAAATAGGCTAGTTGTCGTGAAGCCAGACCATACATTTAGAAAAAACAAATCAGGGTCCTGGCTGAACTTAGTAACAAAACTGATTAAAAACTGTAAATACATTTTATAGTTTTTCGGGAGACAGTATGAAAAACATTTTTAGGAGCTTCCACAAAGTTTAACAGAACATCAATTTCAATGTGAAAGGACACAATAAATACAGATAATTTAAAACAGTGCTCTGTATATTTTTAAATGAAAATATCACATTATATGATTAAATATATTTAGGAAATATCGTCCCACTTCCCCTTCTGTAAATATGATGTGAAACAAACAACGTTTGGCAAACTACACTGTGCTCAAACCGCAGACAAAGCGGTTTTATCTGTTTGCTATGATTTAACTTATCTCCAGTCATCAAACATGAGAAGAATCTGAGTCACTCTTGCGGTTACACGCAGCAGCATGAACTCCAGGCGAACAAAAACATCTTACCGCTTGCTTTTAAAGTGAAAAGTAAGCTATTGACTTACTTTACTTATCAGAAAGATTAGGCCTACATCTTATAGCTGCATGTTTTTGTCCTCATATTGCTAATAACTGAGCAAACAGCTTACATGGCAGCATAAATGCCATGTATTCTGGCGGCTTACCTTTTCTGGGGCAGGTTCCGTCGAAAATGCTCTGGACCGGTGTGGCGCACAGAACCCACAGCAAACGGAGAAAACCTCGCATTTTTGCGCATGAATCCAACTTTACCGAGTCCTCGCACCATCACGTGCAACAGCAGACAGCATCAGTTGTCGATTGTTGTGACTCACATCAAAGTTTTCGCACGAACAAATAGTCCTCATCTGGTTGCAGCAGTCTGCTGTCCGTAAGACCCGTTATTGTGAAATCCCAGCGCTCTTCCCCTTGTTCAGCCCGTTACACAGAGGAAATCCTCCTCAGCGTCAATAAAACCCCCATGAAAGCTTAATATAGCACTATTATAATATTAAAATCTGTCATACCCAGGAAGTGTCATCATAGTTTGTTTCAAATATCCTGTATGGTTTGCAATGCATACACTAAATTCTAATGATATATTACAAGCGTGGGAATATACAACTTGTTAAACTTTTGTTTAGTTTTATAGAGGATTTTTGTTTTTGGTTTGTTTTATTTTATTCCAAGGTAAAAAAAAAAAAAATCATATTGCTTTTTGATTTGAACACAACTCAAAATATCTCCTTCTGTTCTTCATATTTTCACCTCGGCTATTTGAAAGTGGTGGTGCACCACGATAAACTACAGGGCCAAAGGGTGCTTTTGCCACAGAATTGTTTTTTGTGGTCAAACTTAAAATATTGCAAATTGTCAAGTAGCCAGCTGTTTTTCACTTTACCTCATTTCAGCCCCACCGCAGCACAGTCATTTCTACCTTACATTTTAGTTGCTACTTGAAATAACATTTGCATGGACACAGTAGGTTTCTCTCATGTTAAAGAGAGACGTGTTTATTGAACACCATTCAACAACTCCATATTCCAGCCCAAGAGCTGACCAATGCTTAAACTATTCAGGGGGCCTGATACTGTACAGTACATTCATTTTCCAGTCCTGTTTTTGCAGATCATTTTAGCATTCTGTTGTTTTCAGTTGAAGAGCTGCTTTGTTGAAGACAGTGGTACAGGCGCAGATCCAAGAGCAGGTTTGTATTATTCCTCTGGTTACCCTACTTAATTATTATCTCACCCCAATCCAGGTCAGGGTTCAGTATTTGACAATTTGCAACACAGATGGTATGCTCTACTTGATCGATGGATCAGGGACCAGAAACAGGACCAATATTTAGTCTTTGTTAAGGCATGATTGTCCCCAAAATCCTTCAACCTTTATTCATGGACAAATAAAAAAAAGTAAAGCACTTTACTGAAGTGTACCGTATACAGTATGAATCAGCACAACTGTTCACACAAAATGAAAACGTGTACGATTGAGGATTCTAAAAATAACCTTTAAATGTCCATTTCTGCCTTTTTGATTTGCACTTTGCCCAGGTCTTACCCAAAGGAAGCCAGCGGCAGTTTTTCAGACTGTGGTGGTAAGACATTACATACATTAACGTGATCTGGCCTTTTGTCAGACCCAAAAGAAAAAAAACAAAAAAAACTTGCAGAGGAGAAAAAGCACTGAGAGCTTGCTTTAAGGTGCAACTCAACTAGGCCATTATAAAACACATCAATATGATGCAAAAAAAGAAAGGAAAACATGTAGAGGTATAAACAAGTAAGAAAACAGATCAGGGAGAGAAAAGGTACACAAGTCTTGCAACAGTCTTGCCGTGTTCTGTAACTTAAAGTACCGTTCTCACTGAGAACTATAGAGAACACAGATGCATGAGGATATTTTTTGACAAAAACACTTTTACAGATAATAATGCCTGCACTTCACTGGTTGAAAGTTTTGATATTCTTGTTCATTAATTCAACCAATAGCTGATTTGTTTTGAGAGATGCTGTGTGCCTGTGTTGTGAGTGAGGAAGTGGAAACATTCGTTTAGACTAAGTTATCTTGACATTTGTTTCTACGGCAGCTGCTTTCCTTCAGTTGTGTACTTTAAATGATGTTCTATCAGTCATTCATGAACACAGTTATCATATGCTGTGGGAACATGTATACCACCATTAAATCCCAATTCATAGTTGGCGAGCTCCATGTCATTTGGATGTGTCACTTTTTTCCTGTGATTTTTTATTTATTTGATTTATTCTAGAAGTTTCAGTTGGGAAACAGAGGGAAGAGCACTGTGTGGGGAACAGTGTGTGCTCGCAGTGTCTCTCCAGGAAGGCACACAACACATCCTTTGTGGGGGTACATGTGATGGACAGTAGTGAAACAAGTTATTCCTTCATGTATTCCGAATGTTTCACTCAATCTGGCTGGTGTCCTTGGCAACAGAGGGCGGTCCTGGGCTGTTGGATGCAGTGGCACGAGCCTTCCAACCAAACAGAGCTTCCTTTTGGAGAGAAGAAGAGTTTACTGTTAGTACAGTTTAAACATGACATATCATGAATGGGAAATAACAGCCGCTCACCTGCACAGTCCCCAGAGTGATCGTCCAGCCCCCAGGTGAGTCTCCCCCATGGGACCTCACTGCTGTGGCGGTGAGGACGCCAGCATTGAGGGCCTGCGCTGAACCCTGACGTGCAGCTGCTTCTGAAGCTGGTACTAAAGCTGGCGGGGTCTGTGTAGATGAAGTGAGAGCAGTCTGTGTAATTTGGGCTGGTGCTGTGGATGTTTCCTCCTCATTGGTTGTATCTTGTGAGCCCAGAACAGAGGAGGAGGAATTTGAGAGCGGCGGAACTGACCCAGAGACATAACTGGGTGCTGGGCTGCACTCCCCAGAGGCGCTGGGGGGAGTGTGTTTCTTCCGGCGGAGCGTGTCAATCCAGCTGGAGCTGTGTCTGGATGCAAAGTTGGCCAGGGCCAGAGATGAGAGCCTCATGTTTTTCCCTGAGGTGATCAGCTCTCCAAATCCCTCCTGGTGGGCAAAGGCGTAGCCTGACCTTCTAGAACCGCCACGAGCGCTCAGACGGCCCTCTGACACACTGCCCACTCCACGCCAGGCACCTCCCACACTACGACCTACCGGCTTTCGCTTCTTCTGCCGCATCAGCTGAGTGTAGCGCACCTGGAGAAGGAACAGAGGAGAGGAAGATTGACATTATGACTATATTCAGTGACGTGTTGTTAGTTTATCACAGTCTGTTTGAAAGAGAGTTTGAGACTAGACTAGACGGATTTTTATACTAGATTCTGTGATCAAAAATTTGAAAAGCTGATGATGCAAAACTATATTCATGGCAAAACAAATTAACTTTTTAACCTTATTGGACAAAGTGCTTTACAATTTGCCTCTCATTCACCCATTCAAACACACTCTCACCAATGGTGGTGGGTTTATTTGGGGGCTTTACACACCAGAAGTGTTTCGTAACAGCACAAAATATGAGGCTATAACAGAAGTGTAAAAGTGTCAAGTTGTAGTTTTACCAGGGGTTATCTAGGTGGGTTTTCCTTGGTGGACCAGCTCCAGGAGGATTCCAGGAAGTCACTTGCAACAAACCATGAAACGGTGTGGTAGATAACCCTCTGTAAACCCACACTTTTGTGTAAACACTTTTTGTATGAGTTAAACAAATCAGATACAACGTGTTAATTTGTGAGTTTTAGTGGTGCTGATAGGCTGATTAGGCTGTTGTTATCTTCTGAGCTGAGCTGTGTTACCAGGGTTTCCAGTCTTTTGCTAAGCTAAGCTAATGAGCATCCTAAAATGGGGAATTATTAATTTAAGGATGCTAAATTATTTGAATTTTTTCATAAACAACTTTCTTTTTTGCTCTTTTGGCATCTGTGTGCCTTGAATTTTGTTTTCTGTGCTATTTTTTAGTTATTGTAGGTCCTGCACATATATCCTATATAACTGTGCAATTTAGTTGTTGATCAAACTTTCTTTGCCATTTCTCATCCAAAGTCAAAACCCTTCGTAGTTTACAACTCAAACGTATTCCCAGCGTAGAAACCAGAAATAGTGACTGTAGAGAAACTAGAAACAAATCAAAAAAGGTGCTTCTTCACACCACCCTGACAGCAACTTCAGTTCAATGCCCAGGTAGCTTGAGCCACACTGACATGCAAGGCCACACACCGATGTTATATGTACTAAAAGCAACTTGTGTCATTAGGGTACACTGATTAAGTCAATATTTGCAGAGTATTTGCCGTGCGTCGGTCCACTGACGGTAAGCAACTCATCATCAAACACACACACACACAGATTCACTTGTTTGTAAGCGTTCAGTTAATCATTGATTGAGACCAGTTTCAGACTGACCTGTTAGGAAGACGCGACACTGACACATGTTGCAATGAAGAAGATGGACACATCAGTGTTAGAAACTTTGTGTTTATGTGTGTTTTCTCACCGTGTCTGAGAGCTGAGGTTTGAGATCCACCTTGAGGAAGCGGAATGCCAAAACTGGAACTATGCATATTGCTGTTGCCAGTGTAATAGTTAACCACACGACTGGCTGCAATAGCGTGCTCTGGGCACTACCTGTACTCACAAAAACACATTACACATACATCATAAGCAACCACATTTTAGAATTCATAGCATTTCACAAACACTGTAAACACACAGATTTAGAAATCTTTACATAATGTTCTTACTGTTGTAATGATATTATTTTCGGTCAACCAATTCCTGACTTACATGTATGTGTGCAACGCTATGTGTTTACAAATGTGTGAGTGGGCAGATCATACAGCCCAACCAATATACTAGCCAATAATATTGTCTGATTTTGGCTTATCACATATATAATAGCAGGTAGCAGTGCACAAATGTTTTATTGGCAGCATTTTTATGTGTATTTGACCTTATTTTGTGTGATTCAATCTTAACATACTTTTCTTATGCTCGCTTTACATACGTTTTATAGTCATTAAGAGTAATCTAATTTCGATTAAACTTTACTGTTCAAAATTGCTATCATATCTTATTTTTCTGTAATAGAGTATTTGATAAAACAGGTATCCTCAGTCAGTACAATCTATCCCAATTCTTGTGACAAATTTGAGGCATCATAAAATAAAATAAAAATTATATTTTTTATCAGATTTGTTTTTCACTATGAAATACCTAGATTAATATCAGCTAAAAAAAATCCAGTATTGGTCAGGCTCTAGTGTGTGTGTGTGTGTGTGTGTGTATGTGTGTGTGTGACAGAACAGGGGACAGACCTACAAAGTGGAACTGATTGGGAAAGATCCTGAAGAGGGTCTGACTGTGCAGAGCGAACATGATGGTGAAGTAGGAGCCCAGAGAGCCCCACACACACACATGGTTGATAACTGTCCAGAAGCCTGTGTCAAGAGCGATCTACATAATCATACACAGACACACACAAACAGCAGAGGTGCACAGTTAATACGCAACGATGGAAAAGACAGTAGTTAAATATGGAAGATGCCAGTTGTGAGGAAAGCTAACACCACTCTGGCCTCACTCACCTGTACGCTGACCACAATGACCAGGGCTGTTGCGGTAGTGACTGCAAACGTCTGGTAGTCAGCGAGGGGCACTCCGGTGCTCTGAGTCGCGTCGGACAGGATAGCACAGGGGACAAAAAACAGCACCACTGATGTGTAGATGCCCTGGGCGATGCAGATGAAAAATTCTCTCTTGTTGAAGAGGAGGTTGAGCTGTCCAGGCTCATACAGTTTAGGATACTCCAGACTCCTCTGGTCAGGAACATCCTACAATAAGAGAGGAAGTGAGGCGCTGGACCCTGCTATGTACTACAGAAATGATCTGGAATTGGCCTTTTTCACAACATAATTACTTACAGTCTACCCAGTAAATACGAGACAAGTCTACAGCCACGCTAGCTGCTGTGTGAGGCTGTAATTAGGCACAATGGCACTTTGAGCTAAACGCTAACATCAGCATGCTGACATACTCACAATGACATAGCTAACATGCCGATGTTTAGCTGGTTTGATGTGCACCATGTTTGCCATTTTAGCTTAAAGTGTTAGCATGCTAAAATTAGCTAATTATCACAAGCACTAACACAAAGTAGAGCTGAGGCTGTTGGGAATGTCATTTGTTTGCAGTGATTTGGTCGTAAACCAAAGTACTGGACAAATAGTGGCTCGACCTGATGATGCCACTAGATAAGAAGCTGAGGGATCATCAAAGTAATTAACGTTACAATTTAGTGGTCACTAACGTTAGTAGGCTTCATCCTCTGTGGACCATGAAGGTCTGTACCAAATTTCATGGACTTTTCTTCCAAGTGTAGCAAAAATATGGCTTCATCTTTCTTTAATCTACTGTTGTCATGTCTGGTGAACATTTAAACAGTGACAGAGAATTCACCAACATTCATGTGGTTCTTCAATTTCATGGCAAGGATACAGCAACCACAGTAGGCATGTGAGCTCCTATACATAGTTATAATTTCAACAGACCTGGTCAAATATCCCCATGGCCAGCACAGGGAGGGAGGTGTACACAATGTTGTAGAGAGTGATGAAGTACTGATCATACACCGTCTACAAGAGACAGGAGATGGTCAAACACACACAGACAAAGTGAAATCATGATTACAATTTCCTAACCCCTGATTGTTGATGTAACTATGACCTCCACTCTCTGACCTGTGCAGAGAAGCCACAGAAGAAGCCGAACCAGAAGTGCACCATGGTGAAGGCAAAGTTCTTATAGAAGAAGTAGCAGAGGAAACGGCACATGCGCAGGTAGGACCAGCGGCCATGCACCAGCAGGAGGCGCTGCAGGAAGCGGAACTGGGAGAAGGAGTAGTCACTGGCCAGCACGGCCTGGATCCCCTCCTGACCTGAGATACCAACTCCGATATGAGCACCTGGAGAAGTGGAGAGAGATGGACACACACACACACACACACACACACACACACACACAGAGACAGAGAGAGAGAGAGGAAAGTAAGTCAAATAAAGCCGGTTATAGTTTTAGCTTTCCTGTAGGGTTTTTGATATGGAATTGTCTCATTACTGCTAGAAATAAAGAGAAAGCGCTTCAAGTCATGTAGATAAAATAGTACCACGTTAAAATAAGGCACCCTTTATAAAGTGTTTATAAGTTGTATCTAATGTCTTTATTGACAGATAATAAATCATTTCAAGGCAGTTTGCCCGTTTCCAGTCTTTATGCTAAGCTAAGCTAACTGGTGCTGGCAGTAGCTTCATATTTGCTGTACTGAGAGAGGTGTCAATCTTCTGATCTAACTCTCGGTAAGAAAGCGAATAAGCATAATTCCCAAAATGTCAAACTATTCCTTTAATAAGAACAACTTTTGGGTTTCCAGGTGGGAAAAATGTCTTTGGCTGTTGTTTCCCTCCTCCAACATGACAGGTTGCCAAAGGTCATCTTTAAAGCATTAATAAATGATCTATTATTACGCCTTATCCAATAGAGGTACAGGTAAAACAAATGCCTCAGAAAAAAACACTAATGCTAATTTTGAGATTTGAAGAGCATAAATCACAGGATGTCACAACCCCACCCATCCCTGCTGCATTGTACTTGCATAAATTCATTGGAAGAAACACATCACGTTCACGACGTACATACACAGACAAACACACAAGGTGATGCAACACTTACAAAACACAGACTATTACAAATAAACTTTGAAAAGCTGAACACTGGGTTAGTGGCTAACAACCCACTAACATACAGTTTTCAATGTTTGCTTCCTGTTAAGCAGCTTTAAGGTTTGTTTTGATTGATTGATTGATTTTAAATATTTTGGGCAAGTGAACATTTTTACACAATAAAACATAAATAGCATCATCATCAAGGTAAGTTAAGGTTAAAGTTATCATTCTGTATGACCTTTTCCAACTCTTAATGAAGCTATATGCTGTATGCACTGAGTGAAATATTCAAACACAAGATTCCACAAGACTTTTTATGGTTGCACAATTTCATCAAATGTAAATATTCTGGATGTCTTGTTTATCATTTTAAATACATTTCCCCAAATTTCTGCCTTACATATTTGGTATGTTTGGAGACTTTGAGATTTCCACCAGATTTAGTTCTAAGTTCTATGGGATTGAACAACGTTTGTCTGCACAACGTAATTAGTGGCGAACCTGCGGGTCAGCAGGGTTTAAGAGGACACACACCACATTGAAGACACTAAGAAACCAGTTCCTATCTTGATGAGGACATCACACCTTCTGCAACACGCATTTCTACACAACCTTCGTCACTGCTAGTACATCCATGTAGATGAACAACTTCTACTACTACACTTCTGCTGAGAATTTCCATTGCCTAAAGGTTGACACTGGCATGCACGTGGCTAAAACTCTACTTCTCTTTTTATCTTTCCTCTCCGTCCTCCACGTATTGGTCCTGCGTAAACAACTCACTTTTGATCATGCTAACGTCGTTAGCTCCATCGCCTATAGCCAGAGTGACGGCCTTCTTGTGTTTCTTGATGAGCTCCACCACCTGAGCTTTTTGCAGTGGGGTGACTCTGCAGCAGATCACTGCTTTGCACGCGCACGCAGTCGACACAAACTCCATCTCCATGTCTGCTTCTAGTGCATGGGCCTATCAAAGAACAGGAAGAGAGAGTCGAGAAGTTTAAGGTTAATGTTAAGGGGTCAGAGTTGCAGCTGTGGAAAAATGTACTAAGAAGAATGTGAATATGCGAGTACATTTTGTTGATGCAAATAACACATTTCTGGCAGCTCACTATTTCCTGACAGTTGACAGATTAATTCTTCATGGCTCTTGCCGGTTTTGTATATATGAATGTGTACAGTATGTGAGTGTGGGGGTGTGTTATTCATACCAGACTGTGACCATTGATTACGAGGGCAAACTCTCCAGAGATGTTGTCCATGAGGTTGGAGGGAGGTGGAGATGGAGGAGGACACCGCAGCTGTTTCCCTCCGGATCCTCCTCCTCCTGTACCATCCCCTTCTTGTCTTTCTCTGAACCCATTGCCCATGAAACATGCCTCTCCCCATCCCTCCATCCCCTCCTCCTTCCCTCCATCTCTGGTTCGTGACAGCTCGATCATCCTTTCCTTCGCCCTCCTGGACAGGAAGAAAAACAAACTCGACGTCAACAGGGCTCGTCTACGCCAAAAAGACAAACCCAAAACACAACATGACTATATAGAGGAGAAAATAGGAGAGACGAAAGAGGAATTGCAGAGGAGGAAAACAGACAGCTGAGAAAACAAATCAAAGAAGAGATAAAAATAGAATGGTAGCAAAATTGAAAAAGTGCAGGTACATTTTGTGTTTAGCTTGGTGCTTTCTTTATTTATGATATTCTGTGAACCTTAAAATGTTTTAATCATATTAAGGTTTCATTAGTCTGGCTCACAGGAATTAGACTATGGGTGTAAGTCTGCTACTGGCCGACTATTTTGGAATTCTCCACCCATTCTGCTACCTGCATGTGTATTTTGCAAGGGCACTGCTTTAAATAAAGTGGCTAATTCAAAGTGTGGGTTAAGCACTGGATATTGTTCAGTAATCCTTGTACAGAACACTGTGCTGCCACACATACTCACTCCACTCATGCATACACTTCTAAGTTTCTTTTTAACCAACACCTGCATTTTGTCACTGTTGCTCAGTTGGTGTCACAGTGTAGAGAATCAGAGACACCAGAAAACCGGGGAGAAAGATGGACATTCAGCCATCCAGACAGACTGACCTGAGCTCCTGCCGTACGCTTTGGACAGTGTGTCCACTGATGATAAACACCTCTGTCATATTGTCCGTCAGCATCTTGCAAGAGTAACCTATATTGACAGCCGTCTCTATGTGAGAGAAAGGGAGAGGGTTACTGGTGCGCAGTTAAGCATTTCAGCTGAACATATTGGAGATGCAGGGTAAAGAGAACAGGTGCCAGACTGAGAGCTCAGAAAGATCAAAAGTTGAGCTGAAGATCTTTATATCCTTATTCATATGTGAAAAAAGTGATACCCGCTCTTACAGTGACAGCACAAGTTTAAAACCCAAATGCAATGGTAGAAAACATTTTCTATAGGTGCCCTAATGAAGGTAGCAACATTATAGAAAATAATTTTCATTTTGTTATTCTTGCCGAGAATTCCCCTGAATTTACGTGTGGTTGCAGTAGATTTGTTTACAGTGCAAATACTGTTTGCCACCTTATGCGATCTACACGCACTGTAACAGATTCAGGTTAATCCTCTGCCTCTGTCATTTTGTGTATAATGCAGCTGCTTAAATTGCCTGGTTTATGTTCAAAAGAGAGAGAATGGGGATGATGAAGTAAGGTACATTTACCGTCATCCTAAATGCTTTTTACTCTCAGCTCTTTGGCTGAAATAAGTACCGTTTACAATACAGTCTGTAAGTGTTTTCACATTTTCTCTGCTTTCATGTGCTACCACAAACCTCTGCAGTTACATAATTGTGGCTGGCACATGGACCTTGTTGATGATTGGCTCCTGGTCAGTGTGAACAATATTTTTCTTTTGTCCAAGAAACACTTGATATTGCTTTTCTGCTTCTCAGTGGGTGACAGTTTGGAGATCCACTATAGGACACATGTAAAACAAATATGAAGATGTATGCAAATTAAATTGAAGAAGAATCTCATTGTTCCATCTCTAGCACTGCACAAGGGAATCTGCAGGTTAGCCTGGTTTTATGATGAACATTCGGGTGAATTTCAGGTGTGTTTGCAGTAGATTTGTTCACAGTGCAAATGAGAGACATGGCTGCAGAGTAAATGACGTGCTGAGTTACCCTTTAGTGTGCCTGCAACATCTCTAAAAGAAAATGTCTTTGTTTGTTTGGTTCTTTTTTTAAAAACTGCATGCAAATTAAATTCTGAAATTGTGTGCAAAAGTGTGTGTGTCTCACCCTGCTTGTCTCCAGTGAGAACCCAGATCTTAATGTTAGCCAGAGAGAGGACAGCAATGGTCTCTGGGACGCCTTCCTGCAGCTTGTCCTCTATAGCTGTGGCACCCAGAAGCTAGACACACAGGTAGGCAGAGAGACAGAAAAACACACACAAATTCCAGTTCATCATACCGTCAGGAAATAAAAGGAGTGCATAAAAGGAATTTCTGTTATAGCAATTTCTATAAAATAGCTTGAGTTCCATTTTAAACCATCAATTAAACAACATCCTGCGTTGAGAGCATCTGACAGTGTTGTTAAGCTACAGTAAAAGAAAGGAATTTCCCCTCACCACATACAGTCTGGACGATATGTCCAACTAAACCTAAGTTCCCTTTTTATAGCGTTATTTTTATTCCGTTTGCGGAAGGCGCTCTGCATAAATTGTGTAAGAAACAAATGGCTTAATGTTCCAGTCAAAGAAAATGAAAGTCAGACATGCACTGGCTAGACCCGCAAACCACACACATCAACACACGGATGCTTACTCTCAGACCATTAGTCACTAACCATCATGTCTTGTTCTATCTCCTCATAAGAGGCTGCCAGGCGGTCCTCTCTGCAGTTGGTGGCCTTGTCAGCGCAGCGGTGGCTCTCTGACCACGCCTCCCACTCGTCCTCTGACAGGTCCCTGTAGGCCAGCGCCAGCGTCCGCAAGCCATCTGCTGCATATTCCTAGAGCCAAATATATATACCAACACAAACATCTAAACACATTCTGACATGAGGAGACACAACAAAGTCCTATAGGTTGTTGGTACTCTATTCCACTATCATTGGGTCCGAATTTAGGCCAAAAAAAAGAGTCAGTGTCTGAATCATGTCATGGCGATACACATGATCTGATCGGGAAAAAATAGATGTTGAGTCAAGGCTTGTGATGTTATATAAAGATGTTATAATTGTTTTCAAGTTTAGAGACACTAGATGGCAATACAGCTCTAGCCATCCATCAAAGAGTTAATGCGCTTGTGTGTGTTTACTTACATTGAGGTGGTCTGAGGTGATATTCATCAGTTCCTGGTTACAGGGGTGGAGTCTCTCTAGCAGGACAGTGTCAGCGCCTTTACAGTACAGGCGGATCCTGCCCTCTGGGTTACGCACTAAAAATGAATAGCAAGAGTGCAATTAAGACAAAATACTCCAAGGAACCCATGCAACTCTTCCATCACCTTCAAATAACAAGACTCCTCTTTCTCAGCTTCAACAAATGCCATTCCTACATACAGTGGGTCTGTCTGTCGGAATATCGTTTGGCACTGATTTATTAGTGTGTGCTCAGTGCCTCGTAGTCTTGCTGCTCTGTTGCTAGACCAAAGTTGTTGATAAGGCAAGAGTGATTTGTGACCAGTGATTTCTGGGCATTTACCCAGCACGTTACAAGAAGACTAATCACAGGAATACACAGTGAAAAATGCAAACATGACTAATGCCCTTTCTCCTGTCAGTTTGTAGGAGTGTGGATCATGATTTAAATACATATTTGTGATTAAAACAGAAAAATCTCAACTTATCATGTAAGTCCACTGCATCAATGAAGCCCTCTACAACCTCAGAAAACAGTTCTTTTGTGTTAATGGCATCCAAAGTACAAAACAAGAGTGAAAATAGTCCAAGATCCCAAAACGGTTTTCTGATTTTCACCTTCATTTTATGTCGCTGTACACCCACACATGCATTTGTGTTGTCTGCTGCAAGAAGGGGCTCATCTCTGTAGCCTATAACAAGTAAGGTTACCTTATGACAAGTGACAATTATTCAGGAAGTAGAAAATGAAGGGGAAAATGGGGAGAATAAATGCATTATGCATTTAGAGTCCGTCTAAATATGTGAAAAATGCTTCAACTACAGAGTCCGTACATTGCGTATAAAAAATTAAATTTCATCCATTATAATTTGTTTTGAAAATAAATACAAATACCTTAAAGAAAGGGTTTTCCTTTCTTGTAAATTATAAACTGAAAATGATGACCCCTGCACACCTATAACAGACATCCTCTTGCGTATGTTGTTGAAGTCCAGAATGGCGAGTAGAGTGTAGGTGACAGGTCGTCCCATCTCTGTGGTGGTTATCGTCCCAGGTGTTCGGGAGCGAAACACAAAGCCGAAGTTTCGAGCTGCTGTCACTAGAGCGCCCTCGTCTGGAGACTGAGCCTTATAAACAAGCTCTCCTGGTTGGACAGATAAGATAATAATAAACAATGGCCAATAAATTACGGACAGATGGTGAGTTGGTGTCATTGTTCGCTGCCATTCAACCTCCCAGATTCCCCTCTACGCTTCTCTTGCTCACCCTCGCTCTTCTCCTCACTCATGACGGTGTGACAGAGGGAGAGCAGGCGGAAAAATTCATGGGTGTGTGAGTCTCCCACTTTCACTGATTCCAGCAGGGTGTCATCATAGAAACAGAAGTCCGGGTCTGCCAGGGGGCTGAAGAGAGTGAAGTCCAATCTCTGAAGATAAATGCAGAGTCAGGGACTCCATTAACTAGAAGTACATACATATGCGTGTGAATGTGTTTTAGTTAACCAAAACTGGCTACTTACCTTTAGTTGAGGTCCCAACGGGTCTGTTACTTCACCTAGTAACACAAACAGATACGTGAGATTTTGTTGTGTATTTTTGTACGTGTGTGTGTGCATGGTGATTCAGCACAAGTTTACACTCAGTGGCCATTTTATTAGGTACACCGGCACAATCCAATATAATAAAATACAACTGTTCAGCCATTATGTCTGTTTTCATGATGCCTGTAATCAGTTTTTGTTGACACTGTCATAGAGGTGTTAATTAAATTGTATATTTTAGCACTGAGATCATACTTATTGGTGATGTTATACAGGATTGCATCATATTTTCAGGTGTTTCTAATATTCTGAAACCCTCATGTATATAAATAGGGAGAACAAAAAATTATAAACAGCTCTCAATATAACGTAGGCCTTTAACTATCACCTCAGAAATAAACATAACATTTAATTTACACATTTCCAACACATTTAGTAAAGGTACAATTTATGGCAGAACTGTTGTTTATTGAATTTCAATAGACTTTAACTAATAAAATGGCCACTAAGTGTTGACTTGTGTGTGTGTCTGTGTGTGCACTTACCGTAGGTCTGTCCATTGATGGAGCACTTATTGAAGCTCATGATGTTCTGAGTGAGAGTTCCAGTCTTGTCACTGAAGATGTATTCAACCTAAAGGAAACAATTTAAATGGTAACACTAAATCTAAAATTACACAATTCATTGTAAAATGATTGCAAATCCAAAAGTAAGATTAAAGCTATGTTTTAAAGACATTGTTATTTTGATTGATATGTTTAAAATGGATTTTGGGTGGGGAACTTTTGACGGCTTATACTGAACACTAATTAAAGCCCAAGAGAGTGATATAGTCTTCAGACCAATCTGTGAAGACGCCTCATCTCTGAGATTCCTTTTAGTCTGCAGGTGCATTTCATTTGTGCAGTAAGACACAAGTGGTTGCATCATTCAGTTACTGCAGAATATCAGTAAGATTATTTAGCTAAGCATCAGAAAAACAAAAGAAACTAGGCTGGATGAAAATAGGATGAATGGATGGGAATAATGGATGATCAATAAACATGCATGCAATATCAATATCACACACACAGACTGTATTTGCCCACCTGGCCCAGCTCCTCGTTCAGAGTGGTGGTCCTGGCCTCAGCTGCTGTGTTGCACTGTGAGCAGAACATCTGCTGGTCCCAGTTAATGAAGTAGCTGTGTCCCAGCCTGATCACCTCAACGCTGATACACAGACAGGTGAGAGAGGGACATGGTTACAACAACAGCAAAGTAAAAGTCATCTATCTTAGTGCCAATTTAGGTCCTCTAACACTACACCTTGACAACAGCGGACAATAACATTATCATCAGTTAGTTCTTTATGTTAGCCCGTAGTGGCACACATAGCTATGAGTCCCACACCCATGCTCTAGTCAGGGGGCAGTGAATGTAAATATTTTAAGTCTACTAGATCGGGGTAGAGGGACTACAGTAGAGGTTTGGAAATGGGGGAGCAGGCTTCATTTGCTGTTCTCGTACCTGAGAGGGAATCTCTGCAGAGAACATATACAAACAGTGTCAAACAAAGCTTAATGTCCAATATAGGCAAGAATGTGATGTAGGCAACAGTGTAATACACGTTTTAGGCCCCCTTTACACCGGACATTTATGAGCCCCCTAAACTGAAAAGTGTGTCTTGCTTGTTTCTTCACTTGAATCGTAACCCTTCCCTGCGCAGAATAACGTATGTGTATTGACACTAGAAGAAATTTCTGCGCTTACCTTTAATCTCAGTTTAAGATGTGCGGATAAAAGTAGGATTTTTTGACATCATCGCTAGTCTATAAGAATATCATAAACTAATATGTAACTAATGCAAATGTGATGTGGCAACATGAAACCTCCAGTGCACAAACACTGAGAATGGACTTTTCAGTGAAGCCGGCGACATCAAGCATCCAGCTGTTAAACTCTCAAAATTAAGATCATTTGCATATTCATAGGTTGTGTATTTTTTAATAAGGAAGGAGTATATGTAATTTTAAGAATAAAAAATACAGTTTTCATGGAAAAAACATATCATACATAAATAATTATTCAAAGCAGAGTATTTTTATTGATACATTTATATGTCTTAGAACATGTCTAGAGGGAATCTTTAACATTCACTTCATATCCACATTGTATATAGATTTGAGGTCGTACAATATGCTTTTTTAAAACTTTTACTTTTTTCATAACTGACAAATGCCTTACTTGTATTTATTGTCTCGATTTTATGGATTAGTTGTAGCTTGTTCATACATTTTGTAATCTAAGTAGGCCATTAATTAATTATTTTGTTCCCGTGTGAGCACTTGGGTTATTATTATTCAACAGTTTTTATTTTTTCATTCATATTCAAAACTCCACATACTCCTGCTCCTCTCCAATTTTAGTCTAACGCTAGTCTTTGTGCGAAGCTGTCATTTTAGCTTTTATTAGTTTTAGTCACGTTCATACTCTTTTTAGTCTAGTCACGTTTCACTCAACTAAAAGTCGTTGCATTTTAGTCTTATTTTAGTCAGAATTATCCATGAATACTTCCGAAAACTGATGACATTTAGTCTAGTTTTAGTCAATGAAAATTGTATTTCAGTCTCTTTTTAGTAATGCAATTCTAATTAACCCAGTCAATATAGTAGCCTATAACGTTAGTAGGCTATAGACCAAAACAAAATGTTCTTTTAGCCAAACCCATTTCAAACAAGGTTATCTTATTATATTATTGTTACCTTATAGACATCCATTTATTTTGCCAACCGGTGTCAGACTTAACTTTCTCCTAAATAACGCCGCGAGTGGGGCTCGAGGAAGTGACGTCGCCTGCGTCTGCGCAGTGCGACCTGATGCAGCCCCTTAAGCGAGACACAGGAAACTGAAATACTGCAAAATAATAATAATAATAACGCGTCTAAACGAGGCGAAATAACGTTATAACATTTCGTTTCGAGACATTTTAGCATCGTTTTTATTTTGCAAACCACATATAGTCTCGTTTTTATTCGTCAACAATATTGCATGATACATTTAATTATAGTCATCGTCACATGACCAACATTTATGTTGCGTCTGTCTCGTTTTTGTCACGTGATAAAGGTTCGTTGGCGACGATATTTAGTCATAATTTTCATTGATGAAAGCAATACTATCCACGAGTTCCCGAAGTTTGCATTTTTTGTTGCATATTTGGGTTTTTATTACTATTTTATTTTACTAAACTCAAAGATTAGACATTTGTTGCCTGTGAACAATGATATGATCAATGTGGTCACAAAGGCTTAATGTAGTTAGCCACAATCCAGTTGCAATGGTAAATGGACTATGGTTGTATAGTGCCTAATACTCAAAGAGCTTTCACGCTACATCACATTCATACACTGATAACTGCCCATCAGTACAAAGTAATCTAACCATTCACAAACACTCACACACCCTCGCACAGCCCTCGGGAGCGATTTGGGGTTCAGTATCTTGCTTTAAGGATTGACCTTCCGATTGGTGGACAACCCACTCTGCCACAAAGCCCATCTGCTCACCTAATGCCAGGTGTACATGGGGTCACAATAATGTGGTGCCAAGTTGGTGTAAACAACTGTCTGCTAAGATACCAGCATTAACACCACTTCTTTGAACTTTATGTGTATTAATGTTGGACTTCTCCTCACCTGACATACAAAGAGATAGGCACCACGGTGTTGAGAATGATGACATAGGACCAGAAGGAGAGGAAGGCTGAAAACAGGAAGTTGTCAACAGGAGGATCCCAGGGCAGGTAGCTCTGAAACAGGGAGCCCACCTCTCTCTCCCACACTGCGTTACCCACAGCCAGGATCACACCCATACACACCAGGAAGCCAAAGATCTGACAGAAACACACAGATGGAGAAACATTACGGAGAGAGTAAGCAAGAGTGAGGTGTATAAATGTACAATCAGATAACTTACATTCGGCTATATGGTCAGTTGATCCAAATTCAGATAGTATACATTATAAAGGGAGCTATATGAAACTAGATTCAAGCCCCTGAGATTAAGTCCTGAAATAGCTACTGTATGAGCCATGAAAGTGAGAGGTTTGGGGTGTCCTACCCAGAGGACCAGAGTGTTCATCAGACGATCGATGCTCGTACGCTTAAACTTGGTGCGACCGCTGTTCTGCATTAGCTTGGTATCTGGGCCTGGGGCAGACACAGGGAAAGTTACACCCGTTACAGACATCACACACATAATTTCACACACAAATATACACAGACACACAGACCTGCGAAGATGACCAGGCCATAGCAGGCCTCCGTGTTGCGGAGGACACATCCTCGTAGCAGCATGTTCTGGTTGGTCAGGGTGTATTTCTTATCTTGCCAGTACAGAGTCCCACAGAAACGATCCAGCTTGTTGTTGGGGGGCTCACACACTACCTCACCTTCACACACAGGATAGTAATGACAAGCACATACAAATCTAAATAAGATATATCATAGATGTCCACAAAATCCATTTACAGAATTAGGTAGATTTTTCTAGATGTTTGATATAGTTTTGAATTAATCATCCCCATGATATCATGCAGCTGTCACTCACATAAGGCCGAAACACACACCTTTTGTAAGTTGATATGATGAAAAGCGTGGGTTGAGTTGCTGCAGTAATGCATTTTCCAGAGCAGGTGAGGAGTGTGTGGGCGCTGTGCTGACACAAAGGTCTTTCGTTGTGTGTACTAGTGGGTGGGTGATGATAGGCTGTCGTTCAATAGTGGGAGGGGAGGGCAGAAAGGGAGTGTGTGCATGTTTTGCACGTATTTTGTTGTTCGTGTGCGAGGGTGTGAAAGTGGATAAGGCTTGTGTTAAACACCCAGGCACAAACTGAAAACCGTTGACCTTTATATCATCAAGAAAGGAAGATGAACCAAACCAGGAATCGAGAGAAGAAGATGAGTTTTCTCAAACCTCACCATCAAATGAAGCCAAGTTATTCGGGTCTCCGAGTTCACATGTCACTGAGACAGACTGACGCACCTTCATATTGGTCTCTCTGCAAGATAATATAACACACAGCGATTTAGATGTAGTGTCCCGTTTCTTCTGCAGATTGTGAGGTGGTGTGAGTCGATGGGAAAGTGTGGTGTGTGTTCTGACCCGTCCAGCTCGGCAGTCTCGATGTAACAGAGCCCGTGCGGTTCACTGCTGGACAACAGGAGGAGGTCAGCCTGAAAATAGATACAATAGCTGAGGTTAGAATCCACTGCACGGTAAAGACGGCACAGGAGCAGAATAAGTTAGGCCCAGATGGCAGTGATGATAAAAATATGTATTTTCATCTGCAAACAAGTTAGTAATTAACAACAGTAGTTAGTGTCCCCTACTAAGGCACATACTGTACTCAAAATCCATTTAGCATTACAGCATTTGGTCTACAATACAGTATAAATAGCCATCATGATAGCATCCACATCTAAAATGATTAGAGAGTTACAGGCTGAACCCTGAACAGTACACTGCTAGATAAAGTAGTTTTTAATTAAAATGGGCCCTGCAAGACTGCTCATCACTGTGTGTGTACATGTGTGGTGATGTACATCACTGTACTGGACACACACTTACTGCCACAAACTGGTTGTTTTCCAGTTTAATGACATCACCCACTCGAACGTTCATCCACTTTTCATTCTGTAGCCTAAAACAGCAAAACAGAGAGAAAAAAGCAAAGAGAGAAAAGAGTTAGAGAAGCTAAGAAATGTTTGCGGTTTAGGAAACCTTGTGACAAAAAAACTGATAGAACCTGAATAATTCATTTTCCAATTAGCAGAGTTAGTTTAGGAAACAACAGCCCTCGTGAGTGCTTAGTTGTAATGACAAGACTAGGAAACTCACGAGCCACGGATGAGGACCTGAGACTGGCGGTTGTTTACTTGGTTGTCGCTCTTGTGACGAAACTGCAGGAAACAAAGATCACTGTGAGCTTTTCAGCAGCAGTGGCCACTTGTTAGCACACTACATTTAAGTGTCTGCTAGAAATAATAAGGAGTCCGTGTATTTTACTGTAATGTTGTTATTCTGACATGAGCAAGATTGAGAGTAAGTGATACGTGAAAAACATACTCACATAGTCGTCTGTGGCATCCTTTACTGCTGTGATGCTCAGTACCAGAGCTAAAGGCACGATGGTGGTGAACCAGGAGAGGGAGGAGATTTGAGGTATTAACTAGACAGAGACAGAGAGAAGGTTCATTTGCTGATTCGTTTGAATAGTGACACAAAGGCAGTGTGAGATTCAGAGACAGCTACATCTGACCCTAGCCACACAGCAGACCATTGATCTCCCTTAGAGCATGAGTGCACCCGACCGTAGCATACTGTGCGTTCAGGTCCAGGTAAGACGGTTCCAATGGGACAGGTGAACAGCAGTGAATTCACAAAACAATTCATGTTTACCATCTTAGTTTAGCATGTTAGCATGCTAATATTTCCTAATTTTCACTAAACACAAAGTACAGCAGAGGCTGATGGGAATTAGTTTTGTAAGAATTTAATCATACACCAATGTGGTCCAAATGGTGGACCGACATTGAAACCCTAGAGCCATGCTGCTAGCATGGCACTGTTACTTCAACAAATCTGATGTAACAATGTTGAAAAGGTTGAACATCATAACTTTGAAAGGCGTGTAAAACCTTTTTGCAACTTGTGACTCACTAACTGACTGTAAAAGGCACTGACTGTGCCCTCAGGTCCCTCAACTGCACAAAGCTGTAAAGTCATCCCCTCTAATTCTGTCTTTTATAAATTATAAACAGCGTCTTATCATACACTGTCACAGAGATTATTTTAGAGAAATTCATTGGATTTTGAATGTTTCCTATGGCCATCTCCTAATATGTTTTACCTCCCCTGTTATAATAATTTATTATCACCTATTAATTCAATTGAATTTCCATGTCTCAAGCCAGCTATCACTTTCTGACACATCTTCTGGTCCTTCAGAGAAGTAAACCAGTTAACTCTTCAGCCTCTGACACTCCAGCTGCACTCTGCACACACAAATAGTATCTCTCTCTCTCTCCCTGTGCCACGTTCCACCCCTCCTTTCAATCCCTCCTTCACCTCCTCTCCTCACCTGCAGTATGAGCAGGAAAAGGAAGTAGGTGTTGGCTACTTCCTGGAACTGCTCAAACAAGTTGACGGGCAGAAATGTGATGATGTTGTACTTGGATGTCATAATGCAGTTACTCTGGATGAGGAGGAGAGAGAAAAAATGGAAAATTATATTGACTCTCATAATACTTAAGTTGAATTGTTTCAAATATTAAAATGTTCTCTCATCTTTTATGACAAAGTCCACATTCTGGAACATTCGCAGAAGAAACCTCTCTTACCGCATATTGAAACTTTTCGTTGTACTCTCTGTCATTGGCTCTGACCCTTCTCTCCTCCTCTGCATAAACGCAAGAAACGAAATTAGTCATAAAGGGCTGAAATCACAACAAAGATATACAGAAAGCACCCAAACCGCTGCATCTCTGTGTGTGAAAGTGCATAAAAGAAACAACTGTAATTCCTAAAGAGTATGTATCTGTACTGTCCTCTGGAGACCTGGACGGAGAAAGAGAGTGAAGGAGACAGTCAGCAGGAGGAAGGTTCACAAAGTTTGTGCATTTATTTATAAATCAATGAAGCTGGAGTGTGTGCTGGAAATCGTTTGAGTATTATCAACCAAGACGGAGTGCCAGACACAATCATTCTGTCTCACATTCACACACAAAGGGACTAATAATTACAAATCTTTATTTAGCTTCTGACTTGTCTCTTAATGACCGGATGCGCAATCAGGGCCAGATATGCAACGCGTAACCACGGATGAGTGTTTGTACATCTGTATGCGTCAACAGGAGTACTGGGACACATTACAGGTAGTCAAGCTGAAGCATTACATCCATTACACTTATGTATAGACTTAAATCTATAGAGAATAAAGTAAAAGAGTCAAATGTCTTCTTCTTCTGCTCGAGCTCTTGTACCCCGCCCCCGCTGACCCTGCTCTTTATCCTCTTGCTGTTTTTAGATTTCTGTTTATGCTGATGCAAAGTAGTTTGGGAGTTCCCCTCCTCCTCCACCAGGCCTGTCTCCTCTAATATTGATGAGGCTGCTTTTTAAATAACTGGCCTGCTTTGCACAGGGCTATAGACAGTTCAAATGCACGCACACACACAGATATAAAATTCAGGGCCAAAGCATATGTTGTGCACAGAGGTACTGTAGCTCTGAAACCACAAAGTTCTCAACACACTTTGACTGATGACATGAGAGGTGCCTCAGGAACGGACATCATACAACAGGGGCCATTGCCCCATAATCACATGCACACATAAACAGACGTGTGGTTTCCTGTGTTTCTGCAGCCCTGTCTTACCCTGCACAGCTCACAACTTACAATACACCTCTGTCTCTGCTGTCTGTGCTTCACCAAACAAATACAGGCCACTTAAAAGAGATCCCAAAATACAGGCCACTTAAAAGAGATCCCAAAAGAGATGGTGCAGCAGATGAGCTCTGGTTGACTATAGACCAGTCGGGCTGTCACACTGGATTTAGTCATGTTAGAAAATACATTTGGACAATTTCCTCTATCAAAGTGTTTTTTATTTTATATTGTGATACTGATATACTATACACTGTATTTTATATATATTACATTTCAATATCTATATATATATTATTTTAATATATTTATAGTACATTTTCTATTGAGACAATGTTTACTGATAAAATAATCATACAGGAATGCCTGTTTGTAACTTATCGAGCACGTTAAATACCCGACAAATCGAGGTACTTCATCACATTGCTATAAAAATCCAATATTACCATAAAGCAGCACTGGTCGTTTGTTGGCAATATTGCCTACACATATACCCCAAAATATTAAATGAATAACTTCCATGGTATAAATATGACTAAATAAAATTCAAATCATCGTATACCACATGGCCCAACCCTATGTAACAGTACTAATCTTAAATATGTATAACTAACAATGAACAATAGGCCTCTTAAATAAGTTAAAATATTTGTAAAATGTTCTTATCTTTCAGAACTGTACAGACTGTGAGTGGCAGGAGGACTCAAAAATCTGTTAAATATACCTATTAGAGAAAGTGTTTCAGGGCATCACTGGACTCCTATCTACTGTGTATGTTAAGTGAATTTGAGTGAGGGCATGTTACAGCTGTTAAGACTTTGAGTGCATATAAAATTGCACCACATAAGAATCCAGCTCTGGGCTGATGATATTTGATATGTCCTCTCTTCTAAACTCTGGTTAGTATAACACTATCAGATTTGTCGGATCGTGTAGGTGCACATCCTCCAACATCTATTCTGTTGAAACTCTTCCAATCCTGACCCCCCCCTTTTCCTTTTCCTTTTCCCTCTGGCACTTCTCTTGTCTACCTGAAGGTCGTTACGTTGCTTTTTGGGGCAAGTGTTATCTGACAGGCAGTGCCGAGGCTGCATTAATCCTCCATGAAGAGGACAAGATGCTTGTGCCAAATAAGCACAGAGGCACGGAGGCTTCCCAGCATCTGATGTCATGACCAAGCGGTGTCTGTCCCAACCACTGACCAACCCAACCTAAATGTATGAGCATCTTTAGAAAACTGCCCATTAAGTGTTTAATGTCTCTGACAGCTTCAAGGGCATTAGTAGCCCTGACGCAGACTAGATGCTACACGGCAAGTCTGTATAAATCCATAATGCTCCATTACTGAGAAACTTTCAGTTGCAGGCTTACTCTGCTGCGAGCATAAGTTTTCCATAAACAACTGTGACACAAATATTGATTCAAACTAAAATACTCATCATACTCATTTATACTATCTTACACAGAATGACTAACTGTAGAATAATCCAAAAACACACAAATTTAATTTCATCCACCCTCCTGTCTCTTTAACACTCTTCCCCCCCCATGGCTGGACATGTGAGGGCACGTGCCACAGCTCAGACGCCCCTTATGTCTCCAACACAGTGAATGCAGACTGAAGTCAAAACAATGACGACCAAAGAGCATAGCCAGTCTAAGATATGGGAAATGGTATTGTTCTTGCCATGACTAAACCTAAGTGAGAATCAGACTCTGTGAGGAGTGATCATTACTCACTGCGGCTGATGTAATTAAATGAAAATAGGATAGTGGAATCATCTGCAGTCATGCGCGTGCACACACACACACGTACACACAGAGTGATCTAATTTTTTGGAAAACGATGCGAGTGACACAGTGACAGACTGATGGGCTGGAGGTGAAATGAAGGTGCACACCCAGTGTGATTTGTGATAGTCAGGCTAAGGAATAAGGATACAGACGAGGCAGTGCAGCGACAGCGGAGGCTGGCGCCTGGAAGATTGATCAGTGTCTCAGGCAGCGGAGACAAGGACATCATCCTACTTAAACAAAATTCAGATAAACTCAGTTTTGTTTAAAAATGCACATCCCATTTATGTAAACACAGATTCGTAATCAGCAATAAAGAGCATGAAAAAGGCTAAAATTGAGGAATGACTTTGAGTCACATTAGACAGGTTATCTGATCTCCCAATATTGGGACCTAGGACTGAAGACAGAAAAAAAACAATTGTAATACTGAGCCAAAACACAGGTTGGCAGTGCAGACTTAACAGTAACAATTGAAGAATTAAGATTGACAGTTATTGTTATTTCCCTGTTATTAAATCTGCTGTTGATGATGATGGATGCTAATACACAAAATGAGAAAGCTCAGTGATTACAAGACCAGCAGACACAAATTGGTACAAAAAGGCCAATTAGGCCTGTTATGGGGACATGTGATATGATGAGGTGAACATGTACACATACATAGCCTACACAAACACTAAGTATAATATAGGGTGAGTGAGATGAAGAAGCAGGAATGAAACTTGGACTCAGTTGGGATGAGGATGAGAAATGATGTTTATTTGAATGAGATGCAGTTTGTACAATCAACAACCTCCTGGTGATGTCTACAGTTAAGAGTCTGGGACAGGAAAAAGCTCAGTCACAAATGATGTCTCCAACCGCAGTGCTAATGGTCACACAAACTCGTACCTGTCTGCTTCTTTTTCGATTTGGGTCCATTTAGTCCTTTCTGTTTCTTTCTTTGCAGGGGGAGAACGACTGGAAACCATTTCTCCGGGATGTCTGTCAGTACTGTCATCTTGATTTTTCTAACAGTCACCGTCTAAATTCTCATTAGATGTGCGCTGTTTCAATAACAGATGATCGCCACATCTGACCGCCACATCTCGGCAAGAACGCGGGACTGAAGCTTCGGTCCCAACTTCAGTAAAGTTGGATTAACCGCGCACCGTCCCGTCCCTGCCTCTGTTGCTGCCTCTCTCACCTCCCCAAACACGTCACCCACATGCAGCACTCACACACACTTGTGTCCATCCCTTGCTCTATTTTCTCTCCCTCCTACCGCAGAAACAGTCAGCAACTTCACGGTTAATCTGTCCCTAGGCTAAAGGCTGACTGGTAAGTTTTATATTTATTACAAATGTTAAATATGTAGATTGTAATTGTAATTTTACACATCCTAAACGCAGATCAGTAGTGTCTTATACATTCTGCACGACAGCAGCCTCATCAATCAACTGACGCAGCCATGTGCAAAGTCTGCATCCTCAGTTTTAGTCTCATCCACAACATAAACACTGTCGGCTGTTGGCATTACGTAACCGCACAGGCTCTGGGTGGCGTTACCATGGCAACAACCTCTGCAGGGATCCCACAGCTGAGCGAGTCGCTGGACGAGGAAACTGGGTGGCCATTTTGGATCTACAACGCATGAGCAGGTTGGAGCACAGCTGTGGCGTTTAGAGCCAAAGTGGCTCGTGCAGCAGTGCAGTTTCCTGCGCGTGAACGGAGAAGGTGCATTGCAGTGGGCAGGGCCAGGCAGGTGCCTGAGCACGTGCTGCGCGGCAAGCCTCGTGCAGATACATTTAAGATCGCCGACCACACGTTTACACACACACATACACACTTCTCTTAAGCATTCTCTGATTTTGCATCGGGCACACACACGGAATATAAGAAGACAAAACTACCCAAAAATTGAAAATAGTCACAATGTTAAGTATTTCTTCAGAATAAATCAAATTATGTTGATGCATACCTTTAAGAGTCAGAGCTGTAATTAGGTAAATTATGGTAATTATCCCATTTAGAGTAATGAAATTAACTATTTATTTAGGAAACATATCTGAGGGACAGTAAGTGAGAGTAGAAGGCATGCTATCATGAATAGGATTCTTTGACCAAATTCCATCCACAGAGGCAAAAAATAAATAAATAAATAAGCGCCATTACAGGCAACTATATATGCTGTGTATAAGCCCAGGTCGCACATCTTCAGCATGCAAGTAATGATGACAGAATAGCATAATGCCTTAAAATCACACTTTACATTTATTTACAAGTCAAAATGCAAATTATGGGTCCCCTTAATGTCCTGCAATGCATCCTGCATACTATCTCTAAAGCTCTGCCCTCCAACCCTGCCTGGGCACCTTAAGGAAAGTACTGTCACTGCCCCACTGTGGTCCCCTTTGCACTTGGCCATAATATGCATCTTGTATCCAGACGGAATGTGGATATTTCAGAAGTCAGAATAAATGTACCATTTGCATTAGCATACTGTGTGTCTGTTGTCCTCACTGTGATGCGATTTGACTTTTTCATATAAAGTTATGTCCCAATAACATAATCTTATTGCTCCAGAGTTTACATTTTGAATGAAACATGAGAGGCATGTGAGGCATTTGAAACATGGTGTGGCAGGTTATGATGTTATGTGTGATATCATCTTTTAGTAATCACCAGTCATGACACCATTTGTCTGGACATCTACCAATGTATGGTATGTATAAGCCCATATAATAAGTATAGAAAAAGTCATTTATTCTTAAAGTCTTCAATGCGATGAAAGTGCTTCTACCAACATATTGTTACTGTATGTGGATTAAACATATGATTGCATTCACGCTTGTGCTCAGCTTGCTTTTATTGCTTCCATGAACACCTCAAGACTTGGTTTTGACAATGAGATAAGAATATAACCTCCACACATACCTGTATGTTAAAGGGACACTTCACCCCAAAATCAAAAATACATATTTTTCCTCTTACCTGTGGTGCAATTTATCCATCTAGATTGTTTTAGTGTGAGTTTTGGAGATATCAGCCGTAGAGATGTCTGAATTTTTTGAATATAATGGAACTAGATGGCACTCGGCTTGTGGAGCTCACAGCGCCAGAAAAATACATTTCAAAGACTAATCAGCAATGTCTCATTCTAAAAATCATGACCCGGTTTCTCAAGATAATCCACAGATTTGTTGTGAGCAGTTTCATGTAGCAACTATAAGCAGAAAGAAAACAGTCCCTACTATCTCCAAAACTCAGCACCTCACACCAAATAATCTACATGGATAAATAGCACTACAGGTAAGAGAAAATTATGTATTTTTGATTTTGGGGTAAACTGTGCCTTTAATGTCCCTGACTTGTTAACACCAGGTAAAAGTAAAAGAATCTGAGCTTTCCCACCAAGGAGATACTCCAACTACCCCACTGAATGCACACGTGATTATGTGGTGAGTGTCAGGTACTGACCTGGAGGAGGCCTCTTTCTGAACATCTCCACTCGGCCACCGTCCTTCTGCTATGGCCCATGGGATTGTCTGAAGAGGGAAAGAAGAGGAGGTGAAGGACACAGAAGAGTAAAAGAAGTAGAAGTAGCCTTACTTGTGAAGAGAAGCACAGAGAAGAGAGCAAATGAGGAGGACACAGATGAGAGAAGAAGGCTGAAGTGCTTATCGAGGAGGTGAAGTGAGAACCATACAAACAGATATTTTCTTCTGACACGAAGCGTGACATTCTGAGAAAGTGCTCACCTTTTAAAAACCAAACAGTGAGCACACCAGTATTCAAGTGATGCACTCTACTTACTGTCATGTCTTTTTTGTTTTGTTTCAGGGTGTAAAAAACATTTATTTGCCTCAGAGAGAAAGTGAAAATCAATCAGGCATTACAACCGCTACACAACAGGACACACACACACACACACACACCAGACCATCTCTGGTCTGTTAGAGCTATAATGAGGAAATGACATTCAGAAGAGAGCTGCATCTGTCTCTGTGGCACACAGTGTCTGGGGACTGGTGGCTCAGGCCAGATCCACTGTCAGTCTCCTCCTACAGTGGATGAGAAAGAGTAATGGAGCGGTATTTTTCCTCTTCTCTCTTCTCACTTTCCCCTCTGCACTTGTCCCCTCTCTTTCCATTTATGCTGACGTGTTAATATTACACACCTCACTGCTTTCACTCACTGTGTTTTATGTCGGCTAAGTAACGGTGCAGAGAGGCAGAAAGATGAAAGATTAGGTTGCAGAGGTGAGGCGTTATATATATTTGTCTCGGGCTTGTAGTGCATGCTAGAAGGTACAAACAGTATGGCAGGCAGGGGCTCGAGGCAGCGAGCCTCCAATCAATACTCCCGAGAAAGAGCAGCTCGCTCTCTAAGTGAGTTGGGCAGATCAGCTTTCAGCTACAGTTTCCAGCATCGTTTCTTGCCCAATACTCTTCTCTTTTATTGCATGCTCTCTATTCACTTTCTACACTGTATACCACCTCTTTATACCTCTAATAGAGACTGTGGAATGCGAATGAGAGTTGTTTGCCATGTTTACTGACCTCTCACCTCTCTTTAAGTGTTCAGTTGTCATGTCCCTCCCTCTCTCTCGCTCTCCATTTGTGGCTTGCCGACTTGTATAACCCTATAGACCTGCAGTGCCCTAATGAAATAAAGCATGGCAACCCGGGGAGTAAGAAACACCAGGGACACGCTGAATATCTGAGCACCTTTCTCAGCCTCTGGGCAGAATTCCTTTCATCGCTCTCTCACTGGAGTCTGGCTAAAGTTTTAGAGGATTTGGAGCCAAAAAAATCCTTAATGAAATGTGTGGCTTTGAACTGCAACACCAAATTCATTACAAAAAACAAGCATGTACTGTGTAAAAAATTCCTGAGTTTGTGGGTCTGCAGTACTCACTGGTGACTTCACTTTATTTTACAGTATTGTTAATCTCCTCAGATGAAAGCTAATTCAACTGTAGAATAACCATTGTTGTTGTACACTACCTGAACAGAAAAAATACATTTATAGGTTGATAGGCTTCTTAACGCTCTTGGTGTGACATACCTGGAGGAACGGCCATTAGCCGGTCTTTCATTTTGTTTTCATTTTAATCATTCTACCCAGCGTCTGCTGTGTTCAGCTTGGCATATGCAATACAGTACATTCTCTGTCTTCACATAATTATAAAGTTTGTTGATGGTAAACTCAGGTTATTTTATAGGTTTGTTAATCTGCTCCTCTTAACAGAGTTCAGACAGCATGTAATTAGCCTACTCAGAAGGAAGGTTGTATTAAATTTAGAAATTAAATGTAGGAATTAAATTTATAGATAGGCTGATGTGTGTGGTACGGTAATGAACATAAGGTGGTCTTTTTTATATTGTTGTTATTTTTTAATAATCTGCAGTGTCTGCTGAGTGTATGCTCTACATGCTCTACACACTCATCACATTATCTTCCTTCAAATAATAATTACAGTAAGTGGGCAGTTGTTACTCTCCTCTGGTATATTAATAAACACTGATGTAGTTTCTGTGGTATCTCTATGACATCCCATTAAAATTAACTAAGATTGTGGGTCATTTCCATAAGGAAGCACAGAACAACAAAGCGAAACAACAAAAGACAACAATAACGTTAACAAAGTTCAACCAGTATGTAATTGGCCTGCTGAAGGCAGGTTGCAAACCAAAGTCCACAGTTAGACATCTATGAGAGGAAATGCACAGTGACATGACTAACTTTCACTCTGACTTTGGGAAAATGTTATGACTAATTACAGGTTTAAAATCCCCTGAAAATAAGAACTGTGTCTACTGTATGAACTGAGCAGCTTTAATGTAAATCACATTGCCTGGCGCAGTAATAAGAGCTGAACACTTCACAATGAAAACCGAGACACACATCAATACTTTCAGATGATAAAGTCAGACTGCACAGCACACTGGGCATACATGATGGGGGAGGCTAACCACACACAGATCAGGAAACACAAGCCTACCTGTTCAAGTTGGCGTTATAAATATGTTTCTGGTGGAAGCATCCTCGCTGCTCCTCGCGCCGAGGTCATGATGAGGTTTCGGGCTTGAATTGGAGGAACTGGCCACCGAACTGATGAAATGCGGCCACTGAGGTGGGAGGGTGTAGCAGGAACCCGGGATGCGCTGGAGACACGGAGTCGAGGTGAATGAAGGGTTGGCTTCGGCGATTGGAGAGGGGGGAGGAGGAGGGGCTGCACCTCCTTCACCTTCTCCACCTCCATCTGAACCTTCTGCTCTCAGGACCATAATTAAAGCACGTTAACTGAGGATCTGACATTTTGCTCTGCATCATTGGTGGTGTTTTGTTTTTATTATATGGCAACTGTTTGGAACATTGATTTAAACCTATGATGTCACGTTTCTGTTTTTAACACTTTATCTTTTTATCTACACATAAAGATCTGAGCACACACTTTTATTTGAAACGTATCAATAGCCATGTGCTTTTCTTTCCTTTTGTGTCATACCGCCCTCTACTGCTCTGTTAGCATGATCTGCTCCAACATCTGTTCACAGCTCAAGATCGCAACATCTGCATTATGCCCAACATAATTTTTTATGGTAACCTACACTGCATCTGTAGATTTAACTGGTAAACTATAAACATATGTTAGAATAATATTTCTGATAGTGTCTGCAAATTCAAGGTTCAGCAATATATCTTTCATAAAGGGATAAACATGTCAAAGAAAATCAGTTTTATTGGTTTATGGATTAAAGCTGTAAACTAAGAATTGATTCCCTTTTCAAACCAACAAAGATTAGCCTCTGATGGTATGTTTCTAAACTGAAAGTAATTTTTAAAACTTTCAAACATGCAGCCCATTGACATATATTAATACATTAGATCCCGATCAAAAGTCAAATGACGTAATTGTTTAAAAATATTGTAGCATGCAGAGATATATATATATATATACATATATAACACACAATCCTTTACTGTGGGAAGCAGGGGACATGATATGGTCCTCACATTGCTTTGGTCTTCTTTCTGTCTTGTATTCTCTGTATCAAGCTGAGCATATCTGGGTGGAGGAGGTATGAAATGTCATATAAAGTTTCACAATCTCCAAAGCAGCAGCTTTGTTCCAATGGCAGAGACCTTTGGGCTCTAATTAAGGAGCTGCAGAGTGACCCTCCAGAACTAACAGACAGGTGTTTAGAGAGAAATCAGGGGCCAAATGAGTTTGTTTTGAAGTGTTCTCATATTTTAATCGTGATCACCATTATCTAGACATTAGTCTTACCTGAAGCCCTCTGCTCTCCAATTGCCCAGTGTGTGGACGGACTTGATATCAGATTGTGTTGAGAGGGAGAGTTGGTACCAACAGACAGAGTGATGACAAATAAGCTGAGCTTGGCATAAAGGCCATGTCCCAATGCAAGGGCCAACATGAGTACGCCATTAAGGATTAGAACGATCTGTTCCATTTCAAAGGTTTCTCCGTGTGTCTTCTTGTGGAGGACACAACCAGCATGTCAGTTGTGCACCTGTTGTATTCTGTTGGCTTTAGTCATTGTTTTTTATTTTATTATATCCTTTAGGTTGTTGTTTGGATCATTGGATTATGTGTATTATTATGTCAAAATGGCATAAGCCAAGAACATTGTGGGGAGATGATGAAAAATCTAAACTGTATGGCCAGATGGGCACATTGGGTCAGGATTAGAATAGCCTAATTTATTTAACTGTGGATTTAGCACCATAGCTGCCATATTGTCATTTTCTGACAATGCACTTCTGACTGCTGTGGGGAATATCACAATGAAGGGGGGCTAATGTTAAAAAATCGAAGGTTTAAAGAGAAATGTTTTGAGAAAAAGTAGGCTTGAGATTGTTGTCTTGTCCTTTTCTGCTCTCTTGTCCCAAGAATTGATGTCACATGTAATTTGTGACATTGTCAATTTCGCAGAATTTAATAGTAACCTTGAAGGTTCAAACACATCATATACTCTGTAATCAACCTATTTCACAATCTTCTCTTGAGTGTATTCCAGATGGACTCAAGAGACCAAAGCAATCTAAAAAACTGATGAAAGGACTCAAATAATCACAATGTAGACCTCCAGACGCTGGAGACCTGTGTTTTCTGAAGTGGGTCTGTGAATTGATCCTCTTCTCCTCACACACAGTAGAGTAAACCACATTTAAGACACACACTTACTACCAGGGTGAAACAATGCAATGGTTTCCCTATTTGTCACCTGTATGTGAAAAATATGAAAAATATAACAAAGTAATGGATAAAAGCATACTCAAGCACACTTACAGCGGCCTTTAAGGATTCCAGAAAAGTAACTTATTAAAGAAATATAAAAATAAAACTGTTTTTCCTTTTTATAAATCTCACAAAGACTGTAACCATGAAGTTCCTGAACATTTCTTTATAAAATTGGAATGTTTTGTAAGTTAAATGCCACAATGGTTGTATATTTGATATTACAGTAAACTTAAAAATGTGCAGCCTTTAGCTGTACTCCGTTGTCCCACGTCGTGTTGGGCTGCTTGATTTTTTCACTGATGGTGGAGAGAGTGGAGAGGCTCTCGGGGGAGTCTGGGTCAGGCAGGTGCCAGTGGATGAAGATCAAATACATGAAAGTACCTATAAGACCTCCGATAAGTGGGGCCACCAGTGGTACCCAGAACCAGTAGTTGTAACACCTGGAGAGCAGACACCCAGAAAGAACTTCAGGCGAGAGATTGTCTGGAGGCCAATTGTAGGCTATATTATCCAGGATTGAGATGTGTCATTTGTTTAAATTTAGAGCTGCATTAATCAACATTTTTATATTGACACTGAATGGGCAATGTGAAAGGAATTTCTCATTAAAATATTACCCAACTTTTTGCCTTTTATAGCTCAATGTTTTGGTTTAATGGCCCAATTTATGGTTCCATCTCACAGCATTTCCAGAGGCAGAAGCAGCTATTTTCAGCAAACAAGGTCAGATTCAGGTGGCCAGAAACACAACTCCAATGGGATGATAATGTGGCTCTCTGTCTGCTATGTGTAAATATGCATTTTTTAGTCATAACAGCTTTGTAAGACCCTATTATGTCAGGACTGTTTGTTTGTCGGCATGTTTTGGAGTTATTCTGCCCCGTAGTGGGCAAGAATCAATTAATGCAGCTATAAATAGACCAAGCATAAAGAGTATTTAACAGCTGTAGAACCACAGAAAAGCCACAGAATGATATTACAGAATATAGAATTAATAAATTATAGAGCAATAGGTTGCATCGTGGAACAAACAACAGGTCATAATCAGATGTTCTGTAACAAGCTGACACTTGATCCTGCAGAGAACAATTTCAACATCTGATAACCTCTTCTTGATAACCTCTTCTTAGCAACACAAGGTCAAAGACCTGGAAGAATGGCAAACAATGTCCCTCTTTAAATGTCATTATAAGAGCTTCAATGAATTGTGCAGCTTCATCAGTGGGGCCCTAAAATGTTTAATAATAAATATCCATTCTTAAGTTATCTACCTGGAAAGTTGTATGTCTGATCAGATACTTACGTGAAGACCTCAGTGCCCCAGCCTGCAGTCAGTGTTAAGAGGCGTGGCCCCAGGTCCCGAGCAGGATTTATTGCTGCACCACAGTTAGCTGACATTGACATGGAGATCCCCAGGACGATCACTGCCACTATAGCAGGAATCAGATCAGAGGGAGCTGGTGTATTCCTCTTTTCACCCAAACCCAGGATGGACAACATCAGGATGCCGGTGCCCACTACCTAATGAAAAGTATAAAAGCAGCAATTATGAGTTCAATAAAGGGACAGCAGTTAAAGTACTGATTAAAGTTTACACAAATCCTCCCACTGACCTGGTCAAGGAAACTTCTGCCCAAAGTCATGTACTCTGAGGGATATGTGGCAAATATAGATGCTGTCTCATTTGAGCCATATACAGTCAGTACTCCTCCACTAAACTCCATTATAGCATCTGAGACAGAAACAGAGGTAAACAACAAAACAAACAGATTTGCAAATGTGTATAAAGAAACATTTAAAGAAATTCCAAAGTGTCTTAGGTGTTCTACTACTAGCCTCCTGAATTACGTCAATGCAATGTTTGAGGTGCCAGAAATACAAACCATAGTAAACCAGGTAGACAAGCCCTGACGCCATGTAAGCCCCCAGCACCTGGGAGAGGCAGTAGGGCACCAGCCTTCCCCAGGGGACCTGGTCTAACACACAGAAACTAAGCGTCACCGCTGGGTTCAGGTGAGCGCCTACACAGAAAAATAGGAGATGGAGGGAGAGGAAGACAGGAAGAAGGAAGAAAGAAGTGAATTCCACTGTGAGAGACTGCAAGATAATGAAATCTCAGATTATTTGTAGTGTGTCAACTAAGAAAATTTGTATTCTGGTAGTTATCAGTCATAGTGAAAACCTTGAAAAACTGCACAAGCGCCAGATATTACTGTAATCTGGAGCACTCATATCAGTGAATGAGTGTGAAATAAAAATTAATTACTTAGAGAGGCAGCAAATTGAATACTGCTGTTGTAGTTTACTAATCTTTCCAGGATGCCAGGTGAGTGTGTGATATTAAATTGAGTTAAAAGATCATATCATGGGAAAGGTTACTGTCCATTTACCTGATATGCCCTTGGTGAGGTACATAGCTGACATCACGCCCACAGAGAAGGCCATGTTGACTGACAGGAACTGGCCTTTAGTCTCTCTGCTTGTCTTCACCTGCGCCGCAGCAGAGCAGCCAAAGAGCTTCACAGCAGATAAAGGTGACAGAGCCGAAAAGTAAGAAGTATTTGATATATATAAAAATATATTTTGAGGTCGTTAAAGTGTAATTAATTCTCTCCCCTCATGACTTTGAAATGCAACTGTCCGCTTCTTATCTAAATGTCCATATAACAAACCATCCACTCTGAATTATACAGATGAGCGAACTACAAGTAAAAACACACACATTTGTTTGATGTTTTTATCTCATAAAAACCACACCTGCGGTTTCTGGTGAAACTTTATAGGCTATAAATCACTAATTGATATTCTAGTATTAAGTATTTATTAGAGGTTGAGGGCACATAAAAGCAAGTTATGGTATCATAATTAATTTAAATGCCAAGGCCATTAAAGTTTTTAGCAACAGTAGTTGGATGTCTCAGTGAAATGATGACATGTAAAAGGCCTGTATGGATGTAAATTCCACATAGATCATGTTTATTAATACATTGTGTCCATGTCCAATGTACCCAAAACTAAGAAGAATGTACTAATTAAAAAAAAAATACAAATGCAATACCATGAAAATCAAAAGCCAACTCAAAGAGTGTCACTTACCAGCAAGACAAAAGTTCCCAAGAACTCAGCCATGCACTCTCGCACCAGGGCATTTCTCACTCTCAGAACACGTAGCTTCAACATTGCTGGTGTTAAATCCCTCTTCTCATCTCACACTGAACTCTGTCTCTATTCTCAGAAAGACCAGCTGTCGACCTGTTGGGTCGTCCAGGAACTGATGTGGTGGTGTCAGTGAGGGAGGTGTCAGTCTTGATGCCAAAAAAGGTTTCCACCTGAGCATCTCCGGACCTGTGCACTGTATCCCACCTCTCCACTTCTCTGCCTTTTCTTTCCCCACAGCTGGCCATAACACTATTAGTCATTTATTGGTTTGTTACGCCTCGGGATTGGCTGGTACAGAGAGCATAATGTGCCTCAGCTGTTAGAGGTTGTTTATATGAACAAAGGCCATAAATAGTCAGATTATGTGTTGACAGCTCTGACAGAGGGCAATAACCCACAATATATATAAACAGTATACATACAGCAGAAACCTATCTACTACTTCCAAGAAACCAGTTACAGATGTTTAGGACAAATAAGCATCTATGCTTTTTCATTGTCTTCTTCATGATTCACCAATCTGAAGTCCATGTGCGAAACAGCAGGTAACACTAACATACTAAATAAATAAGAATACACCATATCTATTAGCACTTAGCACAACCAGAGATTTACATTATGACTGCCCTTGTCACAATACATACAGGTGTTGCAAACTCCAAAACGTTTAACTTCATAAATCTCAAATCACTTGTGCATATTTAACTAACAATGGGTTTGCATAAAATCGTTTATACAAGCTCTATTAAAGAATCAATATCCCCCAATAAAATGTTGTGTACAAGAAAACAAGAATGGCTAAATGGAAGCCTAATACAGCCTGGCTTTAACCTGTAGGTTTTGTAAATGGATATTGAAAACTTAAATGTGAAAACTGGTAAATGATCTTCATGGAATTCAAGTCCAAAAAGCCATAGATAGTAAATAAATGTACAACATTATCACTGGTGTGGTGAAACATTGCTTGGTGAGCGCTAAGTAAGATGATTTATATGGAAGACCCTCTCATCATCAGAGAGCAAGATGTCCCCATAACTCCTCTCACTGAACTCTGGACTACTAATGGATTATGTAACCCAAATAATTGCTGTGTAGGAGTAAAGACTTGTATTATTGCTGATAATTTTCAGATAGGCACATGACTGTGGCACGAAATTGTGTTGGCAACAGATAAGATATAAAGGACACCAAGACTGTTTGACACAGGTGTATCACTGTTTGGTAATGTATAAATGGACAGATACCTTTACCCCACTGCAGAGATTTGTTCCCAGGGCTTTTCGGGTAATTTGATACTATCAAGTCACACTATCTCCCTCTGCTGGACACAAGAATCATAAAGCATCACTTTAAGTTAGGATTTATTAAAAAGCAATATAAACTCTCAATGCAGTTAGCTTCTATTTACAATATATTACAACATGTATTTACAGGAGCCACATTACTAGCTTTTAACTGACTAAACTATCTGTTACAAAGGTTGGTTGACTTAATAAATGTATAAGCCATCAGACTTAAATCATGGTACAGAAGTATCCCAGGCCTTGAGGTAGATGTAATCCTGTATACATTTAAGGAAAATACACACTTTTGATCTGGTCTCCAAGATTATATTTCCTTTAGGGCTTTGTTATAATGACTACAACATTGTTTTTAAAATGGCATTAGGCCCAAATAGCTCACTTAATTCAAGTGATACAGGCAACACTGTCTCTCATGGATGGCTTTTAGTTTATTTTCCGAACATCAGTCGCTGAACTTGACTGTGCGCAAAGCACCTCAATAATCCTCATGTTTCCAGATGTTTGGGAGGGCGACACAGCACTATGTCTACAGGCCCATTGGGCAGTCCTTTGATAAAAGTCCAGGCCTCCAGGCGTCTCATCCCCACCATGGTCACACCCTCAATCTCTACGACCTCATCACCAGGACACACCTTGTCAACAGGACCTCCTGAAAGGGAAATGGGTGGAAAGAGAACATTCAACGGCTTTAATGAACAGGTCTGTGTAAAAAAGAGAGGTCAACTCGAAGTGGTAATGAAAAGGTAATGCAGTATGTGTATGGTATTTAAATATAGAACCTTAATTCTGATAGGGTTGCTAAAAATAATGTATGACAAGTTTTACTAAACCTATATGAACAAAATTGGTCTCTGCTGCAATATAATACCCATTTTATTTGGCAGTAGAATAACCTGAATAATTCAATAATCCAACACTATAGATTTTACTTTATTTAAGAAGACACTGCAAGCAAGTAATACTGTATGTGGACACCTATCATCATACATTTGTTTACTTTTGGTCTGGGGCCTTTCATGGTTTGAGCTCCAAATTAAGACTGATCCTTTGCACAGAATGAGGTCCATAAACATGGTTTTCTGAGTTAGGTGTGGAGTAGCTTGAATGGCCTGCAAGGAGCCCTGACCTCAACCCCATCCTATACCTTTGGGATGAGCTGGAATGTCGACGGAAAGCTAGGCTTTATCAGCCAATGTGCTTGCCTCACTAATGCTCTTGTGACTGCATTGGAGCAAATCCCTGCAGCCAGTTTCGAAAATCTTTTGGGAAGACTCAAAAAGCGGAGGCTGTTATAGCTGCTGTGTTAGTGCTCATGGATTATGAATGAGATGTTCAACAATCACATAGGAGTATAATGTTCAGGAGTCCCCATACTATGTTTGGATGTACATACTTTTGGCCATCTAATGTATTTTAGGTCCACCTCTTTCAGTTCAAATGATGCTCAAATCTCTGCGTTTCTGCATTTCTGAGCTTCAGTTCTCACCCTGGAAGATCTTCTGCACAGTAAGTGGTCTGTTCTCTGGGCCGGAGCCTACACCTCCCTCCAGGCTGAAACCCAGATTCCTGCTGTTCTTCTCCAGACGCACACACACACGCTGACCTGAGCGGGCAGCAAAAGCAGAAAAACACAGATAGAGCATATCACTTTTAACTGCTACAGATTTAAGACTAATGTCTTTTCAGAACTCTGGTTAAGTATGACTTCTCACCTGTCTCAGGGAACTGAGTCTTTGTTGGTCCCTGATAATTTGTCTGCGCTCCCCCATTACAGACATTGCTAATCCCTCCCCTCCTCAGGACCACCACCCCCAAATTCCGAGTCTTTGCCCTTCTCAGGACCCTCAGAGCCTCCCAGTGGGCATAGCCACACAGTGCTGTGCCATTGATTGACAAGACCTGGCATCCTTGCCTTATGGAGCCTTCCTGGGCTGCAACACCTGAGTGAAACACTTTGTGAACCTGAGAAGAAGACAGCGAGAGACAAATGAAGAGACTGAGGACAATGCATTTAAATATTTTTCTGGAGAAATTAGGTATTTCCTCACAGTGATTGGCTTGTTCTGGTCCACGCCTCCCGCCACACTGAAGCCCAGTCCCACGCCAATCTCCTTATGGAGAACCACCACCTGTACATTGTCATAGTCCTGCAAAAAGGGAAAAAAGAGAGAAGTTGTAGTTACACTCTTGATGTAGTCTTTTATGACGTTTTATAGATATAGCCAAGATAGATACTTGAATGAGATGTACTTAAGGATGTCATGGTAATCAGGTTCAGATGCTGCTGCTTTGAGTTTGAGAAGCATTCAGTTTTTTGAACATGCTCATGCTGCGCTGTGCCCCAGCCTTACTGAATATTTGTGGTTTGTACTTTTCATAGAACATTTTGGTTTATTTCCTGTGAAAAGGAAACCATGGACAATACTGAAGACGCAACTGGTGAGCTGTAAAAAACTGTTTAATAAAATGTATTAACAAACTAGGCATTTTATTGGAATCACGCATCAGTACTAAATCTAACAGTAGCAGATGTAATGTATTCCTGTTAAATCATATGTAGACAGGTTAATGCCAAGCAAAGAAGGGCCTATTGGAATGACTATCCAGATACACTTCAAGTTCAAAACCACAGAAAAGCAAGTAAAAAGTTACCTGTAGGTTGTTTTCCCCTAAGTTCCGGACATCCTCCAGCAGCCTGTCGAGCTCCTCACTGGCCATCACAGACACAGAGGACAGAGCTGACATGTCTGAGCTCAGAGAGGCAGACCGCCGACCTCTAGATTGCCACTCATCACTGTCAGTCTCTGACTCATAGTCGGCTCCAGCAAAGTTACATAGGTCTGACAGGCTATAGGGAGGAAAGACGAGAGTAAAAAACTGACCAATTGTTCGAAGGAATACCTCCATCAAACCAGAAACCTGATAATATAAAAAGTAACCACCTGACACAGAAGCTCCTGCGATCTGACTGGCTCATGTTACTAGTAATGGTCATCGAGGACTCTCCAGAGTCTGAATCATAGTTTGAATCCTCATCCTTCTGTGTACTTTCATCATCATCCTCATAAACATCTTCATGGTCATTCCAGACTTTAATCTTTGTGTTCAAGCCAGCTAACCAAGCATCCACGTCCAACACCTGTTTCTTCCCATTTGGATAGGCTGCTTTGACATCTGGAGAGATAAGTTCGGGGAGGTTGCGGTGGGAAAAAGTGGCAAGGGGACAAGAGAGAGTTGGGGAATCTGGTTCGACCGTTTTGGCTGCTCTTTCATTTTCACTTTCTGCAAACAGAGTGACGTTTTCTGGTTGTGCAGTAGGTGAAAGAAAGGGTGAGTGGATTGGAGTGTTTGTTGGAGTCTTGTCTTCATCACTAACAGGTGAATAAACCCTAGGGGCAGTTGTTTTCTGCACATCAGCAGAAGTGTCACTGGAGTTCGACAGCAGTGAGAATTGTGGTCTTTTGCTTGCCTCCTCAGGGCTTGAGACTTTGGAGAAATCTGTCTCATCTATGTAAAAGTTTGTCCAGCATCTTTGAGCTCCTCCATTTAGTGGGATCTCTAGTGTAGTCTTGAGTCTGGAATATTTACCAAAATCTTCAGCACAATTGTTACCACCATCTGTTTCTTTTCCTTCATCATTCCCTTCCCTCCTTAATTTTAGTCCGAACTCGTCCAATGATAAGGACCTTTCTGAGCCAGGCTTCTTTCCTGCTCCTGTCACTTTGTCCTCAGTTTTCTCACCTGTCACCTCTCCCTCTTTCAATCCTTCCCACTTGTCTCTCATTCCACCTATTGCTTTTGCTGACCCACTCTTTTTCACTCCATCATAAGCCTTGCTGAGTTGGGTTGGCACAGACAAGGCCCGTCTGGTCATCGGGACCTGTCCTGTAGCCACACCCTGGGATCTCTGTGTCAGAGCCTCAAACTGATTGATCTTATTTCTCACGCTGGCTGACAATGTATCTTTGCATTTCTTCCTCTCTATTGTTTTCATTGTGATTTTCTGCGTTGACTTAAACACATCTTCGTCAGTGATGCTACTCTTCAATTCAGTTTTTTCTTTGGCTCCATCATCTGTTTCTTCTTCTTTTTCCTGTTCTTTAATTTTTTCTCTCAATGACCCATTTATTCCATTAGTTTCACCCTTTTCCTCTCCATGGTTCATCCTGCCCTGATCCTTACTTCCACTTGCGCTTCTCTCTCTCAATCCAGAAAAATCTCTTGTAGAAACCGATCTCTCTTCTTCTAAGAAAGTGTCTGACTGTGGAGGTGCAGTAACTCCTCCTTCAGCCCTTGCAGAGCTTTTCTGAGCTGCTACAGTGCACCTGCTCCTCGATCTATCCAGAGACCTTGTGCCAATTTCCTCTACCCCTCTACCCCAGCTAACTCCCCCTTCCTCTAAATGACTGCCCTGGATCTGTCCTTGGCACTGTCCCCCTGACCATCTCTCGCTAGTCCTCCTTGTCGCTGAAGAAAGTGTCTCAGAACCTGAAGTATCTTTTTGTGTCCAGGTGAATGTTTTCCTGCTTTGCACTGGACTAAGGCTGCTTTTCTCTCCTGTTGAGAAATGCCTGGGGAAGGTCTCCCCTGCTGCCCTCCCATACGAACTCTGCTGTGCCGAAATGAGGAAGTCTGTGGTAGAGAAATCCCTAATTTTGCTGCAATCCTCCGTTTTACCAAAACCAACTGACCCAAAGAGTTTCTCTATGCGCTCCATTATACTCTGACCTCCTTTGGGCCCAAACGAAGTAGCTGTCCCTTTGACACCAGAGCCAGGTCCAGACTGGGACCTCATCCTGGAGGGAAGAGAATGACCCCTACTGGTCCTGTCCAAAGTCTGGCTCGTGTGACTCACTGGGTTCCTCTCTTGAACAACATTACTGGTACATGCAGAATAGCCATGTATTGAAGACATCACCCTGCCTCTTACTTCTTCAACTTCTGTCCGTTTTTCATCCAAGCCTCCAGTCTGTTGACTGATGTCCCCTCCTCTTTTGGTTGACAACATGAACATGTCAGCCCTTTTGCCCCGATCAGGGCTTCTTTCCCCTGTTCTCCAATCTAAACTCGTACTTCTACTTGACAGGTTGTATCTCCTCCACTCTGTTTCAGATGCAGGGTTTCCACTTCCGTCAGTGCCAAACCCTGTGGTTGTTTTGTCTGCTGTGCCATTCTGGTTCAGCTTGGTAGACATTGTATGGCTTGATGTGTCCTTCTCTTCACACTTGACACTGCTGCAACTCCCAGAACTGGCTTGATAACTGGTGTCTGTGCGATCCTCCTCCTTGTTTGTACCATTTGTGCCAGTGTGCATACCGTATCTCTCTCTCTCTCCAACTCGCTCAGTAACCTCCCTCTCCCCCTCTGAAAAAACTCTGGGTTTCCTAACACCTGGCCTGCGAGTGAGACTGTACGAGGGAGAGTTAGCTGAGCGGACAGTGAAGCATGCTCCTGTCCTCTGGTTGTTGTGCTCACTCCCTGGAGTACGGAGCAAGGCCATTGTCTGAGAGTAAACAAAGTTAATGACTGCCTGTCAAGTGCCAAATCCCAAAAAAAGAGCGGAAGAGTGAACTTGATATTTAAGAGATTCCAAGCTACCAACTATTCCAACTATCTTTTAGACTGCACTCTGGAAATAGTTGGTTTGAATGCTGCAGTTTTGAGTGTATAAAAAACTGTGAAACAGTGACACAATTAAAGTTCTCTTATTCATTTCTTGCACAGAAACAAAACTGCATTAAAAAGTTTGATAGTTCAGCGATGCTGCTGATTCTCTGTTTTCTGGTTAAGAAGAAATTACTCCTCTGGGCTCTTCTCCTTGATTTCTTGTTGTTCTGCCCCTTGGAGTCTTTGGTTCCCCAGCACGACTTCAGTGAACAGCTCCCATTCCCTGCCAAACATAAAAATGCACAAATTTCCATTCTCAGAACAGACTGGACTGAAATGATGTGATATGTGGATTGTGGTCGCTCTGGCTCCTCAAAATGGTTCGAATCAGAATCATAGAGTGGCTTTGGAAAGTGAACACAACATGCTACAGAGAAGCATTAAAGTGTACAGTGAAAGGAAAAAATATGGAAATGATAAGAAGAAAAAATAGAACAAAAGATGGAGCCAGAGAACCAAAAGAACTACAGTATACTGCCTCCAAATGCCTGTCAGTTATGTCGTTTTGCAACACGTCCCTGCCCTTCTGATATTTCCCTCACACTGACTCAGTGAGCCCATTCATAGAACAGTGGGACTCAGATAATACACTTTGTTGTACACACATATCATAACAGCTGTTTATACAAGCAACATACCCATGACTACCTGTCAGCGTCAGCTAAACCTGAACCAAAAACTTGAAAAACTCACCTAACAACAATCCACTCAGCAAAAACTATGTATTAAAGTGCCTCAATCAGTCTCTGTGCAGTGCGTATCGGTCTCATAGATTCAAAGAAAGACAATGACTGACTGAAATCTCGTAACAGTGGATTTAGATGAAATGATCAGATAAGATGGACAAAGATGAGGACAAAGTCACTTTGATTTACATACAATCTGCTGAGAGAAAGATTGCATGACAGATGGACAATGGCTCATCAGGGGTATCTGAGTTTATAGCCATACACAGCAAGCATCGTTAGTAAGCCAGTGAAACCATCTTTAATCATTAATCAAGTCGGAATTAGGATCCGATCATCTCTATTGACATTGAACACAAATACTGTAAGCTGTTGATTTACTGTACAAATACAATAGGACAAGGGAATTAGATAAGCACTGCCTGTGTAATTATATGAAACAGTTTAGGTTTAGTCTAGGTTACAGTGTGTAACTTTGCTGCTGTCCAATGCAGGTGAGTCTGAGTGTCAGTTTACAAAAACACCTGTTTTGCTAGGTCACAAAGCCTCCCATCTCCGTAACCTGGGCAACACTACACAGTTTACTTTAAACTTCCTTCGAACAGCAAGGAAGACACAAAATGACCCATACATCAGGCAAAAATAGACACATTTACTCACTCACATAATTACAAATTAGCTGATTAATCCACTCACATTCCCAAACACATGCACCTTACCCTTCTAAAAGAGACTCCTGTGCTTGTCCTGGATCAGCGCGTTCATAAAAAAGGCAGCGCTCTGTAATGACATCAGCTCCTAATTCCTCGCTCCCTCTGTCTTTTTCTCTTGTCATCAGCTTTGCCTGATGGACTGTGTACAGTGACGGAAACCTGCCACACTGGTTTATCCTCTTGTCCTCTCTCATATTTTCTCTCTCTCTCTCTGTGTGTTTGTCTGTCTCTGTTTCTCTCTCCTCCCCCTCCCATTGTTGTTTTATCCCTCTTTTCCTCTTCTCACAGGGTAACATTCCTGACTACAGTTCAATGTGTCACCTGCTAAATGGCTCAACAGGGAATGCACGCACACACACACACACACACACACACACACACATACACACACACACACGCGTACACACACTCCCTACAGAATATTCAACCTCCATCTCACATCAGCATTTTATAACGCAAGGGAGAGGAGATGCAGTTCAGATGATTGTGTGAAACGGAACAAGAATGACATTTCCCAACACAGACTCATAGTATCAACCCCACCTCAGGCAAAACTGAGATTAATCAAATGGGCTGAGCAGGTATCAAAATACATAATAAGAGAGCACCTTTCATTGGGACCAGAGGCCACAAAAAGCTCATCTAGAACCATAATACCAGCAGCAATAAATACTGTTAAAAGTACACCTCACATATGACATATATTCAACAAAACTTTAACTAGCTATGACTTTCCTGATACAGGCCGGAAACTCCTTTTGCACTTACTTCGCATTTATGCACTGCTGCACTGTATTGTACTTGATTGTATGCATTCTACGTATTCTTTTTATAAACTTTATTTTATTATTATTATTATCATTAAGTGGTTCTTATTTTTCAAATTCTATGTATTCTATTTGCATCTTTATTTTGATCTTATTTTTTATTATTATCAAGTGGATTTTATTTTCCATTATGAGCGTGTAATTTCTTTATTGTAAAGCACTTTGTGCTGCTTTTCTTGTATAAAATGGTCTGTACAAATAAAGTTTCTTATTATTATTATTAAAACAGAGCTGTTGAGAATCTGTGGGACCGTAATGTCGAATGAAGGAGAAAAGTATTTGAGATTGAACAGAAGAAGAAGAAAAAGCATTGCTTGTGGGAAAACTGTGATTCTGCAGAGTCGGAAGGTGAACAAACACTTTGAATCAGAGATGTAACCAGACAGCAAGCAGTTGCATGCAGAAAGATATCTAAAATAAAAATAAAAGTACTTACAGTTTTGGTTGGCATGTAGAGGCTTAAGTTCTTACTGCTGCTTTTTTGTTTGCATCTGCTACTGTCTTCCGTTGATACAGAGGAAGCTGTGGTTACCACATCAGCATGCTGCAACGCTGGGGGATGTAAATGTCTCTCTGTGCCTGTCAAAACTCAGAATAGACAAGTCAGAAACATTGATCCTGGGCCAAGTCTTATCAATGATTAGCCGTACAGACAGAGAGCTGGTAGGTCGCATGGTCTTCTCGGGACAGAGATACGTTTGTGAGTAGGGGTAAATAGCTCCAGTGCGACTCCACAGACACCCACCCTTGTTTCTGACAGAAGAATGGCACTCAGTGTCTCTGCAGGATGGATGCAAATCACTGTCTTGCTCACACAGACACACTGGTTCTTTAAATCCATTAGGGTGTAGGACTCAGTGAATCCCGAGGGAGAACAGTTTATGGTATTTAATCAGTAGGTCATAGTGAATATAAATAGTATAGGTAATTTAGTGTCAAGCAACATAAATTAACAGCAAGAACGTGGAAATTGGAGAATTGAGCGATTTAAAGCTGTGTATCTTTTTGTTTGTGAGCCTGATGGAGCTGTAAAATTTCCGTCAGAGCAGCGTTTCTCTATCGTTGGTGTTTGTTGATTGTTTTGTTTGTTTCAACAGGCAGGAGGGCGCCAGACCTGACGTCACCCCGCCCTGTACCGGTCACGTGACTACCGCGGAAGTCAACAAACCAGGCAGCAAAATGTAACTAAAAGCAGTTTTACTTTACTTCCCTGTTTTCTGTCGTTCGTTTAACGTTTAGCTTCATGTGTTTTAAAAACGACCGCTTAAATGAAACCGTAACGTTATGCCTCTCAGAGGTCAACTGTTGGACGTACTTTGAGCCGTCGTTTAGCTAGCGTCAACGTTAACTTAGTTAACGTTAGTTAAGTAAAAACGCAGTCTCACGATGCGGAGTGATTCTCTTCTCTCAAGCGTTAACGTGGTTCTTGTAATGGCCTACGGAAGTCTGGTGAGTCTCGTTAACGTCGGAACTGTGTTGTTATATCCAACTCGAGTTTAGGTAACGTTAAAAACTCACGATGACAACAAATGTCACAATATCAAATAAACGGAAGGGGTCTCGACACAGTTACAGCATTTAGAAACTGCTTGGGCTTCATTGTCACAACTGTGGCTCTATCCAAAACGTATTATTTCAAAGAGTCCAATTGAAGTCAAATTCTTACCGTTTAGCACAACATGCCAAGTGCAAAACAGTAAATCCTATGCTCGGTCATTACCAAACACACACCTCATATAAGAGCTCAATGCACATCACAACACTCCCAGAATGCAACACGGGTTTACAAATATTTCTCATTTTAACAACTTAATCCAGGTGATCATCACTACAACTAGCTGCTGACACTATTATACATTTATTTCCTTTTGTTGAAAACATCAGAGTTATTATTATCACTTTTGGATAACATGTGATCGAAGTATCAAGTGTATGTTGTCTTGACAAAAAACACAGTGTGTGTGATGGATACGGTGCAGAAATAGTGAAAGAATGCAACAAAGTACAGTCACAATCATCATTTTGCCTTGTTAAATATAAGTTTTACTGTTAGGTCAGGTCACATTATCAATTGCAGTTGTATGTAGTAAGTTCAATATGAATTCTTAAATGTATTAATTAAATTATTTACATATTTGTTGTGTATTTAGTTTTATTATTTGGTTCTGTTCATCATCCACAGGCATCCTGTTCACTGTACTTAAAAAAAAACCCTCTAAAAGCATTTAAACTCAGCAGTAGCTAACTCTTGACTCTCCTCTAGGTGTTTGTTTTGCTGTTTATCTTTGTGAAAAGACAAATTATGCGATTTGCAATGAAATCTCGTAGAGGACCACATGTTCCCCTTGGCCACAATGCTCCTAAGGTAACACACACACACACACACACACCATAATGAACCAGAAGTGTGATGCTGTACAGTGATTAACTATGATATTATAGCTGGGTGTTTCTTGTTTGTGTGTGCTGTAGGACCTGAGGCAAGAAATTGAAGCCAAACTGTGCCTGGTCCAGAAAATCCACTTTGAGCCTCGCCTGCTGTCCCCAGATGATGACCAGCTAAAGCCCAGAGAACAGTCTGGTTAGAGTGGGCACACACACACACACACACACACATATACACCAGTCCTGACACAATCTTCATGAGTAGTTTTTATGCCGGTGTACAGAACAATCTGTGTGTGTGTGTTGCAGGTTCCCATGACTGCCTGTACAGGATGAGAGCGCTGGATGCCATCAGAGACACTGGTAAGCTTTGCTGTCACTGATCTTAGTTTGTCATGACAGACCATGAATCCTTCCCTACTGTTAAAATACCATCTGTATTTTCTGTCAGTAGATCTCCCTTTCCGTGAGCTGGGTGGTTCGTCCACTGCTGTGACGGGTAAAAGACTTCGGACTTGGCTTCTGCAGCTACGAAATTCCCACTGCATGTTCCGAGACAGCCTAAGCTCTCTCATCGACACGGTGCTGGATGGGTACAATAAAGCACGGCACGGGGCAGAGGTCAGTGTCACTGTGTGCGTTTGTGTGCTGGAGATTTATCATCTCATCAAACACATCCCGACATCGTGCTACACAGTCAGTTGTGTAAATCAATAAGTAAACTGTGTGGACAAAATCATATTCGCTACATTTAAAAGGACATTATTTGAAAAAGTCAAATTAGTTTTATTACAGATCTAACTGTGCCTTGTAGTTCAGTACCAAAAACATTCATTTACGTATATAACACATGATTTCCCATATGTGGACTCTATTGTGACCTACAGTAAATGTTTACACATTTATAAAGTATCCTTATGATTAGCATGATTTCTATTTTTATCATATAGGCCATCCTGGTGTGTACTGTACATCGCGATTGCATGAAAAGCTGTCAAATGTACTGATGTCTTGTTTTTGGCTCCTTTTTTCCCTGCAGGCTTTTGGCGAAGCAGAATTTTTGAAATACCATGCATCTCTAACTGAACTGGCCTCTGTGTGCGTAAACACAACCTTTTTCTCACAGTGCTCCCTTATGGCTTTCCTGTTATGCTAATCCCGTCATGGAATCTTAATTATGCACCGGGAACAATCTGTTTCTCCCTTCACTGGTTTTAGTGTCAAGTCTCAAAGCAGCGGCAGCAGCCCTCCGAGCCAGTACCACCAGTCTGCAGCCAAAGACCTGACCAGTACCACGGAGCCTGCAAGCTCCTCCTCCTCCCCCACCCAAACCACCTACCTCACATCTACAATGCAGCAGCGCAGCAAGCGACCCAGACACTTCCTGGAGCTGAAGAACTTCAAAGACAACTACAACACTCTGGACAGTTCGTTCTGATACCCGTCCAAAAAAAGGTCAAGGACAAGGTATTGCTGCCAGTGATGAAAGTGCCTATGGCCAGCATGTAGCCAGATAATTTAGAGTGAAGTGATTTAAAAACACTGCCTTCATATACTAATACATATTGCCTGGTTTACAGTAAAGTGCATATCGGACTACTGGTATAGTGCCTCTTTACCTAAGCTTATGCATGTATCCAGTATTAATGCATGTGTGAATGCTATAATTGGGTAGAAAAATTACAATAGTAAGTATGGTTGATTTGACCAAAACAAAACCAGAGCTAAGGGGCTATGCAATGGCATAAGACAATCAGTATTTATTGCACAATATAAATGCCTATGCCAACTTGTTAAGATTAACCAACTGTATTTAAACATGCTAATAGTTAACACTGTTTGTAGAGAAAACCAGTGTTAATGTTTGCCTCACAATGATAAAAACACACACACTGTTTATGTCACTTATGTTTACCCTGCTGTTCATTTGCTACACTGAATTTGACAGCAGTTTCTTTTTTTTCAGCATTAATTTGTTTTACAGAAGCCATACTTGATTTAATGAATTTTGATGATTAAGTGCTCTTATTTAATCAGTTCTTTCTGTGCAATGGGATTTAACAGTATTCCAGTGCATTAATGCATTCTGAATGTGTGGTTTTTCCATCAGGGGAAGTCTTTTTTGACTTTTGTCTTTTCTAGAGGTAGACTGGCCCCCAGATGTCTGAACTGCGTTTCATTTGGTATTCAGGGTTCCCAGGGAGGCATTTTCATGCCTGAATAATTTTATTTTCTGTGATGTTTATTTTACAATTTGCCATCTAAATAAAACAGTGACATACAGTCAAAATATTGTCGTTCTTACATGTGACAGCACAATGTAGTAATTTTTAGCGTGTATAGTGTCCAGCAGAGGGCGCTCCCTTCATAGGAAACTTTCTACTTGAAAAGTTCGGCTTAATTCTAGGAAGTCAAAAGAAGCATTGTTTTAATTTTCAGTAATTTATTCTCAACCACAAAACACAGATAATAGATTTGAATTGACTTCAAAATCACAATCTGTCTAGAGGTTTTAACATAAATAAATACAAAAGAGAAAGTTAGGCCGAAATTAAAACATCAAATCACAATCATTAATATTATGTACAAAACAAGGTGACTGTTTATACAATAACAGGGAACTGAAATGCTTTGCAAAAAAAGTAAAATAATTACACTTCTATGAATCAGTAATGTTGTCAAATATCTTAATCACCTCTGACATTGTCATTTGCCCTTCTTCCTCAGTTTCATGATGTGCCATATTGTTGTTTGGGGCTTAAAAAACATATTTATCACAGGCTACAGTCAGTATATATACACGTTTAAAGCATCATACGATTTACTCAGCCAAGTGAAGTGAGTCATGGGTGAGTGACTGAGTACAGGGACACAGGATGTAGATCATGTGGATAATGACATGAAACTTCTAGTTTAATTAGCTATGTGTGCTGCATTACTGTATAATGTCATAACCCAGTTTGGCAAAAGATCTGCCATCCTGCACTTTGCTCAACAGTTCTGTTTTGATACAACGCCAATGTCATAAACCCAAAGGTTAAAGGCGAGATCAAAACAGGGCAGGACAAGGAAACACTTGCATACAGAATGTAAAACTTCAAACGCTCATCAGCTGAATTAGTACTCCTACTGTGTCTACATTAAAGCTGACATACATACGTATACACACACACACACACACTCATTATGTACAGACACACAGCAAGCCCCAATGCGTGTGTGCCACCAAACACCACACAGATTCCTTCAAGAGTGTTTGTGGTTAAAAACACTTTAGAGGAGGTGTTGTTGTAGTTAAGAGTCCAGGAAGCTCAGCTCTGACATCCCAAATATTCATGCCATCAGATGTGTTGCTGTGTGGTTTCAGTCTGCATTGAAAAGTTTTGGTGGTTTTATGCCCTTCTCCAGAATTACCGCATTTTTCTTCTGCACAGTCGACGCCTCATGACTTGATCTCGATGACTTTGATGAAAGGGAGTGGTTTGTTAGAGGAGCTGGACGGCTTGATTGGTTTACTGGGGGGGGACAAGAGGAAGAGAAATTAGTGTTTTTATATTGAAACAGCATAAAAACAAATAATCAGTAATGCATCTTGCAGATTTACAGCTAGGAAAAGGTGAATATTCTAATAAGTTTGTATGTTTGCAAAATAAGTTACCTATAGACGATCTGGGGGTTGCGCTCTGATGAAAGGTAGGAATTTGACCGTTGTCCTCCCAGGAAGTAGTCCATCTGGTCATGCATCTCTCGGTTCTGCGCGTGCATGCACACACACACACACACAAGATCAGGGGTCAGTTTACATAAAGCCAATTAATGTGGCCACCAAACAGACAGTGGTTGCATCTCCTTCCCTTTCATATCTCCTCTCTGAAGAGATCAGGCTGAGTAGGATCTATTTCCTTCATTTGAAATTCCACTGAAAACTATTTTTATAGGCAAACTCACCTCAGCCTCCAAGAAGGCCACTTTCTCCTCCAGCTCTTTGATCACGCGGTCCCTCTCCTGGATCACCATGCGAGAGTTCTGGAGCTAAAGGCGAGCAAACACAGTCAAACAGTGAGTAAATCCTGCACAAATATGAACATGGAGACGATGTGTTTGCTTTATAGAGTCTCACACATGTGCGTCTCACCTGTTCAATCATGTGTCTGACTTTCCGTTGCTGGCTTTTCAGCATGTCATCCAGATGGTGGATCTTTTCTTTGAGAATAGCTACCTCCTTCTCCAACTGCTGAGCCCTAAAAAAATAAATAAAATCAAAAAAAAAAAAACATCACACAGAGTTAGAACACACCACTCATGATTTGATTGCCACTGACTTGTTGAAAAACTAATTTATTCTGTTTGTGTGTTAGCTGACCTCTGCTCCCCTTTTTGGCCCTCCTCTCTGATCTTGCGCAGTTCACGGAGTTCCTCCTCGCGATTGCGGATTGTCTCCCTCAGGGTGGCGCTCTCCTGCTCCATCCCTCCCAGCAACCTCTGGAGCTCTTCTATGCGCATGTCTTTCCTCACACTGGCTTCTTCTGTGGTCTTCAACTTCTCCTCCTGGTCACTCAGATGCTCCCTCAGCCTGCTGCCTTCAGCCTGGAAGAGATGGAGAGATAAAAAGAGGGAATGCTTTAAAATGTGGCTTCAGTGCAACCAAAATGCAGTGCACATTATTTCTTATGATGCATAATGAACGTAAAAATGAGCTCTGAATGTTTGTTACCTGCAGCCTCTCTTTCTCCTCTTGGTGTTTCTTTTCTGCTTCCTGGAGCTGTGCATATAAGCGCTTGCTGACCTCCCTCAGCTTGATTCTCTCTGCTTCTTCATCTGCTTCCTAATAGAGAAAGAAGAAGTGTTAGATCAGCGGATACATACTGTAATGACCTGGAGCGGCCAAGCCAGAGTTTAGATCTTCTAATCTAATCAAGAATTTGTGATAGAACTTGAAAAAGGCTGTTCACTCACAACACATTCTCACGCACAGAGTAAAGGCTGTAATTGCTGCCAAAGGTGCATCTGCTCAATGACGACTTTGATGGGGTGAGTACTTATACAAACAAGTATTTTGTATTTTATATTTTTAATTAATTTAGATCACTTTGTAGAAATCTGTTTTCAGTTTGACATTAAGGGTCTTTTTCTGTCAATTAGCGTAAAAAAAAGCTGCATCTACTTTCATTTAATGTTATGAAACAAAACTTTTTTTTTTATATCTTCTCGAACACAGCAATGGCTTAAAAACAGCAACGATACAACTGATGGATTGACACAGATACTTTCACAATGATGTAATGTAAAGTCTTGTCTTGAGCTCAGTGGGTTTGGCTGTCCTAAAGAAAACAGGCGTGTCAGTGTGCGTCACTGAAGCAGTTGGATCATGGTCATGTTTTCCTCCCATTTCTGCAACACGTCTGTGCGTAAGCCATAGCGTGACTCACAGGTAAATGCTATAATTGGTGCAAAAACAATTAAAAACACAGTGGTGTCAGCTCGGTTTTGTACTAACATGAAGATAGTAGTGGCTGCTAAAAGTGTGTGGCTCAAAGACAGCAACAAAACTATTAAAGGAGAGGCATCTGTGGAATGCTGGGAACAATGAGGAGGGCCTGAATACAATAAACATACTGTACTGTACAAGGAGAGGAACAGCGTGTGCTGGAACTGCTCTCTCCCCCCGGGGTGCTATAAGCATTTTCACTCTCTCACTGTCATCTCTATTTGTCTCTCTGTTTAACTTAACACCTCCTTCTCCCTGCGTGCCTCTGGGAGGTGATCGCTTTACAGGCATCACATGAAGCACACATTGTCCGGAGGAAAACAAACAGTGGACTGCGGCTATGATATACATGTGAGATTTGATATGTGCATTGCCGGGACATATACCATATATACATACATAACTCTGAATGGAGGTCGCGCACGCGAGAAACTGCTCACCTGTCCGTCAGCTTTTGCTCCTCCCTTGGGTGCAGACGAGGTGCTCTTTTTGAAGGGAACGCTCACTTTCCACCCGTTTGAGAGGGGCTGGACAGAGAAAAGAGGGAAGTCAGCAAGGAAAGAATGAAAGAAGCGGAAGAAATGCCATTGCACACAGGATGTAAGGTTAACAATGGTGAGGGCACAACAAAGCAGCTGCAAATAGACCTACCTTATTTTTGGCTGCCATCTGCTCCCTCAGTGTCTTCAGACAATACCTCACCTGTGTGAAATACAGACATACCCTGACTTACTGAGAAATTAGCATATATTTTTTAGAATGTTTCAACATGTGTGTTTCAGGCTCTCCCAAGTGATAAACAAGATGTTTTCATCAACAGAGGGAAAAGTCTGGGAGCGAGGAGGAACTTACATGACGCAAACATTCAAATTGTTACACAATCCAGGAGACAGGTTTGAGAGACCGTAGCGTTAGTGCATTAGTGAGACAGTCAGAGCTACAGTGGACGCTGTCCAGAGACTGACCTCCTGTATCTGCGAAACCTCATCTGACAGCATCTTCAGGCTCTCCTGGTGTTTTTGCTGCTCTTGTTTGCGGGCCTCTAGATAAACCTGGGACAGGGAGGGACACGGATGTTAAACATCAACGTGACCACGAAACAAACATACACTATTTATTTCTTTAAAAATAGCAGCCAATGTGCTACACCCACCTTGATAACCTCCACCTGCTCCTCTGTAGATTTGACCGGTTCAGGGATCAGAGATGTCCTTTCGCTGGCCGGCTGCACCAGTGCAAATGCACGTCCAACTGGCTGGAGATTCGAGAGCAGAGGAGTTAACAATGGCGCGTGCAACGTGCGTGAGCATGGGTGGATGGGTGTGATACATTTCCAAACATCATAAGCAAATGTGAGGAGTGAAGTCACTGTGCTTTGCTAACACTGGAGGAGGAATTGGAGCGTGTTTCTGATCAATAATGCAACACAACGTCAGCCAGGAGTACTTTAGTTTAATAGTACTTATGAAACATCCGACGGGAACATCTGACATGAATGCTGCAATTAAACTATCAACAGCCAAAACTGAATGCATCAAGAATATACTTCTTGTCTCACTCTTGTCCTGAGCAAATTATCCCTGTGTGCATGTGAGTGAGTGCGAGTCTCTATAATCAGGAGGCAGAAACATTTAGCCATAATCACTATGGAGACTAATTCATAAACATCTGGTGCTTCTTTGGAAGTCAGACTTGGTCAAAACCACAAGCAAAAAGAGGGGGAAGGACAGACAGAAGAAGGTGGGGAGAGGTTATGCAACTCTGCTGCCCTGGTGGTCCTATTTCTTTCTCTGTAACTTTAGTGCTGGTTTGGTAGAACAATGGTTGTCTTGAGACGTTTTGAGTGGACGCATGTGGGAACAACGCTAATGAAAAGCTGACGGCAGCTACGGCATGTTTACAAGCCGTTTGGGTCTCTGTACAGTTTGTGTAGGAATGTGGCATGATACATGTGTGAATGTACGATACCGCTGAGCTGATTCCTCGGGATCACTGAGAAGATTAACTGAACTTTCAGATCCAAATATGGCCAGAATGATAAGCACCTTCATCCTCTAAAGAAAAATAGTGCTACTGTTTTTTCTTCTCATCAAAAAGAAATTGCAGACTATTCTCCGTCATGTCTTACAACAAATCTGACGCAGTGCATCCATTAAAGATGAAAAGTCAGTTTAAATGTAGTAGCATAACATCTTAAACAAGATACTTTGTCCATAAGTATCCAAAACATGTATTTAGAATAAATGTTATTCCATGCAACTTTACAACACTACCCTCTGTCGCCTACAGTCCTGAGTATCAGGACTTTGATCTTTTCTCTGCACTGGTGTTACGGACCAGATTATAACCTAAAGTTATCAGATGCAGGACGTTCTTACCTTGTCCCTGTGCTGCTCTGTGCTCCGGGTTGCCTGGTTCTGGTTGTGCAGTGTGAGCCGCAGTCGCCTGCACCGCTCCTGAAAAAGGGAAACAAAGAAATGAGACGATGAAGTGAATCCACAAAGAGACCGTTATGTGATGGAGAGACTGATTGAGGACTATTTTGAGGAGGAAAAAAAGAGGAGGAGAGACTGAGTCATACTGAATGAAACAGAAGGAGGAAGAGAGGGGGCAGTAACCAGTAAGAAAGAGGGGGTACGAGCGTCAGAGAGAAAGCAAAAGTTTTTCACAGCTGCACAGAGACAGACTGTTTGATTTAAAAATTGTGTGCTATGGACGTCAGAAGGACTTTAGGCGTAAACTCTCCAGGCGCTCACAGCCAACTGGAAGCAGTGGCTGGATTTCTGGGAAAGTGGGCAGAAAATGTAATGTCAAGCAAGACGGAACATTTCCATGGCAACAAAACCTCACAGTAGCCATAAACTATCTGGCACGCTAACAATTTAAGAGGGAGGAGTAAGTCCGAGACAAAACAACGCACAGATGCTACACTCAACACACACACTTTAAAAAGCAAAAAACAAAAACCTTCCTAGTTCTTTCTTTTAGTCACAGGAGAGAAGTCACCTTAACGGGAAAAGTCGCAAACGGGACGCGACTGGGCGTGTGTCTGAGACAGTGAACCCCTTCATAAGTGTGAGTGTGCGAGTGGAAGTATGTGGATGTGAGGGAGGAGGTCAGAGACATTATATAACCCATTCCAGCCAACACATCTTGTCCGGTTTATTTTCCTGTGTACTCCTCATGGCTAAACTCATGTCAACTCTGAGACACGGAGCAGGCAAAGAAATGGCTGCAATGCTCTCCTGTGGTTAAACACTGAAGGCACAAAGAAATGCACACATGCAACGAATAACACAGAAGAGCAGGCGCACACACATATCTCATCAGATTCATTGGTGATAAATCATGTTGGCTTAATTGTTTAATAAGTAATGAGTCTGGTAGAGGACAATAGAGTCTTATGTGGACCTGACTGGTTTTGCTAGCGATCTTGATTACTGTGTGTGCATGTGTCCATGAGACCATTAAGCATATTTGAGTGGGTGTGTGTGTATATCATAATTTCTTCGTCCCTACTTAGCCTCTCGTACAGTGATACTTTAATTTCTTTGTTTCCTTATGGTACATAATCTGCAGCACAAAAGGCCCAATTACTTGCATGTTCTGCTTAGACAGCAAGAGACATTGTTTTGGCAGCTAACAAAAGGTCCATTTAGTAGTGGTTATGGAGCATATTGCATGATCTTCGTCAGCAGATGGAGTTTGTCCAGTTGTTGTGGAATAAGATGTTAAAATGTACATGTTTTCTTAGCTTTTAAAGTGCTCAGGAAAAAAAATGGAAATTTGAGCATCCACAATCATTTTGACTGTTGGCTGGACAAAAGAAGACAGGTGATGACATTATGTTGGGCTTTTAGGAAACTAGGATTGGCTTTTTAAATTATTTTCAGTTAGTTTTGGATATTTCATAGACCAACGATTAATAGAGAAACAAATCGACAGATTAATGGATAGTGAAAAAAATCGTTAGCTGGAGCCCTGTTTTAAACTCAGATTGTTTTTGCAGTTTACAGTACAGGCCATCAAAATGAATAAAGGCCCTTCTACTGTATCTCCCCCTCTGAATAGAAACCACGTATGATATGTACAATTCCCCGCCCTTGATGTTAGCCAGACAGGGGAAATGAACTGGGTTGTGTTGCGTAATGTAGTGATAAAGAGCAGTGAGAGGATATAAAAGAAAAGCCATGTGGTCCATAGACTACAGAAGGCCTTTATGATTATCTGGTTATCTGTTCAGGAAATACAGTAATCAAGGAAAAAGCAAAGAGGGACAGATGGGACAGAAAAACGCAGAAAAATCAGAAGAAAAGAGAATAAACTGGAAAAGGAAATAGCCTAATAGTTGGTGTGGGGTTCCAACTACGACAAAAAAAAAAAATTCCCTTCTTGTTCAACATGCTTTCCTCTCAGATTACAGACGCCTGGCAGCTCTAATAAGGCTCAGCGATTAGGGGAGTAAAAGAGAGAGAAAGGGGGAACAGTAAGAGGGTTTGTTAAGAAGGAATCCATCATTATATAACTTATCTGGGCCTTCATTGACAACCAAACAAAGACTCTGCTAATCCTCACTCTGCCATCGACTATTTACATGCTAGTCGCTCTGCCTACTTTCTCTTTTATATCTGCGCACACACAAAACGCCGTCTATACCACCTTCAAACACAACCTGTAATACTAGACTTCCTGGGAACACAGACAAAGGGAGCAGTTGAACGTGCTCGTGGACTGTGACGTACGCATGCACACATACACACAGGACAATACACACAGTAACCCAAAGTACACACTACCTTTATAACAGGGCAGAAATCTGAAACTAGGCACACACACACACTGCTAGGTGCAACGACAATGGGCACAAAAGATCACGGGGTACGGCCAGGCTGAAAGGCTTAAAGGGTATGAAGTCGCTTTTGTTTTGAACTTTGGCGTCAGGAGGCCTGTAAATCATTGGAGTTGAATTAGCTCAAAAACCTGCGAATGTTGCTGATGCACAGACAGAGCTGCTGAATTTGTGGCAAAAAAAACAAGATGTCCTTTAGAGCTTTGTGCCACATTTAAAAAGCACCTGATTGTTCAGATTTCTGAACTCAGGCAGCAGCAGGTATCATGGCCATAATTAGTAAAACATCCTCATGTGCCTCCAGGTGTAGTACCTGCATTCCACACAAAAATTAATCAAGTGTGAGTTTTTGTCTGTGTGTGTGTGTGTGCACTTCATCATCCATTAAACCACTATCCCTCTCACACGCTGCTTTCCTGCTGAGCACATACTGTACCTGCTCCAGCTGCGTGGTAAACCTCGGCCTCTGAGGCAACTGCAGCTAGAGCTGCAGGTATAGTTTGAAATGCTTCAATACGATACCTGAGTTTCGGTACCTTCCTTAAGTACGGAATTAGGATATATATAAACATGTTTATATATATATATATATATATATATATATATATATAATGACAAAATATCTTTTTGTCATTAGCATAACTTGCCAAACTCCTCAGTAGGCTACATCCGTGTTTAAAGTTGTCTTAACATACAGTAAGCAGCTGAACAGGAAATTTGCTAAAATAAAATACAGTCTCGACTTCAAAGTTATGAGTAAGATCAATACATTTTTGATCAATGAATAAATAAACAATGCCAACTTTCGTATTGAGGTTCAATATCCAACCTTAGCAGGTGCTAGTGAATTTTACTACTTGTGAGCTGCAATGAATAGTCCATTAATGAATTGGTTGACCGAAAGAAAATGTATTGGCAAGTATTTGATAATCTATTGCTCATTTCAGTCATTTTTCAAGCAACAATGTCAAACTTCTACATGTTACAGCCTCTTTAATGTGAGGATTTTCTGCTTTTCTTTTATAAATAATGAAATACCTTTGGGTTTTGGACTCTTGGTTGGACAAAACAAGCAATTTGAAAGGGGTCACTTCAGGCTCTAGGAAATTGAGGTACATTTTTCTCTTCTTTTTTTTTTTGACTAAATGATTAATCAAGCAGATTAATCAATAATGAAAATCATTTATTTTCTGCAGCCCTGGTTTGAAGTATGTACTGTTTTGGAATTGAATCTTTTAGTATGCAGCTGTAGTTTCCAGGGTGGTGAAGGGTATAGATGCCTGTCTGACTGTCTGACCCTTTCAGTCAGTCAGTAGTCTGTACTAACTTAAGGTTGAGTAAACTTTAAAGGCCAAGCTGAGGTGTAAAGTAAAGTGCGTATTACCATTATGTGAGAACCTGAACGGGTGAAGGCTGACGTTAAACGGCTAGTCCAGGATCTGAGTCATGAAGGGACAGCTGCCATCAGGACAGACTCCACAGTGATACATACGGAAAAATATCATTTCTACAATCATTTTACTATCAATAATAATCTCTTTGGCTATTTCCTGCTATGTGTGGCGTGCGAACCAGGTGTGCTCTGGCATTTTATTCCAGTTGTTCCTCTACATTGTGTCATGTATGGCTCATTCCCAGCCAGTAACGTCAGAGACTCCTGACTGAGAGGATAACTGAGAATGAGGAAAGGCCGAGGGAATGTGTTAAATCATGCAACACATGGAAACTAAACATCCAGAGGGATAATTATGGCAATATTTAAAAAGTGTGGTCACAGAAACAAAAACAATACACACTGGGGTTTTAGGGAGAAGACATTGTTTCAAACCTTTTTTCAAATAAAATAGCTGAATAATCTGAATTTTGGTCACTATTATAAACTTTATCAGACATTTTGTTTCAAAGTCAGGCCTGGCCTCCTGTTTCTTTGTTTTCAGATCATATCATCTCAGTTCCAGGAAACACATGGATCAACAAAACAACCACTGAAGGCCTTCCTCTGCTACATCAGGCACATTCCCTCTCCTCATGTATCCTTATATATCCCTAATAAACAGAAAGGGTGTCATTTTGGTTAATAAGTCATTATGGAATGGTACATGTAGGGGTGATATACCTCTGCGTTATTTAGTCTGACCTGAATAAACACATCAGATATGTAAATCTGTAGGTAGGTGACTATTTGACTATGGCATTTGACTTCGATAAGGATGAATTTGTTTTCTGTATTGAAGCTGAACAAATATGAGTTTCATACTGTATATTGCTTCATGACGCATTCCTCAACACAAATAATCAGTTCATTAGGTGTGTGAGTGGAGCTGCCCTTTGCACACTTTGACCTTTTTGGCAGTTACACAAAAAGGTAACTGATATTAAAGTCTAGACCATTGACACACATTCTGCTCTAATCATACTCCGTTATAATTTTATTTAACATAATCATGGTTGAGACTATAATGCATTTGTTTAGAGACTATGGTTTGGTTTCTGTGGATCCGTCCCTGCTGGCAGTTATTGAACTCCGCAGGAGGCGGCTGATAAGGTGAAAGTGTCATGTGGCTCCACAACTTCATAAAGCGAGGTAAATGATTAAACCTTTGCTGCCACAGAAAGAGGATTAAACCATCTACTGTACGTGACATGAGCTGCTGATCACTCACTTCCACATATCCAGCAAAGTGTGTGCCGCAAAGGAAGGCAGTGTGATGTTTAATCCTGTTTAACAAAACTTCACATGCACAGGTGGTGCACATACTGCACAAGCAAAGCTTTTACAGGTTTGTTTCCTGAGCTGCCTCCACTGTCTGTCACAACTACAACCATAAGCTCTTAAATGATGTGGGCAGAAGGCACCTGTGACAGGCACAGATGTTATTTGGACTAATTCTGAGCTGCTGCCTTTATGTGTGTGTGTTGGGACTTTGGGCAGGGGTAGGGGCTAATACTTTAATTACTGCAAGGCCACAGACACCACCACTTAGAGCAGATGAAGCCCGAAGATCTGTGCCAGAATCACAAAATCACACAGAGCCTCTAATCCAGTCCACAACTGAGTCTTGTAAAGAAAAAAAAAGCTAAGAAACTGAAATTTAAACATGTTTAAACTGAAAAAGTACCGACAGACCCAAATATTTGAGTGGGAAGAAGTCTACCTTTCGTTTTCTGTTTGAGTCATAAATGACTTATTTTACCATGATGCATCCATGCAGGAAATAAACTCACAGAAATACACGTGGGCTTATGTATCCTGAATTAGTCAAAAAAGACAAGTATGTGAATAATATCGAGTAACTTACTCCATATTCTTGATTTCTGATGTCCTCAAATGTGCACAGACTTCTCGTCACTCCGTTCATCTTTGACAGAAATATAGCAAATACTCCACACACAAACAAATAAATAAAAGCGAACTATACTGAAAGCCCCTTCCGTGAGCAGAACTCCCCGGTGCCTCTCCACAGTAGCTGCTGCTGTGATCAGGCTTCAGACGGGTGTACAGCCCGGTGTATTCGTTAGTCGGTATCCTTCACTCCCAGCACATTGTAAGAACTTTTCTCCTCACGTCACTGTGGGAGTGGCTGTGACCCGCCCACAAACCGAGCGAAACAGCCAAATAGGGAACTGTGGAAACCGGGGATAGCTGTGAGGGGAGGGTCGGAGGGCTGCTGGAGGTACCTGCTGCCACCGGTGCAACAGCTTCTGCAACAATAACCTCCAGAAACGTAACATCGTGATTATCACATGATGCTATTATTATTAGGCCGGGCTGTAAAATGCTCAAGGAGTTATTTTAAAGTGTGAAACACTGAGGTTAACTATCCCTCGTTGACTAGGATGGATGGTCAAATACAGCACGCTGCTCAGTTTACCAATAAATGATTAATTCAAAAGGTTTAACCCCCGACTGAACCTGTTAAAGAAGTCTCTCATATTAGCTTACAAAGCAATGGAAAGCAAGGTATTAAACTCAGTGATTTAAGGTGCCTTATATAAGGCTGTTTTATAAAGATAATTTATTTTTAATTCAGTCAGAATTGATATAGCCTATAATTAGAAATACAAATCATTTTTAAAAATATTTTTTTCACCATATTGACAAATCACAAATATTGTTGACTGCTCACCATTTCCTAATGTGTTTTTCTAAAGTTCCACTCAGGCACTGGCTTTATGGAAATTAATGAGATTATTTTAATATATTAAAATACATTTGCAAAGACTTGGACATTGCTTGAAATAAGTCATCTACCACCATGAACAACATGCTACTCTTTGTTTTGTCAAAGTTGCCTTATTGTTGTGTGGTTAATACAGCACAGACCTTTCAGTTCAGGCCGTACTTAAAACTATATAATCACAAAAAGGACAACTTTAACAAAAAAATAAATAAATTCAGACTTGCTCAGTGGGACGTATAAAGTCAAGGCAGTTTATTTATGCAGTCCAAAATCGCACATCACAATTATTTTCTCAAAGGGCTTTATAATCCGTACTGAAAATGACGCCCTCTGGCCTTAGACTCAGTTTAGATAAAGAAAAACTTGAAAATGTCTGTGCAAGTTGATTTTTTTATAAACCAGCTGAAACTGGAATGTAGGGAAACACATTCAGAAAAGTGTCAACAACAATGAAAAATATGTGTTAAACAGGCTAAAACACACTAAATTAATTGATGGAGTGGATGTTTTATCTATTTATTTCAAGTGTTTATACAGCATTAATGCTACACATTATAAACAACATATTTCCAGAGTTGACTGAGGTCACATAACAGGGACAAGATGACAAAGCACAAGTAACAGAAGGAGAGTTTCTCTGCTGGCATTCAGCTGATTCCAGCAGCAGCTGATCCAGGCCAGCACAAACCTCAAATTGGATAAAGACTTTAATGGCATTAATGGCTGTTGAGGAGCTAACAACAGCTCGCGGTGGCATACAAGGGATGATGCTAAGTGAAACTGAACCAGGAGCAGAAACAAGTACACACAAGAGCGCATACAGAAACAATGTACATATGAAGCAAAAATTCACATTCATCAAACATTAATGAAATTAATGTTTCTCAAAAGTGCAGTGGGTTTTGAATAAGTAAATGTTTCAAGGTAACTCTTACCAACCAAGTTGATGTATTGTCAGGGTGGGTGTTATTTTTTAGTGGCTGATTGATCATTTGGAATGAGGCTGTCCCACATGCGCATGTCTACAAAACCAGAAGACTAACAAACACTCCTAAACCTCACAATGGTATGTTATCATCTGTCCACAGCACTAAGCCATAATATGAGCCATAAGCGTGTGTTTACATCACACAGTTGACCACTCTCAGACAGACTGATCCAGAGATCAGACAGCAGACTGTTACAGTATGAGAGGTCTGTGTGTTTACATACATCCACGTCTGAGACTGCGGCGTGAGTCAGAATCCTGCTATTCACACTCGTTCAGACTCCGTCTCTTCTGATGAGACTTTAATGGTCACATCAGGGCACATTTTGAGTTATAATATTTTGTTGAAAAATTAGTTGTACTTGACCTGAATGAGCCATCTATAGCACTCTGTGGGAGTGTTTTTGGCTTACAAACTTTCCCGGGGTTGCACTGCAGTTTGCACACCCAGACGAATCCGAAAAGTGTGTACAGATTGAATGTTATATAACTTTTTGTTCTTTTTATATGACCATTCATTTTGTAAATTTAAAATTTGATATAGTCATAATTTAAAAAGTGGCTAGTATATATTACGTGTAAATTCTTTCTTGAGTTTTACACATTTTTCTCAACAAAAAAAAAGTATTTTATTTCACTTTAATGGAGAACAGATTGTTGAATGTGCACCTTCATTGTAAATGGAAATCACAAGAAACAAAACAACAAGGAAGTGCAATCTTTCAAATCCTTTTTGCCTGAGTTGGACCATTAAATGTTTAAAAATCCAATCAGATGACCTGAACAACAGTGCTGAAAACTGACCGATACACAGGAAGTGAGACAAAAAGTTCATGTTTTGGTTGCGTGGGAATAAATGGTCAAGGGTTAAAAGTCCACTAGGGTGATACAGAGTCAATGATTCAGTGAGTCAAGAGTACAATGATGTTGCTTTCTCAAAAACAATGATGACATCACAACTGTAGTCATATACTTTAATTTTAGCAAAGTGAACCTCATAGGGAAAGGTCGTCTTTCAATCCTTTCCACTCCTTTAATAACATCAGAGCCCTACCTACCATTGAGGACGCATAAGGTCATGTCCTCTGTAATTTTTCTGTGAATTTGGGAGTTTCAGTAACCTGGTCGGGGGGAGGTTTACATTCTGCAGTTAAAAATCTACAATTTTTTAAAGCTGATTCCAGTATACTTAACCCTTTATTTTACAGGTCCATAATTCCCTCATAATTTCCTGGAATTAAAAATGTAATTTGGTACTAATTATATGGAAAATTGAGAATTTTCTGAGATGGTTATTTTAGTTAGAGTTAGTTAGTTTATGAGTTTATGAGCAGTTGTTGATTTCCAGAGGAATTTTCATGTAAGAACTGCTTTACTAAAGTAAAAATTGCACAAAATATAATCTAGCTAAATATAGATATATATAAAAAATATAAATACTTATATATATATATATCTATAAATATAAATATTTTAGAGACTTTCTTTGTGTTGTCATGACCTCAGTATCTTTAAAATCCTGGCCACGGCCCTGACTATCATGTGCTGTTGAACACAAGGATAGGTATAGTACTGACATATTAAAATGATGACATTCTTCCCCCAGCCCATATCTTTTTCTTTGTTGAATCTTAAGTAATGCAGAACAATTAAAACATGTTTGTCATTGAATCTGATATCCTGCATCCAAGCCTAAAAGAGCTGTATTCCCACATGCGGAATACCTGCAGATGGAAATATGTTTATGGTAGGGCTGCATTCTTTCTTAGCAACCATAGGCAATAGCAAACACACCATGATTTCAAAACACAACACACCCAGCTCTTGACCAATCAGCTCTCAGGTTAAAGGTTGTGCCTGGAGAGCTGGAATGATATGGAAACCCAATCCCACCCACAGAAAGTATGGCTATGTTCAATCCTAATTTATAGTCTAGCAAAACAGGTCCTGTACACAATACGTGGGCACTGTACAGGTTGGGCTACACTGGGTGGGAGGTGTAGTATCATGGACGCTGCATCTGGTTCTACAGCAAATATTGAAGGTGTGACTTCAAGCTAACAAATGACTTCCAAGTACAGACTTAAAAGTTAAATTCCTGACAAACCAGGAGAAGGAAATGGCTTTTTCAGGTCTTTTGTAGATAAATCAGACAATAGCACCATGGGAGGTACAGTAAGACAAAATCAGCAAGGGACCCATACACTTGGGTATACAGACGCCACTGTGGTGTCTCAAAATAGTCAAACACAGTCTTGTTACCTGTGCCATTGTGCCAAATAGGACGTAAACACATAAATAACCTGAGGAGCTGGTGAAGTCTCCCTCCAGGGTGCTGTCTTTCATCTTTTTTTCAAATGCAGGAAAAACAAATGCCTGAAGCCATACAAATGTTTTATCAGGAAGTATAAAGGCATGGATTTATTCCCATAACTGTAAAGAGATTTTTTCTGAGACTTAGAGATGAGTTGGATCAACAGTTGCAAGTATTACAAGTGGGATTATCTTCTGATGTCAGATTTCATCTTATAAACGTCTTGTAGTTCTGTAGAAGTTTCCAGTTTTCACACTGATCTCAGTTGATCCCGCACATTCCTAACGTGCCTCACCCTGTGGTTCTCCTGCCAGCAACAAATCATCCATCACCACAGGACCAGCTACAAGAGACAGGCCTTTTGTAGCAGCCTACATCTCACCACACAATCCTGATCACACAATATAAGCTTCAGGAAACAGACATTATTCATTTGTCTTAAATCTACCAAGGGTGTGGCAGGTGGGCTGTTTATTATTTCCACCTCTCTAAGGTCAGTGAAGAAGGAGGCGTTATTTCTGCATTTATGATTGAATGAAGAAGTGGAGGCCCAAATTATTCATCCAGGTGTGTGAACATAATAATTGTGTAAATCTGTGAATGTCAGTTGATTTCTGCCCTGCATGATACTTATCGCAGTTAGAATCAAAATCCATATTTCATTCTGTAAGCCATTACATTTGGTGAGCAAATTCACTTTCAGAAAAACAGCATTAGGCCTATATTCTGGCTTTTTCAGTAGTTAGGTTTTGTGCGTGGTGGTGTACAGATGTAGTTGTGTGTACTGTTGTAGAATTTGCAAGTTTAGTTAGTTGACAGATGTGTTATAAGGAAAGCTTAATTCTAGCAGGTAGAGGCCTGAACTATTTGTGTGAACGCAATAATTATATGAGCGTGTGAATGTTTCCACACATGGGAGCGCAGTCCTCTTGTATCAGAGGGCAGAACAATATCATTGGCACCAAATTGTGGCCGCTGTAGGTTCAGTCAACGGCATGTCAACACGTCTGTGCTTCTGTGCTGGAACAGCTGATGCAAACATAACAGTATGCGTCACATACAGTGTTGTGTCTTTGGGGGGTTAATGCGACATGCTTGTGACCAAGGTGGAAGATGCTTCTTTTTCCACAGGTACAGCTACAAGATGGATAGTGTTGCAGTTCCAGATGATGTAAAGTACTTCTACTTCATGAGATATGGAAGGAAGGCTTGTGCAGTTTATATATGTGAACCGTCACAAAAATTAGAAACATATATATCTGAGGAAATAAGGGATAAACTAGCAGTTTTAACAATGCACGTACTGTAAGTACTCCAGTGAGCAGTGCAGCATGCACATCATCAGGGTTAGGGTAAACCCACATGGAAAGAAGCTGCAATCAATGTTGAGTTACACTTGTGCTTTTCCTGCTATGACATGTTGAAATGTCTGCTGGGCCACAGCAATGTGTCTATTCAAAACCAGTGTTTGCGATATGAAAAATACAAAACTGTAATCATGCACAGGCAATGTGAATTAAGGCTGGGTACCGGACACACGCAGTCCTTGTCATCTATTTTGACGGCACTATTATGTGCTCAGCGAGCTTCTGTAGGTGGTGCTGAATAACTCATTCAGCAACACACTTCCGTGTAACTCAGGCTTAGATAACAAATCCCAAATTCCAGCGAATCAGTCCTGCAGCCAAAACAAAAACATGATTCATCTCTATTCTCTCGTTCCTTGAAATAGTCATGCTGCTTCAAACAGGGTAGTAGCAGCATATGCGGGGTTTATCGAATGTAATTTAGACCATCATAATCAGACCATCAAGAAGTTAGTTTGTAGTTTTTTGTCTATCACACATATCGTTCATAAAAGTCACATGTTCTACATTTGACTCTTTTAGAAGAGTTGCAAGGAATTAGTGTGTATGCCTTCCCCCATGGCTACTAATAAATTATATAGTATTAAGCCTGCAATAACTCACTTTTTGGCCCCCTGGGAGCAATAGAAAGAAGTAGCAAACACATCACTGATAATTTGAAACGGTGAACATTAACTTATTTATATATCGAGCAGTTATGGAGAAACATTATTGTTCATTTGGAGTCGTGTTTCTGGCCACCTGATTATTATAAGCCCAATATTCACACTCTTTTAGCCGGTTTGGCTTTCAAAAAACCCCAAAACACTATACTTTAGGGATCAGGACACTAAATTAAACAAATCCAGTATTTTTCATGAGTAATATAGTGAATTCTTAAATACATAGAAAAAGTGGAATTGATGCGTGTATAACTGTACATCAATCTTTATCTGGGTTAAAGATGTGTTGAATTCCACCAACAGTGATCTGTTCCAATGAAGCCAACTTACCTTTTTAAGAATTTTACTGGCATAGGGAAATAAAGTCCACTGTAATCTTAGACTTTAGTAGGGAGGAAGCCAGTTATATTTGATGCAAATGTACAAAAACAATGGAAGACATTGTATATCCTGAAATGTGAAAAACAAAACTATGCATTAAAAGTAGTATTATTACAAGGACAATAAACAAAGATCACTTTCGTAATAGTTTTATTGTTACTACATTTATATGTAATAGAAAAAAAAAACAATTTCGTGAAGTAAAGTCACAGTGTGAAAATGTTTACAGGCAACAATTAAAGTATATACTAGGTTCTTTAAAATCTAACAAATCATATTAAGTACAATTTCCCAGTTTCACTGAAAAGATAGGGAGAAATATAACATTGCAGCAAAATGTAATACAATTATCGCTCCAACTGATTGTTCAAACTGTATACAAAAATCAACTCAAAATCTACAAATATTAAATACAAACACTTTACAAAAATTATTCAGATATGAATTACAAGTCAATTACAAAATCCTATTTAACAATTTTAAGGCATTGTAATGAAATTGTGAGAATATAGTTCAGTGACTTGCCATAAGGGAATGCATAGAAATTGTGCAGCTTCTATAAATACATTTGCAGTATTTATCAGTCAGGAAGATATTTTGATCATTATTTTGCTTGATATAGTGGTTTTCCACTTACATATTTCATCATGTGATATTCTGACTAAGAACAGTCATCTTGTGAGCAGAGACCTCTCTGTCTTTAAAGTTATAAAACACAAAATCAGGAAACTGCTTCAGTCAAAGCCAGACCTGGTACCGTAAGTGCTTAACCCAGAATTTCAACCCTGAAATGGTTTGACAGACTGAATTGGGTATTATATATTTGGGGGTATTTTCTATTTATGTTTTTCTGTGCTTCTAGGTTCATTTCTCTCAATGCAATCCACTTACTGACTTTGTGTGGTGGTGAGATTTTATATGCTGGAGTACCTTGTGTAGTGTGTATGCTAGTGTATTACATGAATGCAATGGAGTCATTCCAACTGTACCATGTAGTACATATCTGTGTACATTGTAGACTGGAGGAAATTCCTTAAAATGCAGAGGATGTTTTGTTTCCTTCCATTCACTCTGGCGTGGAAAATCATTCCCCTACTAACCTCTACAATGTCACTTACCTCACAGGCCCCTCCCTCATTGTCTGTAGTGTATACAACTCTGCCTTTTGGCTTTACTACCAAGTCCACAAAGCAGCTAAGCTACACTTCCCTCCATTCTTTCCTACACAGTGCTACGTTTTCGCACCCTCACCCTGTCCCTGAAGTGCTGTTTTAACAGGAGCTGGTCTGGAGGTTGCTCTCAGTGAGGATGGAGGTGATGGTGGAGGGATCATACAGACTGTCGTCATCATCTGAGCTGAGGGTTGATGAATCCAAAACTGGGCGCATTGCTGCCTGGGTTTTTCTCCTGTAACACATAATCAAAACACAGTTATTTATCAGTTGCTTTATTCATAAATGTTGCCAAGTGATCATAGTGCTCCCTCTGTTGGCAATATAAGGGTACAACATGCACTTCTTTGTAACTAGTGGGAGTGTGTCTGGAATTTAATTTCCCATGTGGTACATGAGTAATGCGCCTAGTAATGTCTAATTAAATACCTTTTCACATGTGGGTGATTGCCGATTTGTTTTACACACATCACATTGTGAAATACTGCACCTCAGGGAGGCTGTGTGAATCTCTACCAGGTGTCTGTAAGTGTGTGTAACAACCGAGGAATCTGGGTTTACTGGTAATAGCGTCACTCCCATACAATTTTATTCATTCTGTGGATATAAGGAGGAGGAGATGGTGCGTCTCTCTTACTCATTCACACACACTGCTGTGATAATCTGGCTGCCAGGAAGTGTCTTGCATAATCGATAACAAAAGCTGAAACAGTGAGTAACAAATTGGATAAGAAATAAAATTGAAGAAAAGGAAATGCTTACTTGAGATCTGTTTCCAGTGCTGTGACTCTGGTCTGCAAGGCCTCTTTGAGCTCCATCTGTTCCTCCATGTCTCTCTGAGCCTTTCTCCTCATTCCATCTATCCTTTCCAGCTCCGTCTCGCCTTCGTCCACCTGCCTCTTTAGAGCTTTCACTCTCAGAGCCAGCTGCAGCACAGGATAAGGTTAAAGTGTAGTCTGACTGTATATGGGTTTGATGTTGCTATATATCTATAGAAGTTGACATACAGTAGGAGGTGAATGTGTATACCTGGTCTCTCTGTTCAGTGTGTGTTTGTCTCTCCTCATCCAGCGTCATGTTGAGTTCTTTCAATTTCCTCTCCAGACGTCGTTGAGACGCCAACACAGAGGTCTTCTCCCTTTACATATACAAGAGAAGAACAGAGTATAAGACATGTCAGCATGTTAATGAGTAATACTCTCCCCATCTGTTACTGTCAAAATGCTCTTGAGCGAGACATTTGCCACCTCATTGCTCTCATGAAGATGCTCTGTAGCCAGGTGTTAAAGTATGGCTTTTGCTGGACTCTCAGATGTGTATATGCATAAACCAAATTAATGTGAAGCAGAGTGTTTGTTGGGAAAAAACAACCACACGCTTTCTAAGTAAACCCTCGCTGGTTTGATAAACCGGAACCCTAGATAAATCCAACAAGAGTCAAACACCAAACTTGATGTTACAGCCCAAAACATGGCTTCTATAACTTTTAAAATGTCCCATAGGATAAGGAGTTAATTTTCTTTCACTGTTAAAATGAACAGGTACATTTGAGATATTCAGTTGTCAAACGAACAAGGGTGAAAAATGTGATCCAGAATGAAGAGCTACTGGCATGCAGCATGTTTTCTATCCGTTGCACTGTACCTTTCCTCACTCCGTAAGCGTTCTTCCAGCTCCTGGATCTTGTTCTCCAGCTGGGAGACTCCTGCTGAGGAGCGAGACTGACCCTCCATGTCAACCACACGACTCCTCAACTCCTTCAGCTGCAGGGACAGACACGGACAAACAGCAGGTCAGAGTGGGTGTGTTTTGGACCTTCACCTAAATGCTGTAATCTGAGTTTCAGTGAAGATGTAGGAGTACAGAGAGTGAAAAGTGTATTTGGGCACATTGAAGACTTCAGTTGCTTATGATCACAATTGTCAGCAAACACAGATGTGGTGTGTTTGTAGATGTACATGTCTCTCCATGGCATTCTTGTCCAGCTCCAGGTCCTGTTTAGAAGATCTCTCCTGCATGAGCTCAGAGCGGAGCTGATCGATCTGGTCTCTACTCCTGGCCACTCGTTCGGTCAGCATCTCCACGCTGTTTTTCTCCTCCTCCAGCTCCAACTCCAAACGCTTCAGCTTGTCCTGAAAGAGACAAGATGAGAACAACTATAGTAGATGCTCAGAAGGGAGACTGTGTGTACTGGATTAGCGAGATTTGATGGTGCAGGAGTTTATGTAAATCCTGCTGATCTGTTGTACTTCCTAATAAAGTGAATGCACGTTAAACAAGTCTACATGCTAATCTATTAACCATATTTGTCAGTCATTTTCTACCGCTTGTCCCTGTTAGGGGTCGCGGGTGACTGGAGCCTATCCCAGTGGCTTTGGGCCTTAGGCGGGGTACACGCTGGACAGTGGCCAACTCGTCGCAGGGCTGACACAGAGACAGACAACCACTCACTCTCACATTCATCCACTAGGGGAAATTTCGAGTTACCAATTAACCTACACATGCACGTCTTCGGACGGTGGGAGGAAGTCAGAGAACCCGGAGAAAACCCACGGTAACACGGGGGGGGGGGGGCATGCAGACTCCACCATATTTGTTTGATTTACAAATGAAACATGGCCAGAAATATGTCCAAACGGTTACTCTAGCAATGAATGCAGAGCAGAACTATTAGCAGCAGAGCACCCTGAAGTCATGGTTTATTCTCCCAAACATGAGGTGAGCAGATGTACATATGTTACCTCCAGGATGCGAATCTCCCGGGTTTTCTCATTGTGGCTGTTTTTGCTGGCCACTGTCTCTCCCTCAAGGTGGCGCAGTCTGTTGGTGAGAAGCTCTTTATCCAGCTGGTGGTTGTCTCTCTCCTCACATACAAGCAAAAGTTCCTTCTTCTGTCGTGACATCTAGTTAGATTTATCATTATATTAGAAACAGCAATGCCAGACTGAATCTCCATCATGAAAAAAAAAAGTGTGTGGTTTTGCATGTTATAGCGCACAGACACATGAATACAATCAGTCAAGCGTGTACCATGAATATTATGTGTCAAAACTACTGAACACATTCAGACCAGACATCATTTTCATAATAAAAAACAAACAGGCCGCGCAAGCATGCACACAAACACTCAAAACACACACTTCTTCCTCCAGTCTCCTTAGATTTATGTGACTTCTTTCCAGTTCACTCTCGGCATTGTTTCCGTGACGTTGTGCCTCCTGAATTTCCTTGCGTGCTCTCTCTCTCTGCTCCTCCTGCTGAACCCTGAGAGCCTGCACCTCCTCTCGTGAGGACACGGTCAGAGATTCATACTGACGGGGACCGGGAGGGAGAGGGGAAAAAACAAAGAGGATGATTTTTCTCTGTGCTGTTAATCCTCTAATGACCAGTTGGATGCTCCAAGCTGCAGCAGCTTGCATTTGTTTGCAACGGTATAAAAAGGATTTCTCCTTACCTCTTTATTGAGTTTCTCCAGAGCTCTCTCCTGCTGTCGTTTGGTTTCTTCCAGCTGGTTGATGGTCTGTTTGAGTGTGTCCTTGTCTTTCTCCGTCTCCTCCAGACGCAGGCTGAGTTCACGCTGCTCCTGGCTCAGTCTGGAAGACTTTCTCTTGGCCTCATCTAACTCCGTTCTCAGCCCTCTCACTTCCGTGTGGAGGGCAAGCTCTGCCTCGGAGCTCTCTGTGGTGTTGGTCTGCAGCTGAGCCTGAGGAAACCACAGAGGATGTGTCCAGTTATGCTTAAATATATCTACTGCTTTCAGGGTGTCTAACACACTGATGGTCTATGCCACACTGTGATGTGTGAGAGGATGTGACCTACCTCTAACCGTGAGAGTTTCTCTTTGAGACGCGTATTGGCTTCCTCCTGCTCCTGCTTGGCATCTTGCAGCGATTTAATGTCCATCTGAACTCTATTGAGACGTGCTTTACTGGCCTCCATTTCCTCCTCAGCTAATGAGAGTGTCTCTTTAAGCTGGCTAGCTTCACTACGTGTTTCATCAAGCTTCTGCTCCAGCTCTGAGATTATGGCTGGGTCTGGGAGCTATAGGAAAGAAGACAATGGAATGATACTGATGATGGAGATTAAAAGATCAGAATTTCTAACTAACAAGTCTTTTCAATGCAAATCTCGTCATCAAAACTACCACATACACATTTCCACACTTCCAGGAGGTAATAATCTTTTTCATTATTATAACCTCACTAATTAAATAATCCCTTCAGGTTGCTTTAACCCCTCACTGTAAGATTTTACTAACCCGCTTGTTTTTCTCCTGTGCTTTGGCAAAATCCTCTTTGGCCCTCTGTAATTGGTCCTTTAGTCTGTCAGTCTCATACTTCAGTTCTGCCTCCTGGTTCTGGTAAGATTTTTTTATGGAGATGACCTCCATAACTTTCTTGTCAAACTCGGCCCTCTGCTTCTCCACTTCAGACTTGGCCCTCTGTAGATCAGCATTGCATCGCTGAAGTTCCTGAACACAAATATGAACAATTTGATGGCTAAATTGCTTTGTTTTTGTTAAACAAATCAGGTCATTGACCTGTGCATCAGTCATCATGTGGGGCTGAGTGTGTGTGTGTTTACTGCACCTGGTTGAGAGTCTGTGTGTGGCTAGGGTCCGGTATCTGTTGTTTCATGGTGCTCACTTTCTCCTGGAGCTCCTTTAGTTCCTCCTCAAACTCCTCTTTTTCTAGACGGGCTTGCAGGAGTCTAAAAATGTAGATCAAATACAGATGATCTAAACAAATTGCACCATATAGAAGTACTGCTTCATTATCTGATCAGCAGCAGTTGGATTGTATAGGTGAATCATGACAAGTGAGCTTAATTCAATTTGATCAGCAAATAAGTAATTATTTAGTCTTCAAACATCGAAAATACATCAGCATTCCCTGTTACCACACACATACATATTCACAGAAAACAAGTTTCAAACATGCTTTTTGCTAAACACAGAAATTTAAGATCATCCACACCACTCTGCTGTATTATTATAGGTTCTGCTTATATACAGTGTTCCATGGTATGGACACAATGAAGACTGTGACTGCTGTTCAGCACCATTTCTGCTCAACCACAGTACTAAATAGGGTCCATGTTCCCATTAGGACCCATGGTACATATTTAAACTTGGATCATGTAGACAGTCTTGAATTAGGGCTGTGAGTGTGGATGGCCTTGAAACTACAGTCAGACAGTTGTTAGCACAGCTAGCCACATCTACAGGTCTCATATCTAAAACATAAATGCTGTTCAGGTAGTGACTCTCACGGTGTTTCAGGGCTGCTGGGTGGCTCTCTGACAAAGAGGGGGAGAAACATTGACCAGGTAGAATGAAAGAGAAGAGATGGACACTCATTAGTAGTACAGTAGGTGCAAAGAGAAACCATGAAAAGACGGTGACAAAGTCCATCTCCAAGTAAGCATTGGAACTCCCAAATCTCAGTTGGTAATAATAAATACACATTGTGAAAAATATGATGTATTACAATAGACTCACTCTTGTTTAGTATTTCGAAGCTCGTCTTTGGTGGCGTGAAACTGCTCCATCCAGTGGCTGCTCTCGTCTCTACAGTCTTCCAGCTGCTGCTGTAGGGAGCGAACTGACGCATTTACACGCAACCGCTCTGCCTCGATCCCTGCGTGAGACTAAAACAGGAGACCGAGGAATTGAGAGCATGTTTGATTTTAACCCTACCATTACATAGACCTAAATAAATATGTAGATAGACCACTCCACATTGTTTTAACTGAAGAGATCAAATTTAAAAAGTTGTTTGTTGGAATGATATTAAAATAGTAAAATAAATGCAATGTTAAACAGTATACTGGTATTCATAGGTAAGAATTTACCATTGGCAGGGTTTTCCTTAAGTCAAACCGGTGTGGAAAGAGGCCCCTCAATTTGTGTACTGTGGTGCACTCGTCTGTATTGTAGTATTTTCATTTTGATAGTTTTGAAGAAGCTGAACCGGTGTACCACACACAGACACCAAAAGCCACGAGGAACATGAAGCAACTTAAAAAAAAAAAATTAAATTCTGAAACTCATGAACCCATGTATCCTGTCAAAATAAATTCTTGAGTGATGCACGGGTGCTCTACAAGCTGACTCTTATAAATGACTCTCTATAAGAAAGTCTACTGTAAGCCAAAAAACAAATATTGTCACTGCAAATAAAAAAAACTTGTAGAGGTGGTTTCTCAGAGCTTTGCTCATGGGGCCTGTTGTTTGAGGTTTGCCCATTTTGTCTCCAACTTAAAAACATTTTCATGTCAAATGCAAATGATGCTGAGCTGGCTACTGTGTTTGTGTACACACCTGAGACACCTGCTCCATGCTGCTGCGGAGCTTCTCCATGTCAGCACTGTACTGCTCTCGGAGCACCTCCATCTCTTTGTCATGTGTGGCCACCTCCTCCTTCAGAGCTCCTTTGAGAGCCGTTAGCTCCCTCTCTCTCTGTCTCAGGGTGTCTTCCAGCTTCTGTTTCAGCTGGCATACCTCCATCAGCTGTGCCTGATAAGACATCAGGTCCTGCAGACACAGGTAGTATACAGCATTAACTTGACACTTTTGATCTCTCAGCCTACCATTTGTACAATATTGCTCATTTGTTTACAGAAACCCTATACAACTTTTCTTAAAGTTATGGTAGATGAGTTTGACAAACTAGCGAGAAATGGCTACATTGTGAAAGTATCCAACCGAAAAAGTCCCACCCCCTCCCTTCAGAGCTCCTTCGAAAGTCACGCCCCCAAAACACGTGAACCCACGCGTCGACGGCGTGGAAGTTGATGAGTCTTTACTACAAAGACACACAAATGAGCTACACGTAAGCTAACATCAGCTACAATGTAGATGTATGCTAAGTAGGTAGCTACGTTGGTTAGCGAAACATACTTCATGAAAGTAACAAACTACCATCAAAATGAAAAAAGCCAGATTACTTGTCCAGCAGAAATAAAGCGATCATGGGGACTCTTTTCAGCCCCTTGAGGTTCCTCAGTTGTTGCAATCATTGAAAACCTACGCCGATATTGACTCTGGTCTGACCTCTAGCTTTATTCAAAGTCTTCGTGGTCGTACCTTTTTCAAATTCTGTCTTAGTTTTTTGCCTTATTGCCAGTGCTGTCGGCAGATGCAGGTACAGGTGTTACTGGGAATTTTGACTGCTCATTCTCTGCCATAATTGAGAGACTAGCTTGGTAGCTTCTCTAGTTTCATCATATATGAGAGTGCCGGCTGGGTGTGCGCACGTAGGCGGGTCATGTAGGAGCAGGGCAGGTAGCCATGATACCCGCGGTAGAGCGGCAGTAACCCAGCCAATCATTGCATTCTGTCCGAATCCAATGATTGGCTGGATTTACTGCAGGCCTCTGTTTTTCAGAGCATTTCATTTTTTGATTTGTATTGGTATATAAAGAGTTTCAACAAATATGACAAAAACTGTTTTAGAAAGACATTGCCTACTCTACCTTTAACAGGAATTAAGTCTTGCTTTTAACTGCAAAAGCTTTTTCAATTTACCAACCTATAAATATGATTCCACACGTTAAACGCTGTCTTGAGAAGCAATTTAATCTAGATTTGAGTCTCAGCTTATTTTTTCAAAAATCCAATAGTGGGGTGAGATAGTTTCTTCCCGTATATCTGTGTGGGTGTGTTTCTGTGCTACCGTCTTGTTGCCATTCTCTCTTCTCAGTTCATCCTGAAGCTCAGCCAGATGGTCTTCCATTTCTCTGACCCGTGCCTCTGCGTTCTCCCTTTCCATACGCAGCTGAGCCAGCCTGCGAGGAAAAGAGGAAAGACACACTACTGAATGATTTGAATATAAATGGCATACTTGTTTATCTTGTGAATAAGTTACAGTAACTGCTTGTTTCATTAAATTGTGAGTGTGTGCTTGAAAACAAAGTGGGCTTGTCATGCACCTCTCTCACTCCAGCCCACCAAGACTCAAGACAATGGTACCATGCCCCTTCCTACTTTCCTCTGTCTGTCTGTGTGTGTGCTCTGGTTTTACTATATTCATGGGGTCGAAAAACCAAGAGCACACTATACTTGTGGGGCCCGACCTCCTTTGAGGGCTCAAATGCTGGACCCCACAAGTTTAAAGGGCTTTTTGAGTTAAGACTTGATTTTAGGGTAAATGTTAGAATTAGGTTAGGGTAAGGTTTAGGCATTTAGTTGTGATGGTTAGGGAAAGGGACTAGGAAATGCATTATGTCAATGAGAGGTCCCTACGAAGATAGTGTCGCAAAGCTGTGCTTGTGTGTTTGTTTGAGTGTATATGATGTTGTGTCCTCACTCTGATTGTGTGTCATTTAATTCCTTTTTCTTCCGGTCCAGCATCTCCCGGAGCTGCAGATTTTCATCCAGACAGCACTCCAGCTCAGCTTTCAGAGCAGGATCAGAATTGCTAACAGAGTCCTACACACGAGCAGACATGATGAATAAATGAGAGCAGTGAAACATAAGACATTGGGTAGTTCTGGTGGCATTAACAAATTATGCTTTTAGGAAATGATAAAGTGGACTTGCATGTGCCCACCAATCAATATGCATAAGGGATTAAGTTCTTAGGAGCTATTAGAGATTAACAGCTGCCCACCTTCTTTAAACCAACAAATAATGAGTCATTACTGAACTTAGATTATCGTGTGTGCACCTTTGACTTGCTCAGAGGGTTTTATGGATTAATCTGAAGCACACTCCCCAGCCCTCCTGGTTAGATTAGTTAAAAAGACACAAAAACTCTGAGGACGACTCTCAAGCGAAACCTATGTCATTCACTTGATAGATGGTGTTCTTGTTTCAAGGAGACTTGGACGAGTGTTTGTGTGTGGCATTGGATGTGCACCACGTTATTAGAGCCAATTTAGAGTGTCAGGTTACTCTCTGAATGTTGGCAGCCAGTTACAATAAGCCGAGTGTTAGGGAGATTTGGTGGGTTATCCAGGCACCGAACAGTAACAACCCACACAACTCTAGCACACATTAATTACATTATGGGCTTTTTAGTTCTATTTAAAAATAAAATTGTCTTATCCACTAGAGAAAATTATAGAGAAACATTTCAGCACCGCTAATAAACTCTTAATTATTTGAAACTGTTCAGCTCAATATAAAAAATCTCTCTGTCCTCACATCTTTATATCTGATTTGCTCACCCTTCTTTCCTCCTGCAGGGCAGTTTGTAGTTCAGCTATCTTTCTTTCAAGCTCCCTGTTTTCCCTTATCCACTCTTCTTGGGGTCTTTCTTTGGGCTGCTGAAGACAAAACGCATATTGGACATACATGTAATCAGTTTGCTCATAATACTTAATTATCTAACATATGAACCAGCGCAGGAACAACCACTCACAGAATTAGATATTTTCAAAAAGGTCAAACCTTTAGATTCTGAATTTTCTGAAAGATGGTCTTGACTTTGTGCTTGATGACAACATCACTCTCGTTGGTCCTAAGGGAAGGTGAAAATGGTCAAATAAATAAGAAATGTATATGAATGTAATAATTTATTACGATTGTATTGTGACAACTAAATAAAATCTGTGCCAAGACAGGATAACTTGTAGGTCCATACCCTTGTCTCAGGATGTTGTATATAGTCTGCATGACCTGCTCCTCCTCACTGCTCATCTCTGCACTTTGACCCTGGTCCAGCAAAAGGTCAGGAGTCACCTTGAGACATAGATCAGAACACTACTCTTGCAATGTTTCATGCTATGTTGTGTTTGGAGTGCACTGAGAATCAGCAGTAATGCCCAGCCATAAAAGATCTTATTCTTACTTGTGCCTCGGTCAGACTGGCCTGCGGCGTCTCCACAGCAGCATATCTCCCTGGTGAAGTCCACTGATTAGTGGAGCGTCCAGGAAATTTGGTGACAGCGGCCTGGCTGCGTCCCAAACTGCTGTTAGTTGAGGACGGAGGCGAGGTGTAGGGGTTAGAGGTGAGGAGAGGAGATGTACCTCTGGGATCTTGCTGTGCAGGAGGGAGTCCTCTCGGTTGGCCTCCAGTGTTACCACCATCAAACCTGTTTATTAATCTATTGACAGGCATCTGTCCTTGATTAGAGTGAAGCTCATTTGTTTGTTGAGAAGGGTCAGGGAAGGACTGATTGCTCCTCACTGACCCGTTGAGCCCTGCTTTGTACGAACCATCCCAAATATTCCTTTCCATTTCACCCTCTCTACCACTGACATGCAGAACCTGCTCGCTCTCCCCCCTTACTCCAATTCCTCCATCTAGGTTCCCATAACTGCCAGACTTCCCATCCCCTGGTGGCCTAGACAGCTTAAAATCGTCATTGCCTGCCCCTCCCTCTCCATCCCTGTCTAGTAGCGAGCCATGGGACTGGGCCCGGCGTAGTGCGCCTCCCTGCCCTCCTCCTCCTCCTACGTCTGCCCCCTGTGTTCCTGGCTCTGCCTTCTCTCTCCTCCGGGGAAGGCTGCTGTGACCAGAGGGGTACTGGGTCCTGAGTTGGACCCCATATGAGTCTCCTTTCTTTCCGTCCTTCAGGACCACATATGGCTGGCCAGCAATACCCTGCACCCTGACCACCACACCGTACTTTGAGGTGGGAGTCTTGGGCTTGGGCTGCGACCCAGGCTGTCCCCCGGCAGTGTCGTAGAGGTCATTGATGAAGCGGATCTGGACACCATGGTCCACTGGGGTCTTTCGACCTGAAGATGGTGTGCTCATGCTGATAACACAGCAGAGTGCAGGGTAAGGAGAAGAAGAAGGCAGCAAAGATATGGTTAGATAACACAGAGAAAAAAGGTTTTGACTAGTTTTCTGCATCCAACCAAGAGGCTACATATTTTCATAACCAAAATGTTAGCTTACTAAACCAAATTAAATATATGTTTTGTCTTATTACACTATAAGACTATTACACTAGATTTATTTGGCAAATATTTATTTAACAGCTTTATAGGTTTTTCTACACATACACACAATTTGAGTTTCAGGGCCTGCATAAGAACACTTTGACATGTGGACCACCAACCTTACGATTAATGAACAACCTGCTCTACCACCCGACCTACAGACACTCCTGAAAACGCTGTGCATCAAGCTCTGACATAACAGGACAGAAGTAAGTGGTTCTTAGGGCTGCATTAATATCGCTATCACATTCTTTCAACTCCCAAATATCAATATCAGTATCGGCCTGATAAATCCGGTATCAGTCGGGCTATACTCACAATAGCAGGTTCAGGGAAGCAGAGGGAAAAAAAGACTGCTACAATACAACCAATAGCTAGCTTAACAGAATACAGCTCTTCCCTCAAATTGGGAGATCAAACTGAGAATACCTAGCCACTCATTAGCACGCAACCCTGAAATGTCAAAACCTTGCTAGACAAACGCAACTTGCTTTGAACAAATACAGGCACACATAGTTATAGGTAATACCACTTAGTTTCTGGCTCTTCACTGCTTACGTGGACTTTGACCTAGTGCACTCCATTATTCATTAACCTGAAAGCACACACCCACATTTAACTTTCCCCTTGTAAGGACCAACTAAGCCTTTCCCAACTTTTGGAAGTTTCCAGGCCAGGTACTTCCAGGTACTAACCTATTTCCCCTCAACAAAACTTGAATACAGAGGTACCATAGCAACTAGTAAGGACCTTTCCATTTTTACTCGGTCAAGGTGTCATGGTTTAGCTTTCAGTCATGGCCAGCGTTATTCAGTACTGGCCATGATAAATAATAAAGTCCTGAACTGAACATTCTTGGTATTACATCGACTGACTGATCATGCCTTGTGTTAGGTCACATTGTGAGATCTCATCCCCGCGTCATTACACTAGTATGCTTCATTAAACTCCGTTCGAACCTATTACGACACTCCCTTCTGACCTCTGCACCTTTTACTTCCTCTCCACAGCGTTCCAAGATGAGAGACCGAAAATGGGCTGGGAGACTGAAAAGGAGGGTGAAGTGAGAAAGAAAGAGAGAAAAAAAACCACTCAGCTTTTCTTCTCTTATCAGTGCCTTTTGTGATAAAATTGGCGCAAGAATAGGTGAAGGAAAATGTCTGGGCTGGCAGTGAGCGAAGCAACATAACATGAATGACCTTTGAGGATATCTGTGTGCTTGTGGTGCGTAAGCATCGTCCGCAGACAGACTTGCTCATCAGACGTGCACAGTTGGTTGATTTTTTTCCCACCCTTTGGGAACCACAGAGGATGCACCATGTCACAACAGATTTGTGCAGTCGAGCATTAAGTCTGCAGCTCAGTATCTTTACAGCAAGGTCAGGCAAACAGGTCATGCACTGACGATTGTGCCACAGACACGCCATATGAGGAACACATTGATTCCATGTGAAATGCTGATCTGAACCACGGAAATCTGTAGACTCTAAGTGTGCCAAACTGACTTACAGATAGGACAAGACTTCTCTTCTCTAAATATCTGTATCGGCATCTCATCAGTTTTATTTTTTTATGTCACTGAGAAAGAACGCAGTCTCAGTTCCAAGAGGGACAGGGGTGAGGGGAACCCATCATATTGTCCAGCTGATGTGGGGCGGAAAATGAGGGCATCAATTCTGAGAATGCCAAAACGATCCCAGTGCTCTTTCATTCCCTTCCTTACACTGTTCATCTGATGACAATAACATGTTTGTTTCAACGCTGTCATTGTTGTCGTCCATTTTAGGTCTCTCCCCAAAGCTAATTCCTTTCCACACCTCTCTAAAATAAACATTCTTTTCCATACTGAATGCAGGATATCAAACAAGGTTCTTCTGTAATCCATTTGGCTGTACAACACTCCTGTGAAATTAACATGTCAGTCACAGCTAATGTTATTGCTTTTTCTATTTGAAAGGAACACTGTGTGACTCTTTAGCATTTAGAGCTGGAACGTTAATCGATTAATCAATTAGTGATTAAATGGTAATCACGCTCTAGTTCCAGCTTCTCTATTCTCAGGATTTGTTGCTTTTAATTTTTTTTTTAATCTTAATCTTTGGGTTTTGGACTGTTGGTCGAAAAAAAACAGTGATTTGAAGCTATCACCTTGGCCTTTAGGTAATTGAGATTTTCCTTTATGTTTGGACATTTTAAAGATACAACGATAATTGCGTAAATAACGGGAAGATTAATCGATAATTTAAAAAATCGTTAGTTGCAACCCTAGTATTCTTTTTGAAGGCTCTCAAGCAAAGGTCTCTAACCCACACTTGTATCATTAATAGGCTGAGACTTTAACAACAGGCCAGCTTTTTCAGGCTTGCTTGCTCAGCTAAGAGTGTATCTGGTGCTTTTGGATTCTGTTGCCAGTCACGTTACTCTGCAGTTGTTCTGACGGGCTCTCTGCCTCTGGCCTCAAATTGAATTCTCGCACAGTAAATTGAATTGGAGCTGCTTCCCTGTTAAGATACGAGATGGAATGGAAAATATAATTAGGGGATTAGAGTGGGTGTGGAGAGAAATGAAACAACAGCAATGTGTGGAGTCATGAAAGTGCCATTGCTGACTCGGTGAGTCAGCATGGTTCATGTGATCAGATCCTCTCTGGCCCAAAACTGATATAGTTAGAGATAACAGCAAAGGCCGAAGGTTATTTATTATTCTAAGAGAGTTTAACACCTTGGAGGACAACTAACCTAGGCCTGTGCTGTGTTCAATATAATATGCAAATGTTCCATCCTACATACTGAATGATTATTTGAACTATAATTACCCTGTTGATCATTTTTTCAATCAATTGATTAATAGTTTAGTCTATAAAATGACAGAAAATAGTGAAAATTGTTCATTACAATTTCCCAAACTAACATCTTCCATCTGCTGAGGATGATATGAGTGAGATGAGGTGGAACGTACCAGTAAAAGTTAATGACTCAATTACCAACATGTTTGTCAAATCATTGTAGTTAATTGACCAATTAATCGACTAACTGTTTCAGCACCCTATAAAGCCAACATAGACATGCTGTAAAACAGTAGTTTGGCCCTTTTGTTCCAGGTGAATCGTTAAGTTTTACGGGCATAACCTGGAAAATAGAAACATGAAGGCGTAACAGCGCTGGACAAAACAGCAGCTCTCGCATTCTGTGTCCTTAAGGACAGGCAGCCACTCAGTCCTCAGAGTACTCTCCCTCTCCATTACATTCTTGACATAAAACCAGGCCCTCTCCCTCTCTCTCAAGGGGTCAATCTCTCTCCAAAGTTGCCACTGCTCCTCTTTCACACTCAGACAAACAGCCATTTATTCCTCTTTTCAAATCCAAAGAACTCCATTGGCATAACAAAGAGAGACTTCAGCGTTACCAAATAGTACACAAATGACACCATATCAGGAGCACAAAAATACGTCGCCCCTCCCTTGCCCCACATTCCAGACACTTGTTTCTCTCGGTCCTTCTCACTTCCACAAGCTGAGTGTGTGTGTGTGTGTGTGAGAGAGAAACTGATTTATGGGATTTTATTTTAAGACTTGTGTATTTCTACCTGTAACACTGGATTTGCCTTCATCACGCTGTCCAGAATTAAGAATTTAACCAGGTTAAATTTAAAAATGAAACCGTGTCAGCATGGTCAACAGCTTAGCAAGTTTAGTGCTATAATTATTGTATTTCATGACACAATACACGAGTCTTTCCACGCTTCAAAACTATAATCTGCACTTTGTTGCTTGCATCATCAGTTTCACCTGCCTCAAGCTCTATCTTTTAGACCAGCTTGGTATTATAGACCTGCTCTTCAAAATGTCCTTGCAAAGGATACATGTCAGGCTACTTTATTATTATGTTGCAGAGATTTAGGGCTGAACAATTAACCAAAATATTACTGAAATCCCAACATGGCCAATTTCCAAATCGCAGAAGCTGCATTTTTTTTGTGATAAAAAGGTCAAATGTGTGACAAAACCCCATTACAATAAAGTAAAAATAAAGGATTTAAAAATGTGGTTACATGTAGCCTTGCAGTCTTAAACACTGTCTCAAAAGGTCTTAAAGAATTGTTTGTTTCTCAGTGATAAATCCCCGTGGTGGCTGTGTTAGGACAGGGCACAGACACAGACATCATACCTGTTATGAAGTGAAACAGCTTCTAAACATGAATTCCTTTGGCATGAAACAACCCTTATAAGTCTTATATTTTACTTGCAGAAACGTGTAGTCAGCCCTGAAAGTACTTACACATTTGCAGATATCGTTCACATTTCACACAGCATGAACAGGCCGGAACAGGCAAATTAAAACGCTATCCTGAAGTAACGTTAGGTGGGAGCACTGGTCCCTGCTTATCCCACCAAAATAACGTTAGCCACCAAGCTAAACTGGCTAACAGAAGAAGCTCAGTGACACAATACTGTAAGAAATTATTACAAAACTAACTTAAACGAAGAAATAAGCGCCACATAGAATCAACAAAACATCCCACGAAGAGCACAACTGTCTTGACAGGACGTGTCTGTCTGGTTTAAGTTAACGTTAGCTGTCTGGCTATGTTGCCCAAGTTACCTCTTTTTTTGAAGTTATTCCTCTGCTCCTCTTTGACACTTCGCTTCCCTTATGTGGATGAGAAATCAAATATTTTCACAGACATTCATCAAAGTCCACACAGAAAAGTGGGTGGAAAAACAACTCCTACGCAAATTAATACAGCAACAACTTCATTATGCGGCCACTGCAACCTGTTACCTTTGTCGGGGATGTAACCGTCCTGCCCATCCTCTCCGAATGGAGCGCTGTGATTGGACCAGCGAGCTGATGTAGGCGGGTTTATATATATCGGCTACGTTTGGTATTGGTGAAAACTCTACGCCAGTCATTCATTGTGCTGGAACCACTTTATGACATTTTCGCTGAAAAACGGAAGCCCATATTTTTGCTCCAGATGGAATAAACAAATAAACTACCGGTGTGATCCAGTCAAACAAACATTTGTCAGAATCAGTAATGGACCAAGGTGAATACAGAGTCTACATATCTGCATATCTACTGTCTGTAATACAGACTGGTGCCTCCATAAGTTTGTTTCTCCAATTAACCAGTAGATGGCACAACAATCTACCAGCTGGTAGTTCAGCAGCATCATCCAGGGCCCTTGACAATAATCTCAATGACCCTTTCCTGGTTAAATAAAGGTTAAAATAATAACATTAGTTCACAAATCTACCATAGCAAACATTAAGGTTTAATTTATGTGGGGATATTGTTGCATTAAAAATAACAAATTCAAGTGCATAAACAAATTAAGCAAAGGAACGCTTCTCAGTCCTTAGTGATCATTCACTGCAAATGTCTCCAAATTAAACAAAGATTATTTCAACTGCAGTGCAGTGCTTTGGCATAACTGTCAGATGTTTCTTATTACCAGGTGTCTATTGGCATTAGGCCAACTACTGATAAAGATTGGAGATTTTCAGAAGCTTCAGTTGTATGTCCATTGAAATGATTACAGTAGAACTCCTACAGCGTCCCGTACACACAGCCCCTCCCCAAAACCCAGCGTCATCCCACAGTCTGCATACACAACTTTCCCCTCCATCTCATCACTTCATCTGGTCTACAGACTGGACGCACCATCTCACGCTCCGGGAATGGGATCTTCACTGGGTTCAAAGAAAAACTTCGAGTTCTTTCGAGTTTACGCTCTCCAGAAGCTACTTTTCAAACTGCAGGGATAGTTGTTACTGAAGTGCAGGGTGACAGCAAAAGAGGCACTGGCCAATGACTTCTAAGACGAACCATAAGTTGTCAGGGAGTTTCAGATGCTAGAAATCCGTTTAACATCATGCAGTGGGCTCTCTAAATTTGATGAGTAGGAGATTCTTGTAATTTCAGACCAAAGTAACTTCAACCGAGGCGTGCGTAAAATATCTGTGCGTAAAGTTGGAACTGTTGCGCGCGGTTCAAATTTAATTCTCGTGGGGAAGTTAATGCGAGGACGTACAAAGGCAACAGATTTTTTAGAATTTAAATCGGTGAAAAGTGTCACTACCTTGAAAGCCATGGCAAAATGGTTCAGAGATTTTCCTATCAACCTGAAGAACGGAAATGAAAGGGTCCGTTCTGCCTCTGAATCTTGTCCACAAACTCGACCCAAACCCTCGTTTTCTCGTGACAGTCTGAAAGGAAATCAGCGCAAAGATGGGGGAGTGGGGGGTTTATTGGCAGGGAGAAATAGGAAAAATTCGGCTACAGAACTGGGTCGTAACAACGCTGGTTCTGGGGGGACAGTCTGGGATAGTCTCACAACTGGAAAAGGTCGCAAGAACTCCAAGGTCGAGACGGGGGCATCAGATGAGAACCGCCAGGTCAGGACCTCTAGTTTGGCGCAAGCTTATATAAGCAGGATGATCAAAGTGGATAAACAAGACAAGACCCCCAAACTCAACGGTGTATGTGAACAGCTGCAGCCCGAAAACGAAAAGGGAAGGTCTGATATTAAAACAACGGTGAGTAACTTCTAGAGATGGAACCACAGCTAATGCAAAAACCCATGAACGACTTTTTTATCATCACATTTCATCTGCTGTTTATTTAGAAGCAAACAAAACCAGAAGTAACCAGTTATAGCAGCGTGCAGATTAAAAGTCAATAAATTGTACAGTTCAAAAAACTAATTTCATTGTGGGTTTGAGGGGAGTGCTTTCCTTTGTGTTTTACCTCCCCACCTCAGTTCATAACCCTATATTGATCGCTCTCAAAAGAATACAATGCAGTTTCACTACATTGTGTCAGATCAAACAGGCAAACACAATGCCTTGGCCTCTTTGCACAAGTATTTATGCTTGTCCTTTCATTACTTGTCACTCAGTTATGGACACCGAGCACGCACGCACCCGCGCGCACACACACACACACACACACACACACACACACACACACACACACACACACACACACACACACAAACTGTATCAGATCCTCCTCTCCCTGCCTGCTCTGTTGTCTCCTGGTAGATGTAACATCTGAATAGGTAGCAGCCCAGCATTGTGCTTTCTGACAGGTCTTTTCCTTCTTACAGCTGATTATCCTGGAGGACTACGCAGATCCTTTTGATGCAGAGAAAACCAAGGAGCAGAGAGAGGCTGAGAGAGCAGGAGTGAATGATGGGTACATGGAGCCCTATGATGCCCAGGTCATCATCACAGGTGAGCTCAGTCAATCACAGCAATTACAGGTACATTATGGAAGGACCAGTGTGGCATCTTGACTGCACATAATTCAAACCAATCCTTCTTTGATTCAATGTTGCTCTCCAAACTGTTTTCTCAGAGATTGGCTTTAAAGATGTTCAAAGCAAACCAAAACTGCACGTTTTAATGATTGTGCCACAACTCTCCATTCATGTCTTTTCAAAAGCAGTTGAGTACAACACATCATCAAAATTATAATTGAGTGAAGGGAGAATCACTGAATTTGGAATATAGACCAGAAAAGAATATAATACATGGCAGAGATACTCAGTTCAAAGTGCAACTTCACATTGTCAAGGCTTTTAAAAAATTTGACAGGTTTGTATTTTGATACATTGTATCACACAAACATCATTTGTTTGAAATAAGCAACTGCTGTTTTTCTGCTGACATTACATTTATTGACCTCTTAACACTCTTTGTACATCACCATTGATAAGCCTATTAAATTATATGCGAGCCAAGGGACACTTTTTTTTTCACATCCTAGCTAAGTTTCTCTGCATGCACATTCATGTCACATTCTTGCTATAGGGTTGTTATAAAAGGACTCAGAGGCAAACTAGACCCTCAGTCTCTCTGCTGACTTCCCTCCCCGCTGGCGGTTACTATAGGAACAGTGTTGTACAGGGACAATGGGCGCAGCTTCCTCTTCCAACTTCCTGTCTCCTGCCTCTGTTTCCTTTGCCCCATTCTCTTGATAGGAAGTTGGCCCCAGTGGCCCCCCCATACACATACAGACACATACATACACAAAATACTTTATGGTCCCTTATGTGTGAAGAGAATTGAAAAACCCCATCACCCCTTCCCAAAACCTGCAGGTCCCCCGTTGGTCTAGCCCAATCACTTCCCAGCAGCCAGGAAGTGGCCTGGTCAGCCAGCCAATCAGCAGCTGTGTTGACCTTTTCTTCCTGTAGCTCCATTGTTTGGTCACACAATAGTGCAGACACACAGGCTACCTGTCAGACAGCAAAGAAACACAACTTGTCATAACAAATGCAATTTAGAGAGCCAATCACACAGGACAGACAGATTTTGTTAATCCCAATGAACATATAATGAACAATGAAGTAATAGCCTACAAACTTTGTTTAAGGATACCATACGTTACGCTTTTGTATTACTGAAATCTAAAAAAACATAAAAAAATGCAAATATGCATGCCACTGAGTTTGAGTTGATCACAAACTTATCGGGCTAAAATAATAGAAATTTGCAATAAGGAAGTGTATTTTAAACTTAGGCTTATGTTTAAAAAGTGTCAGTTCTGACATTCTTCTTTTTCGGTTGTAATGTTACAGGAATTTTCTGCAAATGAATACTGAGAATCTTTCAAAAAGTGCACACCTGACTACAGGCTTATTTAGGTAAAAAATAAATGAAGTTAATCTAGTTTTTGCCAGTTCATCCATATTATTCATTTGAAATACACTCAGTCGCCAGTTTATTATGTGCACCTAACCAAAGCTAATGCATTCTAATACAACAGCCCGCTAATTAATTGTACCTTCATGAAGGTTGTAATGTTCCATTTAAATTTATGCTACTTTAGAGAGATGTTAATTAAACTTTATGGTTTTTGAAGGCTTTCAGGTACTGTTGAATTGTGTTGAGCTATACTGAGAGGTGTGTCCTCAATTAGAAACACCTCTCAGTACAATGCAATACAGTTCAACAGTACCACAATCCACAGCGTCCTAAATGATCATTCAGATTGATCAACACCTCTCTTGAACACTTTCAACAAAAACGAAACATTATAACCTTCATAAAGGTAGGATTCTTTGCAGGACTATTGTATTAGAATGCATTACTTTTAGCTGTACTTAATAAATTGACAACTGAGAGTATAATTTCAAGGTAAGCCTGGGTTATGAAAGATTACGCTGATGATACCAATCTTTATCTAATAGACAAGAATCAACATAGATTGATAACCAGTATGAATAACGTTTTAGATAGAATGCAATAAGTTATCTCTTGATGTTGAAAAGAGTGCTCATATGATCTTCAAGCCTAAAAATAGAACCCTATCACATGATCTTTGTCGAATTCTCATAGCTAATATACACTTGAATATGTTTCCCATGTTAAGTTCTTAGGTGTAATTATTTATTGATTAATTTCAATTAGATACAGAAGTTATATGGAACATCTTTTCTGCTTCACTTCACAGTCACTCTTCATTTCTGATTTTGAATAATGATCTTAAACAACTTCATTTGACAGAGTACAGTACTATGTAAATGAGGTACAATACAATGTATGAAAGCAGTGCAAATATTTGATATTGTAATCCTTGTATTTATTTCCTTTTCTTCCTTGGCCTTTCGTATTTATTGTTTGGAAATTGTATTCTCTTCTTACTTTTAGATATTTTAAAAATATTTATGTTTGTTTGTAAATTTGTGGCAAGCATTTACAGCTGTCTTAAATTTCAATGTTAGGCCCAAAGGTTTTTTTTCTTTCCACCTGTGGATTTTCTTATTTTACGGTTTAGTTTTTCTCTTTAGTTTTATTTTATGCACAAATAATGAACTAAATGTAGCTTAATATGAACAGATATATAGTTATTTTGCCATATTATGTATCTGAATTTGTTTGAGGTAGGTTGATGTGTGGTAAATTAAACAGAAGGAGAGGCTCTAAACTATGTGCCTAGAAAGCAGCTCATCTACTAAAAGCAGTGATACGACATCATGCTGATGACTGCTTTTTCTATTGTCTGTGTGAAAACACACACATGCACACACACACGCAATTTTGTCCAAGTGCTGAGTCCAAAAAACTGGAACAGTGAATTATATCTCCCAAAGGACTCAACCTGCTTCATTTAAAACCTCTTCTTTATGACGTTTTGAGGCCAAATCGTTTTTTTGTCAGATACATAGTAATTAAAATAAAATTCTATTAAAACACAGAGGAGCTAATTTGAGCTAAAAACATTACACTTTTCTTCAAAAAATGTTTTAACGAGAGCAGATGACAGTTTTGTGAGTCCTTTAGGAGATACAATGCTTTGTCTATTATGATATAAGTGAGAATTCATTCAACGTTAATTAATCACATGATCATTCTGCTGTAGAGGTTCGTAGACGGGGCTCCAAAGACCTCCTGAAAGTGTGTGTTCTGCTGGACCGAGGCCAGAGAGAGGGGAAGGGAGAAGAGGGAAAGCCAACGCCCCCAAATATCTACGACACACCATATGAGGGTGGGTTGGAAGGTGACAGTGGGGGGGTGTGGATCCCTGTCACACGGCCAGAGTCTGACGTCCGTCCCGCTGGAGAGTACGAACTGCCCTGGGAGTGGAGAAAGGAGGACATTGTGAGAGCGCTGTCAGGTAGAGAAAGGGAGAGAGGAATGATGGGAAGGGTGGGGGTTTAGGGTGTGGAGGAAGGATGCCATGAGTTTTATTTGTACAGTAATGCCACAACAATTTTGTGTTTGCTTTAGAGAGGAAACAAAACAATCCTGCTGAATCAATTTCCAAAGATGTGTTTACTTTGGTAGCTCTGGCATGCTTTGATAGGATTTTATTGTGAAAGGTTGATATTGTCTCTCCTGCTTCCTTCAGCTCAGTTCGAGGCAGTGGATTGTTCTCCCAGTAAAGAGAACGGTTCAACCTCCGGCCGCCAGCAGCAGCACCAGCAACAGACCCTGAGGCAGAAGAACTGGAACAATAAGACACTTGTACCATCTTCTCCATCCTCCTCTTCTCCCTCCTTTCCCTCCTCTCCTATTCTCAAACTCTCCCCTTTCACGCCCCCATCTCCCTCTTTCCCCACGCTCAAACTCTCACCCCTCTCACCCTCTTCTAGTTCTAACAAACTTTCCCCTCCGTCTCCTACCTCCCCCAGTGCCCCACTGGATGGGGAGGCAGCCAAAGTGGAACCCAGCCAGCCCCTGGAAAAGCAGAGGTAAGGAGGGAGAAGACGTACTTAGCCGTAAAAAGGAGCTGGGAAATGTTACATTTGACGTCTGTAAATTTTAGTAAGGGAAAAATAAGAAAGCATCCACACACTGGATTATAGCTGACATACTTTATTGGACTGAAACAGGCAATATCATCGTCATTGTTCTCCCCAAAAATGTAGGAAACCATTACAGTTATAGTAAACATTTGATACATTTTAACATATTATTGTGAAATTTGTATATACATTGGTATGAAACATTTGGTAAATATTAACATATAAGGAGTGACACTGTGGCTCTCTATACAGCAAACATGTCCTGGGTTCAAATCCAAACTGGAATTAAGCAGGTTTCCTCTAGTGCTCAGGTTTACTCCCAAAGACATGCAGGTCAGGTGAATTGGAAACTCTAAAATACCCACAGGACAGAATCTAAAGTGTTTTTTTCCTGTTTATATTTTAGTCTTTTGATAAACTTGTGAACAGGATTAATGGATTGAAGGAATTAAACAAACAAGATCAGGATTGAGATTTGAGGATTTGGTCGCCTTTATCTTCTCTGTGTATTATTAGTGCTTCATCAAACTGAACACCATAGTCCTCATAAACTCTACAGAGTAAATCACACTTCCTGCCCCCCTGTCTGCTTTCTGTAAGAAGAATAAAAAATAAGCATATACTGTATATCTTTTCCTTTGGCTTTTAATTTACCATGTGTGTTTGAAAGAAACTCTGGAAGAACAGCGCCCTCCTCAGTTTTGGCTGAAAATAAATTTAGCAAAAGTTGTAAAGCAATCAAGCAGATTTCCTTCAACATCTGATCTGGTGACTCACAATGTCAAATACAGCGCAGAGGCTGCCAGTCTTCTTGGGCAAAATGTCCCATATATTATACCCTTGGCACTTGAGACATTTTTAAGTGAAATTTGGCGTTTATATCATCACTAAGAGCATAAGCCAGCAGCAGCCCTTGAGGACATCCTCATGATAAAGTGCTGAACATAAGCACTGGAGGGAGGTGCACTCTTAAGGTGAGGTTTGCTTTCCTCATCTCATTAAGTATGCACTTTTCTTTTCCGATGGAACATGTAGGGAACATGCTCAGAGTATGTTAGCATTTGGTCCTCTCATGCTGTGGCTGAATGTCAGTGTGTTTTGCCTCCAAGCATCAAGACCACATACAACCTGTTTATATATGGCTGTAACCTGTATCCACTGTCAGCAATGCCTTGTGTCCAAACAGGCCTCCCTTGACACTCTTCACAGCCACATACATTATTTTGGTCCATTTTATTTATCTCTTTGCCCTCCCAAGTTCACCTTTGACATTGTTAACTAATTCAGTCCAGAATATACATATGTCTGTTTGATTTATGATGACAGTAAATCTTTGATGGTGTCGGTGCATTTAGTTCCTCCCGACAGTCTCTCTTTTTTTCACTCTCTCACCATCATTAACTTGACATCTGACTTATCTCCATATGTCACCGTGCTATATGTCAGTGATCTGCCATCTCTCTCTGATCCCCCCCACCCCCCCCTCTCCAAGCTGGTACCATGGCAGTGTGAGTCGGCAGCAGGCTGAGGCTCAGCTGCAGCGCTGCAGGGAAGCCAGCTTCCTGGTGAGAGACAGTGAATCAGGAACCAGCAAGTACTCCATTGCTCTGAAGTGAGTGCGAGGATGCGTGTACGTGTGTTTCGTTTCGAGTGTGTGTGTGTTTCTTTAACATGGAAACATGCACGCTATATAATGCAACATGTCCAGATTTGTTTATAGTGCTATTTTTATCCACTTTTGTTTTGCTGCATGACAATATCAGTTTTTCTTCAGCCGAGGTACAGCTTGACAGTAGAAAACATTTTGCTTGAAAACAAATTATGCTTTTCTTATTTTAATATTTTTTTTTTCAATCATTCCACGTCTTTCTGTCTTTAAAAATGGGCATGGCATGGCACATTTAAGTTATTTTACAGACAAAATATATCTAGGTACTAGTGGCCACTGACTTTGCACTCAACAGTGACTGAGCCTGTGTTTGGCTATTTTTTAGATATTACTAAGGAGCTACAATAACTGGCATTGTGTTTGCAACCTCCAAGGCGTTAATGCATGAGAATGTGTCATTTGTAGAGTAACTACTACCCATAAGCGTGCCAGGAACAGGTTCTCTTGGATAAAGGCTGAAATCCTGTGGTGCAATTGTGTGTTCATGCGCCTGAGTGCACATTTGTTGTATGCTGCTCATTCATTTGAGAGTCCACATCATTAACCCCATTTACACACACACTGAACTCAGAAAATGCACAGCTTCATTCAGGGAAATAAGAGAGCAAATTGTTTAGTCACGGCATCTATATTATGTTTCCATTCTTCAGCATCTTAAACCACTCAACTGTAACTGTTGCAGTGTGTCTTTTACTTGTATCGCTACTGAAAAAATATCTATATTTGTTGTGTGTGTTTTGCTCTGTGTTGTTCTACTAGGACCAGTCAGAGTTGTGTGCACATCATTGTGGCCCAGACTAAGAGCGTTAAGGGCTTGGGCTTCACCCTGGATCAGAGTAGCTGCATCTTCTCCAGTATCCCTGAGCTGGTCCACCACTACTGCACACACAGGCTGCCTTTCACTGGAGCAGAGCACATGACCCTGCAGCATCCTGTTCCCCGGCCACACTGAACATGCGTAAAGGACAAGCAAACACACTGGGACATAAATACACATGCACAGAGACATGTATTACACATTTAAGCACAAATGCGCACAGACACATACAGTACATTAACAGAACTGGTTAATACATACACACATACTCAAAGATATGCTGCTTTGGATGTCCTGTGTACTACCTTAATATGTTCATATGTTTGTATCTCTTCCAGGCGCCACCTAATGGTCAAAGTTATACATTACCAAAACCATTGATCACATTGTTATAGTGTTAATTGTTCCCAAACTAAAATCCACAAAACACACATACACACAAGCCCTACTCAATGTACTTATAGTTACAGGATGCCTTCTTCCACAGCCTGGTATATTTGCCCCATTGTCTTGTCCATTGTTCCTACAGACCATATTCAGTACCATGCAAACCAAATTGATTTCTGTAATACATGAAATAATACACTTAAAGCAATGCACTTACTATAACCAATGAGATATTTGAAGTATGTGGAGGTTTATAATCTCCTCATGGGATGAAATAAAAAGAGGTGCTGGCATTATCAATCAGCACCATCCATGTCATCCTGTTAGGCTTGGTCTGTGAGATCAATACACCCGATTGGAGTATATTCATTCATCCACCTGAGATGTCAATCAGCCTATTGATCTATCCTGAAAATAAGGCTCATTTGCCAACTACTCTATCAAGAGAAAGCGCTTTATTGATTTGATGATTAGAACTAATGTGGTGGGAGGGGTCTTATAACATTACAGTACCTTTTCAGCAAAATTGTTTGAGTGTGTGTACGTGTGCAAAATAAATATGTGAATATCATTGTCCATTCCCATGCCTTCACTGTATTCTAAATAAGGTTGTCATGATTGAAAAGATATCTTTATTGTAAAAGGCCTTCTTACCCTAAAATGTACCTATGCATAAATGATGTGTGCATGAAGCGATTGTTGGATATTGTCAGATTTTTTACACCTACCACACACTGATGTGAGCTGTATATTATTGTTGTAAGACTTTTATTCAGAAAAAAAATAAAATTCATATCAACTGTAGACAAAGAATGTTATTAATAGAGACGCTGGCAGCAAAAGTCAAAGCTGGGATCAAGGAAAAAGGCAGTGAAACAGAGATGAGAAGCTAACCAGAGTGAATCTGTGTGCTTCTCTCTTCTGGCTGTAAAACCATTGACCTGAGTGTGAAATCAATTACAGTTACACACACACATATGCAACCTCATGCATGCATATGCACTCACCTATTTGCAGTCATCAAATACAGACAAACATGAGCACACACAAAAGCACACATGGAAAATGAACACATAAATAATGTACACACAAATATAATTTTCTCACACAACCCAAACGGTGGTGTATTTAAATCCTCGCCAACACACACGAAGCTTCTAACAAAATACAGAGGAGCTTTATCCTCACAATGATGCATGGAAGCGTGTGTTTGCGGTAAGATATGTCTTACCAGTAAACACCAGTGTATTGGTTTACATGAGTATCTCTTAGAGTGTGTGTGTGCGTGAGTGCTAGTGCAAGTGTGCCCATGTGTGCACCCATGTGTGCATTTATGTGCATGCAGTCCTGTTATGTGTGTGTGTGTGTGAGAGAGAGAGGGAGTCAGAATTTTTCTGTTCAGGGATTACCAGGTTGCCATGGTGATTAGTTAGAGTGAGGTAGGGCCATCTCTACGGGGAATGAGGAGAGGGAGGAGAGAGGAAGAGAAAGAGGGAGGAGAGACAGGCTGCAATATAAAAAGAGCTATGAATAACCATGGCCATAGTGCCATAGTAGCAATGTAGCTCCCCCACAGATTAGCCTGCTTGGTTTGTGAATGGAGAGCAGCAGCATGTAATGTCAGAACAGTGCAAGAAATTAGTAAGTAAAAAGTAAATCACGCCTCTTACTGGCAGCTTAAAAAGCAGATTTTGTAGGGCTTTATTGATGCACATGACACCTCCTCAAAGGGTGAAAGTGCACGGTCAACCCAGAACAAATACGGGTCTTGCTCAAAGACACTTCAGCAAGGCAGATGCTTACTTTTGCGTGAGCCTGAACCTAGGCTTTCCGGTTGAGGAACCATCCCTAATTGTGGCCATTCTGCTACCCAGCGTGTCACAAATGGCAATGTTACACAACAACAGACATCGCTAACTATCACCTCTCCTTCCATCCATGAGATCTGTTGAGGTTAGTCCTCTATGCTCTCTTAATTAAATCACAAAGTAGGTCAAAACAAACAAGAGGCCTGGGGTGCTGGACACATGATTCTTGCAGTGCTTGTCTGTTTTTGGGAATGTTGCGTCCAGTGAAAATCATGTATCGCTGATATTTAGTGAGTTTTGATTTTTTTGATAAACTGAATGATTATGTGTTCCTTTATGGGCCGAGAAAATTAGCCTGCTTCCTAAGCAAAATAAACCATTTAAAAGCCCATTGGGGGATCTGAAAACTGCATCGTCACATAGGCCCTTTTTCATGCTCAACACATTTTGGAGATTCATGGTTTTCACAGGGCAGCGATGATATGCATAATTTCCATCACTTGCATCATCTTACAATGCATCAGTGGTGCAAGAAGTATTCAGATCTTTTATTTAAATAATAGCAGCAAAATCAAAAATATAAATAATACAAATAAAAATGTTACATAAGTAGAATTACAGACGTATTACAAGCAAAATATACTAGTACTTATTATGTAGCAAAATGACAGGGTTATGTCAGTGTTATTTTGTTATATATTATATGAAATGATTATTATTGCTGTTGCGTTAACATGTAAGAAGCATTTTGATTTTGCATCCAGTGGAGGCAGACCTAATTTACTACTACTTTTTATACTTTTAACAATACATCATATTTTATAAGATGAGCATTATGTTTTGTATGTAAAATCTTAATCTGCAAAGTAACTACAAAAAGTACAATATTTTCCTCTGAAATGTGCTAAAGAAGTCTACAGTCCCATGAATTACAAGTAGATCAGAATTTTTCTTAAGTACCATATTGTGGAAATGTACATTACAGCACTATAAATAATAATTTCTTATACTTTGTCTTACAGTGTTAATCAGTCTGTGATTAATAGATCAGAGTTGCATGTTGTTAATCAAACTGTTGCCCAGATATGATAGAACCACAGGAAGTAATTGCAGCCACCAGAAGGCAGAATGATAGCAAGAGAGGAAGGGACAGAGGAAAGAAGAGCGAGAGAGAGAGAGACGGAGGGAGAGCGTGAGAGGGTGTTAGGGGAAGACAAGCACTTGTGGGGGTCCCAGCTTTTAAATAATTCAGAGAGACTCACAGCACTCAGTGCAGAGGAGGAGCACTGTCAGGTCAACTCATTCACTGCAGAGGAGAGGTAGAAAGGACTGTACAGAGAGAGGGAGAGAGGAAGAGTGTATAAAGATAGCATGGGAGTAAAGGATTACAGTGGAAGAGTTTGCCTGTGTGTGTATGCATTGTGTGCATTTATACATGAGTGTGTGTGCTGTGTGCCAGCTGCACATAGGTATTCTTTGTGTGTGTCGGTGATGAAAATAGACAAAATGAAGGAGAAACAGGTTGTGTCCTCCTGGAGCTTTCTGGTTTCTCTTAGTCACCACGGCAACCTCCTCCTCTCTCCAACCTGCACTCCTGTTTACTTAGTTTCCTCTTCCCCCATCCATCCCTCCCTGCCTCCCACGCTCTTCTGACTCCCCTCCTCTCGCCCCTCATGCATTTTGAGTCCTATACCCCTCTTTATTTGCTGCATTTCCTCCACCCCTCATCATCCAAATCAGTTGTTATAGTTCACTTATCATCAGGTACCCAACTCTCAGCATGGCCCGCAGTAAGGATGTTGCAATATCCATAATGAGTGGCAGGCTTCTGTGTTCATCACAGTTTATGTCTAACTGGCTACACTTCCTTTTTAAACTCCTTCCTCCTACCTGCCATGGTCTTTCTTTCCCTCTCCATCTTCATATCTGGCTCCTGCATGTTTGACTTTGTGGATGGGGATTAGAGGTTACTTCAGTGGTCTAGCTGGGAAGAAACAAAAATGGATATTAATGAATGATAAGTGACAAAAAACAAAAAATAGAAAGAAGAAGATATCACATAGGAGATGGCATCACCCTCCAGCTTTTAGGGGGGGAAGCTTATTCACAGAATAACGACTACATAGGTTCAGGCAGTCCTGGAAAGAAAGATGGTGTGAGGTGAATTGGGCAAAGAATGGGCAAAGATGTGAGGTGTGTCCCCTTACACATAGCTACAATATTTATTTTATTTCTAAATGATCATATTTTAAAATGTGCTTTCTCAGTAAACTATTTAGCATGTAGGCAAAAGAGCCTTGATGCAGATGTTATCATAGTCTGTTTTTCCTAATGGCTGCCTGATGGAAAATTAATTCTAGAAGATATACAATTGCCCCAACTATTTGGTCTGAAGCTAATGGTAAATATAAAGCAGATGTAGAGCAGATGCCATTAAGTTTGACAAGGTCACTATAAAGACACTATTAGCAGCACAATCACGCTCTACGTGCCTAATAGTGCTGAATATTATATGGTGGTGTGTGACTTTGTGGGGGGAAGACACTGGCATCGTTAGCTGAGCTGTGGAGCCTCTGAGGTAGGCTATGCCACATCCTCTCTTCCCACCTCCCCCGCCCCCGCCCCCACCCGTCGCATCGCTGAGCGGTGTTTAGCACGGAGAGCCAGCACCGCACGACCCAGCGCATAGCTCACCTGGGCCCGCCGAGATATTTAGATTTTCCCCTTTTCGGGCGAAGAAGTGTGGAGCGACGGAGAGCCCTGACGTCACCATGGCAGGTAGAGACTGACGGGAGGTTTGGGTCGTGAGGAGGAGGGGAGTAACGCTGCGGGTGTGCTTGGGGTGGCCTCTCCATCGCGGTGAACACCTTTCGGGCTCGGAGCGCGCTCGGACGCACGTAAGATGATGGGCGGCTGGCCGCCGCTGCTGCTGCTGGCTCTCCTCGCCATTGCGGGAGGTGAGTAACTTGTCCGTCTAATGGCTCCATTGATGCGCTTTTGTGTGCATCGTCGCCTTTATTGGGCCAAAACCCACCGCGCGTTTGTGCATTCAGGGATTCTGAATAAGATCCTGCAAAGTAATGCGGGGGGGCGAAAACAACGAGTGATTAGATGCTGAGGAGAGGCAGAGGTGGAGTAAATGACTTTCATTGCTGTGTCACCATCTTTCTCATAACAGCAGGGAGCGCGACGGAATGATGTAGTGGAGAAATATTGCCCACTCCATCACATGCGCACAATGTAGAAACACTAGCAAATGCATTAGCTATCATGACTTCCGTTATTTTTTTAAAACCTGATAGAATTCCTTTAAATTAGGGTACTCAATATAGTGCCTTTAGAGACCTTACTTTATAAAGTAACACCATGTGGTATTGTATCACAATCGTATGGACTTATTGGTGAGCCTACTGCTATATTTCTTTTTGTTTGGTTTTGTTGGGGGTAAATCACACTTAGCGTGTAGACATAGAATAAGCAGAATAGGCCTATGGCACATTTTGAAGACGTTTGCAGCATTTTAAAGCATTTATAGCTCAGACATTGCTTTTGCTGCTAAATGTCTGAACATGAATTAGTTGCATGAAATAACACACAGCAGGTATAGAAGTCTTTGCCAATGAATATGCAATCTACAAACCATAAACCTATACTCTAAAAACATCTCTGAGCCATTGTGACATCAGTTATCATTTTCTCCCTAAATATTAGAGAGGGAGAGGTTGGAAGCTATTTATCACCCACTTATACCTTCCTCCCTACTCTCTCTCCCTCTCTCTCATTAACACTGAGGTCTTGCTTTGAGTGGGCAGGTTAATGAGAGGCACTTTGAGCTAAAACAACTTCTACATCCTGTCATCAAAGGACAGATGATGTGTCATCCGACAGTTCGGGAAAAGCCTTCTTGCATGTAACAGATCAATTGTCTTGCTTGTGTTTATAGTGGACTTGCATTGAGTAGGACACTGTTGCTGCTGCAGTGCATTGGGAGTAAATGAAGTATGTGTTAAGTGTAAAGCTATTAGGGTGCTTGGACTTATTTTACCTCCGTAAATTGGCTCTAATTTGGTGTTAATTTCTGCTCAGCGAGGTGTTGCCCCAAGCAGAGTGCTAAACACATCCGCTGATTGGTTGAATTAAAGCCGCCTTAATATTTTTAGCCAATCCATAGTAGTGACAGTGCAGAGACCAGCTCCGTGCCTCCAACCAAAAAAGACTGTTTGTCACTGTGTAGCAGCACACATAACCACACACACCAACACACCTCCATCCACTTACACACACACGCACACACACACACACGCCTGGCCATCTGCCTCGCATTGACTAACTGTTCATCATCACCCATGGCGACAACATGCTCATGCTTTCTCTCTGTCACACATAAACTCTCTCTTTCTGTCACAACCACACACACACACACACACACACACACACACACACACACACAGAAAAAGAGCATTACACCACGCAGTCCATCACAATACATCCAGAAGCAATCACAAAGACATACAGTAACTGATCAAACACTTTGACCTCCATTAACCTGCCATTTGTCATTTCAAGCACCAGCTCCAGACACACTCACACAAAGCAAAAGCATGTAGTATTTTAATAGTAGGCTTTTGTTTGATTTTGTCATAATGAACACAATTATATTGCACTTTTCAAAAACACACTAACAAAATGTTTTAAAGATATAAGAACATTGAGCTATACATACAGTTATAAGAAGTAATATTTCAAGCACCATCTTTAGGTTACGTTCAAGCACTAACATGGACACATACATACTTACATACAGCAAACTCACACAATATTAAAACATTAAGTTAAAAATATAAGTTAATCAATACTTACAAGAACACATTAAAATACATAAAAAATATAAAGGAGTAAAATATATATAGTTTAAGAGGTTGAGGTCTCTTTGTATCACAATACAAATTTAACAAAATTAAATATGTCAGCACAGATAAAAGGAACTAAAAACAAATAGAAAACTAAACTGTTGTTCTTGTAAACTTGGTGCATAATATTGTGGTTCCCCCAAGCAGTGTGATCAGTTGTGTTGGTTGATCTTTCCTGAGTTCAAACAGAGCTATGTGCACTAAAGAGAGAAAATGCTATCAACATGAAATATCACTTTAAGTAGCTTCATAAGCAGTGTAGTACTAATGAGTCATCTTCCCTTAAGGGAGAAAATCTGATTAGCATCATCCTCAGAGACTATAAACTCAATCCACACACAAACACACGCAAACACACATTTGAAGAAACGCTCACATGGTCGCTCGCACACCTGGAGCAGAAGCTTATGTTAACACATTTTAGATATTCCCAACAAAGAAGCAGCATAATACATAATTTTAAAATATGTATTTAGAAAAGACAACGTCAGACTAATTGATATTCTTATGCATTCTCATTTGTTCACATTAGCCCATGATGGCACCCATTCATATCACATTTACGTATTAGAGGAGAGGAAGAGAAAAGAGGTTCTCTTTCATGCACAACACACACAAACATTCCCAGTGTCAGAGCAAATATTGGTGGTGATGGAATAAGAAGGAGAAAAAGCCATAACTTTACACCTCCAGACATAGAACAGTACTTTCTTACATAAGACTTTAACATACGCAGATGCACAACCATGCACAAAGGGATTCTCACATTTAGTGGCTGTGCAAGGACACTCAAGGACATTTCCCCACCTGTCTCAGACTGCTGTGAGGATGTGGCCGTCCTGTTGTGCAAGGAGGATGTTTCTTGTCATTTCTCCTGCAGGCCATGCATAATAAACATGTCTGTGGTGCTGAGTTGACCTGATTCACGGGTTACTGGATATGGAGCACGCTCATCAACCAAGGACGTAAAGTGCAGTTAGATTCGTTTTACAGCACCACTTTTATCAGCTGCATCTTAAAACAGATGTTTTTGATGCACGGCCAAGTCATCCTCTTTGCATGTGTGACTGAGGGTGTGCATGCGACATCATCTTTGTCCTCTGCTCTATGAATGCACTTAGTGAATATCAACTAACCCTTTCCTTGGCAGTGCTACAGTCTAGAAAGTTCTGCTCAGTGCAGTTTAGCCTGTCATCACTTTTCTGCTGCACTGCTCCTGCCCACTGATCTCTGCAGCATCTCAACCTGCACATTACGACAACCCTCCCATTGTCTCCCTCTCTCTCTCTCTCTCTCTTTCTGTCACTTTCTGTCTTTATCTGGCTCTCTCATTTTCTCTGTCTCTATCTCTTTGCGCTGACTCCCAATACACAGCAGCAAGAGGATCAGATCAGCAGATAGGGGCTGCATCTGCGATTAGAAATGCCCAGCGGTCATACAACAGAGGCCTGCATTTGTATGTGAGAGAATGTGTGTGATTCCGTGTGTAAATCTGTGTGCTCTCATGTGTGATTTGTGCAAGATTGTGTGTGTGTGTGTGTGTGTGTGTGTGTGTGTGTGCGTGTGGTTGTGTGAGTCAGTGTGTTTGTGTGAATGAATGCACAGCAGTAGTAGCCGCACACAGCAGTGTGTGGCCCTGGAGATTAGAGGCAAGCGGAGTGAGAGCACATAGGTTTAATAGTTTAAAACTTAAGCAGTGGAGAAGAAGAGGCAGATAAGGGACGTTTGGACAGTTAAGAGTTTTAATTTTGACTTGTCTAAGAATATAAAAAAAGGAAAAGGTTGACTTACATTGAGGCAAAGCTGTGCTTGTGTTGCTCTGATGCAGGTCTATGGAGACGTGTTTTGAAGATAACGCTTCCTCTGGTGATAACATGAATGAAAGATAAAGTTTTATCTTGTAGTCACTTTAGAAATGATCTTACATCTGAAAGCACACTGGCCTGGAAAAATACAATACAACTAGAGAAAATTATGCATATAAACAGAAAGTATTGCTTTTGCTAAGAGCAAAAAAAGTACATGTTTGTTATAATTTTGATTGGGACTTGTGCAAGATAAGCCCAGATGTGATCTATATACATGTATTTCTGTCAGACAGGGGATCTCCTATCTCTTCATGTGCAGACATTATTCTCTGGCAGCAGGCTTTGACCTGGTGATAAGACCGCCTCAGGATTTATGCCTTTCCAAATAATGGCTCAAATAATAGCTGATATGAGAGGCATTATGCAGTTCAAATGAAGTATTTTATTGCAATCCCTGAAATATGCACCACTATAGTTAGAAAGCCATACCGTCTTTCATTTGACAGCCGAGTTCCTTGGGCTGTAAATAATACAAATAAACCATACTTTATATCCCCAATAGGAGGGTTTCTGGGCATTTAATATCATAGCTTTTGACAGCTTTTCAACTGTAGATTCTTTAGTTGTCTAAAGTTTGGACTTTTCACTGCACTATAACAATAAATGGAAAACCTTCGGATAAATTTAGCATCACTGGAAACTTTCTAGAATTTGAAAAAGAGCTTTGTAGGTTCAAGCTGTAGATGAAAAATAAGCCCCACAGTATGCATTTGTAATAATGGGCCTGAGAAAAGTGTCTGTGGAGTTTTTGAGGTTAAGGCCTATTTGTAACTATAAGCTATGATGATACATTATTGCTAAAACATTCACACTGCAAAGATATATAAGATATGTTCCTCAACAAATGAAGCTGCAATACACAGACTGCTGTCCTTTTTACTCAGAACTTTAATTTGAATGGTTTATCATTTATCATTGTCTCTCCATTTCTTAATAGTTATCAGGGATGTATCTAATGGTTATTTTCATTATCAATTAGTTAGGAAATGACTCTCGATTGATCGATTAATAGGTTTTTATAAAATATCATAAAATAGTGAACAATGCCCATCACAAATTCCCAAACTCCAACGTGATCTTCAAACATGTTGAAGTCTGGCCTACAGTCCAAAGCCAATGATGTAACACAGACAGAAGCAGCTAGTCTTCACATTTGAAAAGTTGAATGTCTTTGCTTGTAAAATGACTTAAAATACTAAGCAACTTTTTGAATAGTTTTCTTTCTATCAACTAATCGATTAATATACTTGTTGTGGGACAGGTGCATTTAGATGAAAAAATAATATGAATGATCAATAATATGTCTGATCTAAAATGTGTTTTTAAGTTTTGATTTAGCTTTTATTTGAGCTTATTTATTTTATTGTTTTTATTTCTTCTTTGCTCGTGTTCTTTGACAATATTCTCATTTCACCCACCGTGTATGGTTAATATTCCATTCTTTTGTGAAGCACTTTGTAACATTGTTAAGAAAAGTATAAACAAAGGTTTTTATTATTTATATTCTAATAATAAACAAAAAAAGAATATTAATATGGTGTAAAGTGATATTTATATGAAACCTATTGTAACTGAATTAACTAATTTTACTTATTACAACATTGAGACCACAGTTGTGGGACATGAACAAAAGTGGTGTTTGGACCCATAAAATGCTTCATACATTTGTATTAAATCACATTATTTAGTAATTCTTTTTTATGTCAAGATGTGTAATAACATTGTCAATATATTTTAAAAGCATCATATGACAAATTTGAACATACACCCAAAATTTCGCTGAACTTAAAAATGCCCATAGTTTCAGAAACACCCCCGAACAGTACAGAACTGAAGTAGATGCAAACATACTGTTTGTTAGTGACATTTTTGTAAAAGTGCTTCTTCATCATTATGAGTAATTAAAACTGTTCACACTTTTTTTGACTGTGGGGTTTGTTTAATTTGGCGACAATGAAGATGCTGCCCTCAGTTACTCCACAGTGGGTGCTACGATATCGCAGCTGGATGGAGGATCAATATTAATATCTCAGTTCTCCGTTCGATGGGCTCTACAGAGCCTATTGGGTGTTGCCAGTAGATCAATGGATCTTTCCATTTTTGATTTAAGAATATTTCAACATAAATGGTCCCATCTGCAGCCAAAAAGCTTCTTTGGCAGAGCACAGAGAGAAGAGCAGGAAGCGACCCTACTTTCCCTCCATCCTTTTCTCATTTGAGCGAACTGTACTAATAGAGATCATCACGGTAATAGTCTTAGCGGGATAATTCAATTTAGCTCTTGCTTCGCCCTCATTTTCTCCACATTTGTCTTTATGGCGTGTGTGGACTCTGGCCTCTAAGTAGCTTTGTAAACTACAAACAACACATGCTGTAAAATGTAACAATTAATGATTTCATTTATCAAACAAGTTACTGTATACAGTGATTTTATGAAAACCATGAGTAAGACCTACACATCTTCTGATAAGCATGCTAAGATCGATGGCTGTTTTAAAGGCGGAAAGAGAAACAGATGTAGTTGTGAAGCAATCCAATATAGCTACCATCTCGTCTGTTCCTGTGCCCGGTCATTGAGATGTGTGTGTGTGTTTGCATGTGCATGGTGGTGTGTAAGTTCCCTACCTCCAGAGTCTAATGGGGAGCCCTGCTGAAATATTCATAGTGTCACATTAGGTTTGCAATATTTGCACTGGAAAACAACCAGAATACAACCTGAGCTACCAGCAACATTACAAACACTCAGCTCGGCCTTTAGCATGAGTGTCGAATGTGGAGACAAGAGAGAAAGAGAGAGATCAGTCTTTAGCATTAGTAAGTGCTGAAGATGAGCAGCTGAGTTAGCATGTTTGTGCAGTGATCAGGCTCGAGTGTGCGGATATTTTTTGCGGTCTTGTTCTTGAGATAAGAAAAAACAGAATAAAGCTCTCGGTTTGGGTCTCTAATTTGTCTCGGTGCCGTAAAACATTAGTCTAGACTTTCATCCTGAGCCCATGCATGCAAATATTTTAGTAAAACTAAGAAATAAGCACAAAACACACAGACTCAGAGAGTGGAAATGTAAGCCAAGCAATCCTCTAAATTTGTTATTCTATTTTAATAATAGAAAATGTTCAGTTTTTTAATCTGCTTCTTGAATTTGCATACATACGTATTGTAGTGGGATACAAATGCCAGACTTTTTTATTCTAGTAAGTGCAGTACTTGATGTGAAAATATTTCAACAGTTCAATCACAGCCTACATCATGATGTTAATATCCTGTAAGAAATTATACTGTATATGTAGCTGTTTCCAGACAAAAAATAAAACACCTGTTCCTTGGCCTGTAGAAATTTGTCATCCTCACATCAAAGGAAAAGCCAAAGGCTGATAAAGATGATGTTTGAATTGAAATTATGCAATAGTTGTACACAACAGTTCTGTTGCATCCAATCAACTGCATCAGTTTGGCCTTGGACTTTGTGTTTGGTACTTGTAAAGTTGGTCTTAGTCATCTTCAGTGGTCTTTGACTGAGGAGCTCTTCACTACCGAAAATCCCCACATAATTTCTCCTAATGCAGCTACTCAAATGATTTGATCAACTTATAAGGTTTGGTTGAGGTACTGGGGTCCGTTTAGTGAGCTTTGGAGCAAATACCTTGCAATCACATCTTTTTTTCATAGATTTAAGTGCACAGATGCTTCCAGATGCTTAATATAAATGCAGTGTAAGATATCTTCTCACAAACTGTGTTTACAAAGAAGAAAAACTAATTTCGATAATTTAGCAAGAGTTTTCATGGTTAGTTAGTTAGTTAGTTTGAGCATGAAACTACAATTTACATTATAAGGATGACTGATGGAAATGTAGAGCTTTTCTGCTTCATCATTGTTTAAGTGAACTGTATTAGCTTTCCGTCTCATCCGACAGCGTTATTGCCTTGTGCTTCTGGGAATAATATACATTACTCATATGGTTCAGACACAGACAGTAATGCTTATTTCCCTCATGAATATGTGCACACAAAAAGACACACGTACACTTAAAAAGATGACCAGCGTGCACAGTAAACAACCAGAGTGCTACACGCGTGTGCTGACAGGATGTGTATTGATGATGTTGGATTAGCGAGGGAAAGGGCTATAAATGGACAGTGGCTGTCAGCGACGGGGAGATGGAGATAACCGGAAGGAGAGAGCGATGGAGACAGTCAGGGGAGTGAGAAGAAATTATTAGCTGGCTCGGATGATGGAAAGTGCAAAATAAAATGAGACTGAAGAGATGGAACGCAGGAAAGAGCAGGAGATTAAAAAAAGGGGGGGGGGGCGAGGAATTGCGTGTTTAGTTTACAGGGCATGAATAGAGTCCTCATTGATCCACAGACAGAGGCTATCATTCCTGTTCAGTGAGCACAGCACTGCTACAGGGCAAGAGGGAGGGAAGGAAGGAGGAAGGTAGGGATCAAGGGAGAAATAGAGGGGGAGGACTGAGTGTCAGAGAGGAGCTCGGAGACATTCACATTCAGAAGTGCAGGGAAATGAGTGAAACAGGAAAAGTAACCTCAGTAATTTCAATGGTTTTACATTACTACAGCAACAAATCCCACATTTTGCTTAGATCAAATGTACCTGCTCTGATTGTAACTACCTTAATTTCTCTACGTATAAATCCTTTTTTTCTGATAGGGCTGCAACTACTGATAATTTTCATTATTGATTAATCAGATGATTGTTTTATTATTCGATTAAGCATCATTTGGTCTATGAAATGCTCATCACAATTTCCTAAAGCCTAAGATGATGAATTCAGATTGCTTGTTTTGTCCGACCAACAGACCGAACCCCAAATGTAGTCAATTCAATTTTATATTTTGATATAAAACTGAAAAAGCAATTAATTTCAGTATGCTTTATTGGCATGAGTGTAGCAAAGATAATATTGTCAAAGCATCAAGTAATAATGACATTAGAAGAAGAAAATTCATAAACTCAGGACAATAGCAGAACCCCCCCCCCCAAAAAAAAAACCAACAACAAATGACATTAGCTTTGTGTGTTTGTAAAAGACTAGAAGTGTGTGTTGACGTTGTTAGTGAGTATGTGTGTGCGCGTGTGTGAGAAGCTGGAACTTGGATTTGCTTTCCGTTATTCCTTGATTTTCTGTTGATCGGCTTATTGGTTAATTGACTTATCATTTCAGCTCTATTATTGACAAGATTTTATCTGGTTATTTCAGTTCCTGTTAGTTTCGTGCACGTGATGCATGTAAGAGAGGGTAGTAAAGGTGATGGTTTTGGGTTTGTTTGGGTCTTTGTATTTTATTCTATTATTTGATTGTTCTCTTTTTCCATTTATATTGTTTTTTTGTCTGTTATAGTCTGTGTATTGCATATAAGGACCCTTTTGAAAATGAAAGGTTTATCCTTAAATTTTGAAAAGATAACAATTAAACATGAATTTTACCCACACAAGCTTTAGCATGTTTGTTTTTCCTGCACTGTCAATAGCAGGTTTTAAATATGACAACATTGGTACCAGGTTAACAGCAAGCAGCCTGTGTTTATCTTCAAGGGGAACGTGTCAGGGAATTGCGAGAGAGAAAAGATGTAGCACAGAAGCGAGCAGATGCCAGAGAGGCAGGGAGTGAATAGCAGGAGAGAGAGGAAGGAAGGAGGTGCAGAACAGTTTTTCTCTATGCATCGTGTCTCTCAGTAAAACACCTCCTCTCCTGTGTGTGGTGTTGTGACAGCTCTGCCCAAAGTCGACCACTCACACAGATACGACTACAGCCTGCTACAGATGGAGGGATAGAGGATGGGAGGGAAGGAAGCGGGGACAGGGGGGGACAGGGGTGGGTAGGCGAGAGATGGAGTGAAAATAACCCAAAGCTACAAAAGACTGGCAGTTGGGGAGAAGTGCAACACAGCAGAGGAGAATAGATGGAGACAGAGCGGAGGCACGAAGAGAGCGATAGAGACAGAAAGGATAGCGATAGAGACATTCAGACTGGTTGACTCATTCTTATGATGTCAGATCTTGTAAGAAGTGTGTATCGAGCTGTGCTGACGTGCTCCAGCCGGCAGGGATGAGTAATTCCATGGTTCAAAGGCTTTGCATTCAACAATACATATGGATAGCCAGCTCTCAATGCTAGCAGTGGCCAAACAGAGAAACTCAACAGCACCACTTATTTCCTGCTCTTGTATGATTATACTACATATCTGATATGATGAAAGTATTTTTATAAATGCCAAGAGAGACACAGATGGCCACAACATTTTTATCTCACGATAGAGGCAGATGACAATGATGATAATGTGCTTTTATTACAGGCGGCCTTGGGGCAGACACAGAGGAGCGGTTGGTGGAGCATCTCCTAAACCCAGCCCACTACAACAAACTGATCCGTCCTGCTACTAATGGTTCTGAGCTGGTTACTGTGCAGCTGATGGTGTCATTGGCCCAACTCATCAGTGTGGTGAGTATGCACATGTCCAGGCCTTGTGTTTTTTAAACTGTGTGCATCTTTCACAGCATGAGGATGAGCCAATATGATATTCATCATTTCATTTTGGTTACACATAGAAATATATACTCCAGAAGATTATATTTTACATGCAATAGGCATTTGTAAAGGTACAAAAACTGGACTAATGCTGTTCCTGCTGGGGACTTAATTTACAAATCACAATTCTTGACTCTGCAAAAATTATTTTTATTCAGGTCTCATGGTTAAAGCTGAAAATGAAGTTCTATAATGATGTAAATCCCAGGAAATCTCACGTCAGTCTGATAATAATTTGGTCCTTGGCCCATGGCCTGATATTCAGGGCATTTTGACATTTTGATATAAGAAACAAGCAGTGGTGGAAGTATTAAAATCTTGTACTTAAGTAAAAGTAGCAGTACCACAATTTAAAATTACTCTGTTATGAGTAAAGGTCCTGCATTCAAAATCTTACATAAGCAAAAGTAAGTAAATATTATCGGAAATAAAAGTTAAAGTACTCACTATGCAGCTAAACTGGACTCTGTGGGGGTTATATTATATAGTATACTATTGGATTGTTATTATTAATGCAGTAACATGTAAGCTGCATTTTAATGTTGTACATGGCTACAGTAGAGCTAATTCTCATATTTCTCGTTAATGCTGTTCTCATTTTATATAACAGTGGGGCTTTCATGTAATGTATAACAATGCATTGTATTTATACAGGATGCTCATTATAGGTTTAAAGATCTTAATCTGCAAAGTAACTAGTGAGTACAGCTGTCAGATAAATGTAGTGGAGTAAAAGTATAAAGAAGCATAATACCCAAGTCAAGTAACTCAAAATTGTACTTTAGTACAGTACTTGTCTAAATTTACATAGTAAAGAACAAGGTTAAAATCCACAAACGCGCGCCACTGAAATATTACTTTGTGTATGCTCAAGGCCCATTCACAGATTTTACACAAAGATAAGTTTAATCATCATAATTAGCATATAATATGTATGTTGAGTACTATTCAGCCAAACCGTCATATGTCTTTATGAGCTTTTTAAAGCCTGACAAATGAACCCCTATGGTATCATCAGGGTTATCTCAGCTTGCAGAAAGCTTTACAAACTGGGGGTGTGGAATTTGAAAGACACAGACACTTACCAAGCAGGGAGGGTCTAATGAAAGACACTATCAAATTGCATATTGCAAAGTGTAGGATCCAGTGTTTTTTAAGCTGGACCTATAGGGACTAAAACTCAGGATATCTCAGCTTTGCTGCACCAATTGTATGTCTTTTTCATCAGGGTGAGTGTGTTGGCAACAGGGAAAAGGACCCAAATGCAGACAGAGGTGGCAGGATGATGAGTGGAGTGTTTATTCCAAAAAGGCAGGCAGGCAGGCAGGCAGGCAGGCAGGCAGGCAGGCAGGCATAAATCCAGAACAGGACAGGCAGACATAACCAACACAGTGACAACAACGATCTGACCAAGAACAAAGGAAAACCACAACTTAAATACACTCAGGTAGGGCAGGATAACAAGACACAGGTGAACAGAATCAACACAGGTGGAAATAATCAGGGCACTCAAAGGCAGGAAGCAAAACTGACACATGAGGGAACAGACAAATTACAAAATAAAACAGGAACTGACAGCAACCAAACCCAACACCCTGACAGGAACAGACATATTCAAAATTAAACCAGAACTCAACAGTCCATGAATTCAAAACCCTGACAAAAATCTGTCACACACATCCTTCAACTTGTTGGAAATGCTGTAATGAGTCACAGAGGTACCCCTTTTATTTATAGCTTGTAATGTATATGTCTTATTTTTCTGTAGCATGAAAGAGAGCAGGTGATGACCACCAATGTCTGGCTAACACAGGTGAGACTTCCCACGCTTCTCCTCATCTTACCGTCCTAACATAGTAAACATTCTGCCACACAGAGAAAAAGAAATGAAGACAGAAAATTATTAAAATATAGACCAAACAATAAATTAAATATTTTATTTTGGACAGTTTTACCTTAGATTTCACAGTGTTACTGCAGGGTCAGTGGAAGTTAATCACATACCACAAGGGACTTGGATGCTAGTGACAAATCTAACTTCGACAAAGAAGGACACAGAATAGTGTTCTCTCTATGCTATACTATAGTATACATGCTGATTTACATTATATAATCATGGGCCACAGTGTTATTACACCAGTAGACCATATCATATGAGAAGTGGTCCAGTTATTGGATGGGAAAGATACATCCCTGTGCTCCATATGTGTCACTGGTTGTGGCTGTCAGAGTCTAATCCTGCCTCCACTCATGTGGAGCAGCAGCTCTGAGAACAGACATGACTGGTGAAAGTGTCAGACAGTGAGAGAGACATCCAACAATACATGTCCTCCAAAACCCCAAATCTGACAGGACAAATGTGAGAAATTAGTTGAAATCTATGAGCAAGAAACACAGATTATTTTTCCCACCCAAAACAAAGATGATGATACCAAAAGCACATAGCACAAATGCTGAACCCCTATTTCTTATTTGGTAAATTGCGCAGTTTGTGATTTTGGATGAGACCTACCGTAACCTCACCCTGTGAAACCTGTGAATAATAACCTGTGACTGAGCTGTGACCCTTTTCTACATGGCTGGCTCTTTGTATGCTTACAGCTGAGCCCTATAACATGGTAGGATAGCTAGGTGTACACACTTACATACATTAAGTATACAAATGCATTCGCCCACACACATCATCAACATATGTGCTTGCTTTTGAGGGTAGGTGTTAGAACAAATTACATATATTATCTATATGGAAAACATTATTCTAAACAGCCTTCTGTGTATAGTGGATGCTGCATTTTTGATTAGATTGTTTATAGCTTCATGCATTTTGTCTGTCTTATGTTCACACACACACAAACACACACACTTTCACCTGTGAAAGTTAGGATTCATGACATGTAATGGAGCGTAGAGTGGCCATCAGTGCTCTATGGATCCCTCGCAGTCGTTTAAGCAGGGACAGCCAAGGACAGCTGTCCTGAGCCAAGACAAACTGTAATGACCATAATGCATCACAGTTACTGCAGACGACCTAGCATGGGCATTACAGCTCCAACATGGCCATAACATAGAAGAGCCAGACTGAGCTGCTGCTGCAGGTCGCAGAGGCTTCAGTATGGCAATGTCAATGACTGACCCACAACATACAAAACAAGATAATGTTGTCTTTTATAAAAAGGTTACACAGGGGACATGAAGATGTTTGCTGATTCACAAACACACACATATGGGAACTGTTGATACCATTTTAATCATGCTGATTGGTTGGTTTGTGGTTGGGTGTGTTTAACAGACCATTCAGGGTCAGGGTTGACATGAGCGCTTGACTCGCTCTCTTTGGCTTATAGTTAAAAGTATGATGTAAGCGTAGAGGGACAAGTAGCACAGGATGTTCCCCAGGCTGACCTGGCTTGTGATGTGTCATATTGACCACAGACTGACCGACGGACAGACACAAAGACGGACAGGCAGACAGACCTTCTCCTCTCTGCTCCTCGCAAGATGTCTTCTTGCTGCCGTGCGATGAGTGACTAAGCATTTTGTTTTTATTGGCCCTCAGGAATGGCAGGACTACCGTCTGACTTGGGTCCCTGAGGAGTTTGATGGAATGATGAAGGTCAGGCTGCCCTCAAAACACATCTGGCTGCCTGACGTGGTGCTCTACAACAAGTGAGTCACTCACTCACCCTCCTGTCCTCACTTCAGATGGCTCCCAGAAGACACACACAGGCTCATAAACATGTGCAACGAAAGCACATACAATTCTCATGTTAAACTGATAATGCTTTAAAGCTAACTCCCAGGTGATTTGATCCAGCTGCCATCATTCATAGTCACTTTGGATAAGAACAGCAATAAAACTCCAGAAGTCTTACTGTGTTATACATGCAGGCCCTTCACACATGATTGAATGTGTCCACTGTAATTTGCTCATACCACTCATGCTACATTACTATACAGTATCGGCAAGTCTAATGAGATACTTCAAAGATGGAGTCATCTGCACTACACACCCAGATAGATTAGCAAATTAGCAATAGCAATACTTTGCGGTAATTTAATTAAACACCAATTTATTTAGGAATATGCACCATGGCATATAGATCTAGTTTTAATTAAGTCTTAGAACTATATTTTGAGACTAGGACCACCAATACAGGACCCACCTTAGTTGAAATTGTACTTTTGTGGAACAAATTCCCTGACATAATTTGCAATTAATGAAATTACCAGTTGATAGTGAACAGTGAACCCGGGCTTTTGGGTCCCCTGAGCTGTTGCCCAGTTGTTAATCCAGACTTGAGTGTAGGTCTGCGTGATATGTTTAAAATCATCCATATGGCAAATGTGTGCAAACTCACATATTTGTAAAAATATCAAATTTTATGTTCAGTGCAATGAACTGTGTTGCACTCTATGCATTATTTAACACAAAACTCTTCACAGAAACTTGTCCTGCTAGTTTTTAATTAGAATTTGCTTGCATGTCTGAGGGAGGTCAGGATGTTGCAGACCATTCGTCTCAATGTAATGGAAACTGAGTGTCAGCCTACAGTATGTAAATCAGCTCATCAGAGTACAGTGATCTGTCTGGCCTTCTCCTCTTTCCCTGCCTCACTCCTTACTTTACTAAAGATTAAAAGATCCCTGACCCACCGAGCTCTGGATAAAATGATCCCATTAATCCCAAAAACCCCAGGTCGACACGCTATCCTCTAAGTCTTCTTCACTGCTTTGAACTCCTTTTCGTTACCAAAACAGGAGAATTAGCTCTGGATACAGCCGTACGATCTCAATTTGATTGTGTAACTAAGTTTGCAGGAAAATTGGTGTTTCTTAGACTGTACTTTAGCAGGTAGGTCAGTCAGTCAAAACTTATGAATTATCCTTTTGCATATGTCACATCTCACAGCATTAGCAATCATTAATTAATTCTCTTGCCAAAACGTGAGTTAAATGGAAATTCAATCTACAGCTTGAATGTTGTCAGCTGACTTCTGACCGAAGTGTCTAATTCGAGCTGTTCAACTCCACCCGGTCTGACCTGTGAGTTGTGTTTCCTGTCTGGACTGAAGGTTCGTCCCGTTCCTTGTGTTTGTAGCAGCAGGTGTGTGTGACCCTGGTGCCCTGAGACACTTCAAACCGTAACCTCCACATCTGTGTGTGTGTGTATTTGTGGCCTAGAGTTCTTTAATGAACCCGTATTGCATAATGAGATGTGTCATGTTCTACTGTTCACGAGTTCAAGGGAAACATTACTTTTCATTACACTTTTTTTCATTTATACTAAGTACTTTTTGTCTTTGCTGATATTGTCAGCTGAAGAGAGACTGGACATGTGGGAGAGTGATGGGGGATCGTTGCGGGTGGGGATTCAGCCCTGTACATGGGGAACCAGCTGTACCGACTGAGCTATCCAGCGCCCCCTCAATATAATTCTTGTTTACAAAATTATTTTTCTTAAATTAGATCATCACACAAAGGTTTCTGTTTATGCCTGACACCCCTTCTCTTTTTGTCTTTTTCCTCTGCCTCTTCATCTCTCACCATGTCACTCAGTGCTGATGGGGTATATGAGGTGTCATTCTACTCCAATGCGGTGGTCTCCTACGACGGCAGTATCTTCTGGCTGCCCCCGGCCATCTATAAGTCAGCCTGTAAGATCGAGGTCAAGCACTTCCCTTTTGACCAGCAGAACTGCACGCTGCGCTTCCGCTCCTGGACTTACGACCGCACTGAGATCGACCTGGTGCTCCGTGCTGACGTGGCCAGCATGGACGACTTCACGCCCAGCGGGGAGTGGGACATCATCGCCCTGCCAGGCAGAAGAAACGAGAACCCTGCTGACCCCACTTACGTGGACATCACGTACGACTTCATAATTCGCAGGAAGCCTCTTTTTTACACCATCAACCTCATCATTCCATGTGTGCTCATCACCTCGCTGGCAATCCTGGTCTTCTACCTGCCCTCTGACTGTGGAGAGAAGATGACGCTCTGCATCTCCGTGCTGCTGGCTCTCACTGTGTTTCTGCTGCTGATCTCCAAGATCGTTCCACCCACTTCACTAGACGTCCCTCTCGTGGGAAAGTACCTGATGTTTACCATGGTCCTTGTCACTTTCTCTATTGTCACCAGTGTGTGTGTGCTCAATGTACACCACCGCTCGCCCACCACACACACCATGCCCCCTTGGGTTAAACTGGTGTTCCTGAACAAGCTTCCTGCTTTGCTCTTCATGCGCCAGCCCAGGAACAGCTGCGAGCGCCAGCGGCTGCGCCAGAGAAGGAGGGCCCAGGAACAGAAGGAGGGTGGGCGCAGCGGGGAGGCAGGGGCCTTGATGGTGGGGCTCGGGCTGGGAAGTGCTGGCGGGAATGGAGGAGCAACCTCTGCAGGGGTGTTCGGCAAGGAGGACAGTGACCCTTGTACCTGCTATGTGAACCGGGCATCTGTTAAACAGTTTGGAGGGGATCTGGGAGGTGCAGGAGGCGGATCCATGGATGGTCTGAATAGGGTTAGGGAGGGCCGGGAAGGGGGCTCTGGAAACCTGCCACGAGGGAAGCAAGCAACAGGAGGTCCTGCTCTGACTCAGGCCCTGCTGGCTCAAGCCTGTCCGGGCTTTGAGGAGGCTGTGGAAGGAGTACGCTTCATCGCCAACCACATGAAGAGTGAGGATGATGATCAGAGTGTGAGTATTGTATTATCTGTATGATACCATTTAAACCATTACAGTCACTTTGGTCCTGTTGCTCCTTATCAGAGCCTGAGCAATACTGGACTTCTTAGGGTGATAGTAATATTGATACTTGAGAGTAATAAAGATAACAGTATATCAGCTGTTATACATTTTTTATATAAACACATTCTTTAAAGCTGCCGTGATAAATATCTTTATGTTAACAACAGATCCAATGACAATGCGCGTAATGTGAAAGATTTCGCACATTGCCACAAGCCCACAGAGAATTATCACCCGACTCTTCATTTTCACTCAGTTTTAGTGTTTTAGCTCACTGATTTGTTTTTTTACAGCCCACAGCTTTACTGTTTTGGTTCGCTCTCGCCATCCTCATCAGTGTCGTTTCCAGACACACCAGGCAGCTGAAAAACTATAAAAATAACACTGCAGTTAGCTGGTGAACATAGTGGATCATTTAGCAGTTAAAGAGCCAGATATTTCTGGTTAGGTAGAAATCTAAACAGAGCTAAAAGAAGAGTAAATATTATACTTACATTCGTCAGGTAGCCAGAGACACGAATGCTAATGTTGTTCCGTGACTAACACTCTCACCATCACAACTTCATAACGTGATAATGTCAGCGTTTGTTTACAGCTTTTCACTCTGCGACCAAGTGGTAAAAAAATCCATGAATATAGGTTTAAATAACTAATCACATGAAACTAATTATATTTTTAACTATATTTTTTAAGTTAAACACAAAAAGACAAAGTAAAATATACAGACTGGTGGATGCTACCAATAAATCCTTTATGCAGTTTACTGCTCTACAATTTCTTGCCTGCATACATTTCAATACCAATATATCTGCGATAAACAGATATCAGGTGATAATACCAGCCTGCCAATGTATCGCTTTGGCTCTTCTCCATATTTAAATTAATTATTATCTTGCCTCTGTGTGGAAAGAATCGTAGCATAAATCATCTTATTTTAGGCACATATGCTGCTAACCATAAACAGCATCATGAGCACAGATCTGTCCTTTCAGTGCCATATCAAGTTATAGTGACAATAGAGCGGTGCAGCACTGCCGTTTAGCTCTGCCATTTGAAACGCATGGGGGACTACACCAGAGCATAAGCAACAGAGACAGATCTGGTGACGCAATCATAGCGCTCTGAATATTCAATACAGACATGTAATTATAGCAGCAGCATGACGTGTGCATAGAGAAGGCGTACAACTGGAAAAGCGCTGGAATAGAGGAACCAAGACAGCAAAGTGAGTGTGGTATGTTTTATCACTTTCCCTTGCCATGCCAACTGTTTTCAAATCCTCCCTCTCCTGGCAGAGTGCATGGCGCATCAGCCCTCCCCCTTCCTCCCCAAGTCATCATCACAGGGGTTACAGTGTCTGCACCCCCTCCGTCTCTCTGCCCTCCATCACTCTCTCTTGTCTCTCACGTCCTTCTCCTCCTCCTTGACTCATGTCGAACCTCATCAGAGCTGTGTGGCAGAACGAGTCTCTGCTCATATTAACCCTTCACCTCCATTAACCCTCTGCATATGGAAAGGCAGACGAATAGAGAGAGAATGAGACGATGTGAGAGAGTATGATTCAACTCACTGTAATCTTTCTCTTCACCCTATCCCAAACCTCTTTTGTCCCTCTCCATCCACAGGTGAGCGAGGACTGGAAGTACGTTGCCATGGTGATCGACCGGCTCTTCCTGTGGATCTTTGTGTTTGTGTGTGTGTTTGGCACCGTGGGCATGTTCATGCAGCCTCTCTTCCAGAATTACACAGTCAAGACCATTACCAGCTCGCCAGGCTGACCATTCCCAGTCCGCGAAAAAGATGACGGACAGCTCCCCCGATCAATCAGCACAGTAGGACACAGGCTGGAGGTGGGGGGCGGCAGGGGTCTGGGTTTTATTTTGTCTAATGAACTGGAACCAGAACTGGAACTGAACAGCAATCACGCCCATTACCTTTATAGTAACATTTTTTGCAATGAACAATAATTTTTCTTGTGTGAAGAAAAAGGAAAACACCATCATACTCTAACCTGCAGTTTTGTGACCAGATGTTTAATGGACTGACCTCCCCTTTCTGTTGGAAATGTCCCTCCCTGCTATCCTCTTTAGCCAGTCAGGAAGCGAGGAAGCTATGATTTACTCCTTGTTGAACCTTACGGCAGCCAATTTTCCGCTTGACGCTGACTGCTTAATTGACACATGACATGCCCGCCTTCAACTATGACATTACTCATTCACAATTTTGACTGATGTCAGAGGGAGCTAATTAGAAAGGGAAGGGAGGTTCATATCAAGGTTCTTATACATTTATTTTATTTTTTCAGAAATCCACTACATCAGTGAACTGACTCAGTCTATTTTATCATAGCATAGCAGCTTACCACAGTATAGCATTAGGAATATATTATTAAGATTTCTCTATGTGTTAGCTCATACAAGGGTCTGTTGCTGATAGGGATGCTGCGGTGTGTTGTATGATTGTATAGATTAAACAAGAATGTGATATAAACTCTACATAGCCTGTGATGCGCACACTAACTAATATGTGTACAAGCAACAGATTGTGAAGGAAGATACAGAGAGGGGACTTGAATTAAAGAAAGAGCCAGGTTGCATTATTAGATACAAGTCAAAGGGATAAAATCATAGATTACGCATGGACAGTTTCTTGCTTAGAGAGTTGTGCACATTAAGTAGAGAACAGCAGCAGCCTGTTGTACCAGAGTGCACAGCTGCAGTGAGCTACCTAGCTGCTGAGAAACTGAGGAATCTATGCCAAGATGGTGGATAGGGCCTCCTATGTGATGTCCTGTGGAACATGATTTCTCAAAGATGGAGTATTTATGGAACAAAGATTGGGAAAAGTAACATGTAAATCAAATTATATTGATGGAAGGATGGGAATTCTATCATGGAAATTAAGCTATTAGGTGTATTAATATGTAATTTCATAATTCAGTATGTAATGTTCAGAGCATATGTATACATGTATGCGTGCGTGTGTGTATGTATGTGTATGCGTGCCCCATACCCCAATGCATTATCACATCTGTCAGATAAAATGTTCAGAAGAGCGTACTGTATGTGTGTCTCCCTCTCCCTTCTATTATTCTGTGGCAACCTCTCTCCAATTCTCTCCCCTTTATCTGGTCTTCCATGGACACATTTCTGACATTTAGACCAATTAGAATAATGATGACCTACATTCTGTAAACATCTATTCATTTCGGCAATTTTCCTTTTCATCATGGACTGGCTGATTTGTCATATTTCCACAAAATTCCCTGACAACCAAGCATGAAGCAAAAGGCCTTTTCAGGCACACAGGGAGTGGGGGATGAATTACATTTTCAATAAATGAGAGAAATGAGAAAAAGGTGTAGGGCAATACATGAGAGTAGTACAAATGTTTTGGACTTTATAATTGTGTTGCAGCTGAGGAACAACAGACTGAAAAAAAGGATAATCTGACCACAGCAAGCACAGTCCAGACAGTGAGGAGGAATAAAGCAGGATAGGCAGAGACAACAGACTGTTAGTTTTGTTACTGCATAGGAAAGCCACTATAAAACTCTGAAAAAATGCTGTTTAATCTTCAGTCACTGTAACTCGCTGTGAGGTTTCCCGGCTTTCTATGGTCGTGTAGCCAAGACTGCAGCTCAGTTCTGGACTGGGAGCTGCCTCGCTCTCTCTCTCTTTCTATCTCTGGAGGATGGGATTACCCAGGGGGATCCCTAACAGATCCTAAACAAGTGTGAAAAGTCTATCAGGGACCTGTGAAAACTGTAGGCTTCAAGGCTCCACACAGATAAAGTGCTGCTGTCCACTCTTTTTCTCCCTCTTTGACCTTTTCACGCTCCTTCCTTTCTTCTCACTTCCTCCCTCATTACGCCCCCCCCCTACCCATTTTCACCTTCTCCTTTCTGACTCAAATCTGTTCCTGTGCACACCTTAACCAGTCCAATAAAGGTTGTAGGTTCAGATTAATCAAAGTATGTGTCTGCGTGGCATGTTTTTACTCTCACACTCACACACAGACATTTAACCTAAATTATTGTATTACCCAAACGTCCCATTTATCTTACACCACAGGATAGAATGAAAGAAAGAAACATTTCCTGGCTTTCTAATATCGAGGCTAGTAACTTCCTTTTTATATACTCACACACACATACCTACTCAATTTTTTTTCTTCTAGTAAGCAGGGATTTTAAACAATCATGGGTGTAGGGCCCACCCCAAGGTCACTTCAAGTTCTCATTATTCTGCTTTAAAAACAGGGATGTAGGTGCAGTTGGTACCTGATCATATACACCTTATGAATTTTTTGGTGCAGAGGAACAGTGCAATGAACATCACGCCACAACAGAGGTAACTGTCACTCATATCAAATACCTAATTCCAACCTCTTCTACTGTATATTTTATTAATATAACATAAGTATCACTTTGACAGTGATTGACTAAGCTAGCTCCAATCTACATCCATTCACTGCTGGAATAAAGTGGTGCACCAGTCTGTGCAAAGCAAATTTAAGGTAATGCAATAATCCTCTATCAGAACTACTGGATTTGATTGAGGGCCACTTGCTGCCACCTGGTGCCCATTATGTGTTCTTACTCATCTTCTCTGCTGTAATAAAGTACAACAAACATTGTATTGTTTGAGTAAAGGTCACATTTATTCTTTCCAGGGAGACATTCCTTTGCTTGTATGTGTTGCAGAATACATGAAAAGAAAAATAGAGCTATAATCACATATTCAACAATGAAAAGTGTTGAAACTGACTTTAATCTTTAGATTTTCACATTGCAGTAAATAGAGTTTGTAACGGATTGATGGGACATTACAGGCAAATGCACACCCGAAATTTACTGCTGAAGTTACAATTAGATGTGTTTGTGTGTGTGTGTGTGTGTGTGTGTGTGTGTGTGTTTGTGCATGTGAAGTCTATGACAGAATGTCCTTCACCTGTTTTCTCTTCTGTCTTAACTGTTTCCTCCCTGGAGTGTGTGGGTTTGCAGAGTGGATGTGTTTCTGCCGAGAGCGTGTTCACTTCTTTTTCTCTGCCTTGTCGTTGTACTCCAGGAAGAAGTCGTTACAGGCCACAGTAAGAGCTCCGACTAGTATGATGAACTCGGTAAAATCTACCTCCCCATCGTTGTTGGAATCCAGGTCTCCCATCACCTTATCTACTGCCTCCCTATCCTGGGCATTCTGCATGTGTGAGGATATAAAACAAAAATGTGGGCTGGATCTATTTTATACACATGAAACTTATGTGTGTATCTTCTATCCCTAAGTATGCATCTACTTACCCCCAGGTAGTTGCCGAGCTCTGTGGTAAGCATCTCTTTGAGCTCAGCCCTGCTCAGTGTATATTTGTCCCCCTCGTTTCCAGAGTACTTATGGAAGGTCTGGATCATGAGCTGCATGGCATTCTCGAGGGTGGAGGCGTTCTCTGAGTTGGGCAAAGACATTCTGGAGAAGGATAGAATAAGAGAAAGGGTGGGAACAGGAGAAAGCAAGAGAAGAGCATGTCCATGTCAGAACTACTGCCTCCAAAAATCTGCTCTCTAGAGCATGGATTCTGCTGCAAATCAATACAGGTTAAAGCCTCTCTCGGTTCCTCTCTCTTGCACACACACTTTCACTCTTTCTTCTCTTAGACAAAGTGCCTGAATGCATGGACAAACACAAATCAAAAACTGAATCATAGGCTACAATACAATCACTGAGATGGCTGTAAACTGATCTTCTATGAAGTGTCTAAGCATATCTATCTAGTGACAGGAGAAGCATTTGGCAGAGTCGGAAACCCTGCGCAGCCCCGGAGTCAAGTTTACTCTAACTGTTTCCTCATCAGGAGTGTTTCCTCCCTGCCAGTGATTCTGATAAGATTTTTCTGCAGATAAACGAATCCTCAATCTGTTTGTTGCTTTGGCCCGGCAAGAGGAACTCTGGGAGTCAGGACATAGTCAGCAGCCTGACATGTGAGCCAGCTGATAAGAGTGAAACCCTAAGCTGGTAAAACAGCCGAACCAGTGGAGGAGATGTAACCAGGACACACAGAGGCAACCTGATCTGGCTTTTACTTTAGCTCTGCCGGATGGCAGAAAACACCGGAGACAGGTGTAAGTCTTTGCCTTTCTTGAACCTACATCACCTCTGAACTGTGAAGACTTTTCCTTACTGTCAATCACATCTTACACCAGTCTATCCTCATGGACGCAAATTTCCAAATTCTCATGAATCAGGGGCATAAAAAATAATCTGAACGACATTTTTGGCAAGCTCTGTCTGTTCAAATAAATTAGGGTTCCATAACTTATCAGTGAATAAACCGAAAGATCTTCCTGTCTTTGTTGTTGATTTCCACTTTCAACAGGCAGTCCACCTACAGACAACATTGTGCATTAGCTGCAACCCTAAAAATCAACTTTTAAAAGTAAAAATAGTCAGAAACAGCCTCTGAGAAATGCAGAGACACAGCTTTCAGTGTTGAAGTCTGTCCTCTACATAATTTCTTACCTGAATGGAGGATGAGTGCTGGCCTGTTGGTCAGGTGCAGAGAGAGAAGGCAATAGTGACTGATGAGAAGAATGAGGAGGACAATGTCTTAAATACATCCCTCACTCCACCCATCCCACTTACCCCTTCCTCCCCTCTCCCTCCTTCAACCTGTTTAGCAATCAGACACCTGCTATCCGCTGAACAGACACACGTAGGAGCCACCTGCCCCCCATCGGTCAGAGATGACATATTGACAAAAAACACTAATGGTACTGTAGCTACAGCAAGACATTAAGTAAATTGAAGTACCCATGATATGACCACAAGCCAAACCACAAATGCCCTTGTATACTTCAAATGTGGTCTTGTGATTCGCAGATGTCAATCTGCATGGCAGTTAAGTGTAAATAGCAAATTTGTGTTCAGCAACATTCATACTTTGATGACCTCAAAACACTAGACCCACAGCATATTCTGAGCACGATGATTTGTCACGAGGTGACACTGAGGTATGACAATAATATTAATAATATACTTTATTTATATAGCACTTTTCTTAACAATGTTACAAAGTGCTTTACAAAAGAAAGAAATAAAAACCATACGAGGTGGATAAAATGAGAATATTGACAAAGAACATCAGCAAAGAGGAAGTGAATACAATAAAATTAATAAGATCAAATAAAAGCAAATCAAAACAGTAAAAACAATAAAAACATATCAAACATTTCCAAAGGCTTTCACAAAAAGAAAACTTTTAAGAAGAGATTTAAAAGAAGCTAGAGTCTTAATGTGTCTCAGTAAAGTAGGCAGAGAGTTCCGTAGTGTGGTGGCTCTAATAGCAAAAGCCCGATCACCCTTTGTCACTAACCGTGATGTGGGAGTAACCAGCAGGGCCCCATCTGCAGATCTGTGGAGATATCACTTAGTATGCCAAAGTTCGCTATTCTGACAGTGGATTATCCTGCTACCCTGTTATGCAACCATGTTGTACTTCATGTCAAAACAGAGAAGAGGCTTAGAGGGAGTGCTAAAATAAATACTGTACCAAGACAAAGATGAATAACTTGAAATGTGTCTGGCTTTAAGCAGCAAAAAGTGTTGGGGTATGTGTGGGGGGAGGATGTTTACCAGAGGAGAGGGGGGTTCATACCTGATACAGTATCTGAAGGATCAGTGTAGCACCGATGAATGGAGCCATCACACCTGGCAGCCATGCAGAGAAATCCCAATACAAAGCCTTTGCAAAACACACACAAAGGCAAACATGCTAATGCTAGGACACACACACACACACACTTTCACAAACACATTCACGCCTCATACTCCAAAACACACGACATGCATGCACAAAATATATTTTAAAAAGGATCGACTACAAACACATAGGAAAACCTATGACATACCTTAAATAGTTTGGGCCATGTATCCATCAGACTTAAAGCAGTATAATGGATACAGCAAGTGAATGAAGAGCAAAAATAAATGACAGAAACACATATAATCTTGCACACTTGAATGAATGATCTGGAAGATCACACATCAACATTAATGCACAAACACCATCTGAAGATGTCATGAAATGTGTATTTGATCTACCATCCTGGTAAGTGCATCTTCTTGTTTATGTGTTGATGCTGCAGTGTATTGTGTCAGTGAGTGGGGTAGCACAGTGTGTGTGCACCGTATGTGTGTATATGTATAGTGTTGCAGAGTGGAGCATCGTGCATAATAGGGGGCGTATACTGTATGTCAGGATCTGGTTGCAATAGTTGATGCATGCAAAGGCTGCCGAGTTTGACTGGTCAGGGATGTCACAGCTATATTTAGCAAGTGTTGCTTGTATCATTGCAGCGGTGCCTGTGGGACAATGTCAAACCATATCAGGGAAATGACTGTACATATTTTAATATAAGTTAATGGGTAATGTCAGCAATTAGACACTTTATGGAAATGAAAATGCAACTTAAGAAAGATGAAACACAAATTAAAACCTACACACTTTATTATATAAAGCGTTTATTTTGAAAATACAGTAAGTATCCTTTGTATAATTGGTATAAAAAAAAAAGACACTCCAAGCTCAGAGTCCTTCAATGTGTCCTTGACAGGGGAGATCAATTATGGTGTGACTGAAAAAAAGGTTGATCTGGACAGACATTTAGGATGTACTTCAGGGCATTATAGAGCTGGTTGATTAACTATATGAAAATGATTATGGACTCATGATGTTTGGAACATTTGGAAATGAGAAAAGATACTTAAAACGCGCAAAAGAAATTGTAGATCCACCAAACACTGAAGCTTCACAAGCATCTATGATGCACCTGCGTTGGATCCACTCTTGCTCTGACTGAGGGAACTGGCCACGTAGCCAATCAGAGTGAGGTATTCCTGGAAGCTGACCTTTCCATCGTTGTTCTCATCCAGTCCCCGCTGCATCTCCTTAACGGCAGAGGAGCTGTTTGTATCCTGAAAGAAGCAGATGGGAAATGCTGTTAGTGTTAATATGATAGCTCCTTATAGAAGGCTTTTTATAAAAAAAAGTCCAAATGTACTGGTGGATTATTTGTGTATAGTGAAGGGTGATGGAGAACAGCAAAATATTACGTAGTTACTTACCTCCATGATGCCGCCAAGCTGTTTATTTACCATTTTCTGGAAGGCTTTCCCATCTAGGTTCTCCTTCCCCCCAGCAGAACTAATAAATGTGGTCACCACCGTTTTAATGGCTGCCTCCATATCTAAAGAGAGGGAGACAAGGACAAAAAGCGAAGAAGTAGAATTGAGTGTAGGAAGTGACAAGAAGAGATATGGCTTTATCTTAGCCACTCAGACATCATGCCATTGGGTACAGTTGCCATGAGTTTTATTAATATGAAAATATTTTTGCATTGAGTCTTAGATGGATAAAAGGCTTATTTCAGTTATTGAATGCATCATTGCAGAAGAGAGTACACCATGACCTTTGAATGCTTGTGTGCAGCTGACTGATCAAGATTAGAGATTCATAAAATCAAGTTATATTACAACATTCCACTTCATTGAGCATGTGTAATATGACTGGAAACATACTGACATAAAATGCAACGTGTTCACTTAAAAACCGCATTGTTGTGCAAATATATAGTGGGTCATAGTCATAATAGTGATTAGCAAAGTAAAACTGTCTGAATTGCCATTTAAGCCATAAATGTGCCGCACTGAAGATGAGACAAACGTAAATCTTTGGTGAGAATTGGATCCCATCTTAAAAATGTATTGGAATTGGATATGTTTGGATATGTCCTCAGAACGTAAACATGTGAGAAAGGTGAGACACACAAGTGATGTCAGCATAGAAGAAGAGGAGGAGAGGGAGCGGGGGGTGGGGGGGGGGGGTACAAGCCTGGAGGTTCTCCAAGATGAACAGAGAGAGAGAGAGAGAGGGAATGATGGAAGGTTGAAGAGGAAGGGAGTCTCTGAGGTAAACACAATGGGAGCTGTGATCTCTGACAGTGGACATCTGATACCCAGAAGCCAGCGGGAGGTCACAGGTTCAGATTACTGCGTGCTGCCCGTCTGCTGCAGCACACCTCCCCTCACACTGTAGGGATATGCTGCATACTGTGCTCAAGTATGAACTGACAAACATCACACAGCGCAAATAGATTAAAGTAGCCTGAAACATCTAACGCTGCTGTCATTGACAGACTCTCAGAGTCTTACGAAACTAAATCATTGGCTGAATAGTTTTAAGTTTTGGTTAATTTCCCTCACTGCTTATTGCTAGTTGGACCTCGCAGGAAAGACAGAAACAAGATGGAAATACATTTATGCTTTCATTGGATGTCAAATCTAGTATCAAAACAATAGCTATGTCCCAATTCCATATTACATTCCAATTCTACACACTCTGTTTTACACACATCCATTTTGACATGTCACAGTAGGAAAAGCAAAGGTGTAAATAATCAAACTAATGATGGCTGAATTCCATTTAGCTGCTTCACAAACAGGGTCATGGTATTGTTCATGCTGGCTCACTGTCAAACTGTCATGTCTTACTGGGACATCTGAATAAAACAGAGCCATCGTTAATGTTGTTAATAACACCTGTGCTTTTCCTCCTGTGACAAGGGAAACAGGTGAAAATGAAATTGAAGTGCTACTCACAGCTGCTTAAAACTAATTTTGAGAGAGCTCCAAAAAACTAACAAAAATGTATTACATTAAATTCTAAGTGCACATGCACCATGATGCAGGCTGCCTGTTGCGTAGCTCCATTGCTTAAACTACTGTGCAATACACCCTGTTTTAAATTTAATTTGTGATACTTATTTATACTTCTAGTAGGGCTGTGCAATATCGTCCGTCCCATTATATATTGTTAATAAGCTACACGTAACTTGACAGCTCATGCACTATTACTTTATACTGTAATATTAACCTCAACCGGTAAACCCACTTTGCATTACACTTATTTCAATTTAAATGTATACTTATACCCACTTTGTAGTTACCTGTATTATAGTGTATTATATTATTGCTTTTTGCTTAGTACTTCCATTCTTGTGTGCACTGACGTGATAGTGAGCTGCTGTTACAAAGAGTTTCCCCTCGGGGATTAATAAAGTATTTCTGATTCTGATTCTGATAAATCTCTTAGCTTTCTCCTTGTGAAATGTATAACAGTGACATTATTCCAAAGACATAACCTGTCTCCCAATTCCAAACTACATAATAATTCTAAGCAGGTTTTGAGTTTGTAGTGTGTGGAAAACTGACAAAAAGAAGTATAATCAGAACAGTTAGCATGTATATTAAAAGAAAACTTGATTTTTTAGTGGGCTGTTGATGTAAACTATTCACCCATAATGCAATGCACAAAGGAAACAGAGGAGCTGCTAATGCTATCAGCTGCAACAAATAAAACCTCAGAAGACAAAAAAATAAACAATTCCTACAATTTAACTTCTATTTGTGATGTTGAATTGGCAGTGACATAAGTTTGATTGACATCCATCCTTGCACATATTATATCATTCACCTATTAGTAAAAGTATGTTGATTTTCTTTTTGCACGCTAACTGCAAAACAGGTATATTATTACAGTTTGTTTATAGTATATGTAGGCTACTGTTTACAATTAGTATGTTGTATGGAATTGGGACACACAGTTACAGTTTGATTGTCATCCATCATCGTACATATTGTATAATTTCCTGTTGGTACAAAAACATGTAAAGTATGTTGATTTCTTGTATACCAACTGCAAAAACAGTACACTGAGACAATTAGCAGTGGTGGAAGAAGTACTCACATCTTTTACTTAAGTAAAAGTAGCAACACCACAATGTAGAAATACTGTGTTACAAGTACAAGTCCTGCATTCAAAATTTTACTTAAATAAAAGTAAAAAAGTATGAGCATAAAATATACTTAAAGTATCAAAAGTAAAAGTACTCATTTCGCGGAATGGCCCATTTCAGAATAATGTTGATCATATCATTGGATTATAATTATTGACGAGTTAATATGTTCATCACTTTAATGTTGCAGCTGGTACAAGTGGGGCTAATTTGAACTACTTTATGTGCTGCTGGATAGCTTTTGAATTTTGCCCAAAGGATCAATAAAGTCTTATCTTCAGTCAGTCAGTCATTTTCTGACTGGAGCTTATCCCAGTGACTTTGGGAAGTCTTATAAAAATACATAATTTGTTGAATATATTTTCTATTATTAATCTGAATCTGAAAAGTAATTAGCAACTAAAGTTATCAGATAAATGTAGTGAAGCAAAAAGTACAATATTTTCCTCTAAAATGTAGTGGAGTAGAAATATTAAGTAGTACCTCGAATTTGTACTTACAGTAATTGATCAAATGTTCCACCACTGAAAATTAGTATTTAGTATATAACCCAATGTCTTCAGACATAATTCATCCAACAGAGGGGTCTCTCTGGGTTTTTGCTCCCATTACGGTTTCTGATGTCTCCACAAACAAGATTTCCATGGCAACTACTCACAGAAAATAAAAGGCCTGAAAAAATTCTGCAGATACTTGAGTAGAGCTGATAAGTATCACGACATTGTGGTGCAAGGCCTTGCTGCAGGATTTCCAGTGTGTATTGGAAACTACCCGGAGGCAGCTGTGGCCACAGAATGGGTTATGATGATGGGTGCCTGCGGCGATGTTGTTGGAGTAACTGTAGAAACTGGTAAATCTTCCATCTGACACACATGTCACACCTCAATGCTTACACTATATGCACCTACACTAATCAACACACAAAGACATACAGGTAGACAGACAGAAAGATAGAAACACACACACACATATTAAGGACATCACCAATTAGGACTTCTGTTGCATTAACCTAATTACTGGGTGAGTGATCGCAAGCACCCAAACCCTGGATTCTGTTTCATGTCTCCCTGTCATGCCAGCACACACACACATGCATGCACGCAGAACACACAACTCTTTATACAAGTGAGCATCTGTCATCAGCATGCTGTTCATTACTTTTTAATAGGTTACTATATTTGTACCAACACCTTTCTAACACCATCTACAAGACGTACAGCAGCAGGGGAGCAAGCAGACCAGTGTCTCTGTGTGTTCGTAGCTCTATAGGCCATATATCAAAATGACTGACAGGCCACCGTCCATTAGTGTCTCTTCCGAGTGTAATGAGATGAATGTGAAACCAAGTAGGTTCGGTCAGAACTGGAGACATCAGGGCCACAGAATTACAAATGGGTAGAAAGGAACACGCAGTACGGTTTGTCTGATAAGAGCAAGAGGTGGCCTTACTGAGTGTGTCATGAGTACACATGAAGCTCGCCTGCAGCCTCTCAGCACATGTGATCCATTCAGATTCAGAGTGCGGAGATAGGGATTGTAATGACTCAAGTGCAATGAATGCTTGTGTGAGTCCCAGTGCATTGCTTTATTTGAACTACTGGTCCTTTTGTGGTACCTTACTGGAATTTTGCACAACACAGATGCTATTTCAGCAACACCCAACCTCTTTGGCTTGAGACATTTTAAAATAAAGCAATGTCTACTTGTGACCCATCATCTCCAGTTGCATGTCTATGGCTAATAACCAGGTTAACCAAAGAGTGATATTATTTGCCCTTTTTAAAAAAAATATTTTTAGAGGACTAAAGTGGTAAAACTATCCAGTAATTCTCAAGTGAAAAAAGCAAGGATTATAGGATGTTTTTTTCTACTTACCTATCCTGTTTTGTAAAATCCCTCAGACATGAGCCTATCTTGTGACCTATTAAGGAATCCTGATCCACATACTGCTCTGGCTGGCTTTAAAATTGGTTAAATGGTTCATGTTAACATGGTAATTAGGGAATCTGATATCTCTGGCAGAATTCAAGACCTCTAAAGTGACCCCTTTGTTGTCTCTATAGCTTATTTTAGCATACTTACTATTGTATAGTATACTAGTGTTATTTGTTTTATGTGTTCCTCTTTTTGTCTTGTTTTGCTGGAGACCTTTTATGCTGCAGTCTAGGCCAGGTCTCCCTTGCAAAAGATGTTTCCAACCTCAATAGGACTTACCTGGCATTATGTCATTAATGTCTCTATGTTTTTTAATTGTGACCAGAAGGTAATGCAGATGAAAATCAAGCTCTCACTTAACATGTATGTATCATAGTGTATGTGCACAGCACCTCCCAAATAAATCAAATAAAGCATGACTATTATGCAGACGTTGGTGAGAGTTTCGGGTATAGTCATTGTTGCAACTGACAAGTACAAACCAGTTTACAGGTAAATCGGGTTGGCCCACCCAACCCAACCAATCCACCTCTCACCACCAAAATGTTGCTGTATCGTTCATATCTCACAGCTTTTAACAGGCTGACCACATACCACACTGGTCATTATTCTGCGCTGGCATATGATAGTCCATGAGCATTGAAAAATCCCAACCAGCTCCACCCTGGCCGTGTTGTTTGCGTTAGGTGTGACTGACTCACTTCCTCCATGAGCATATTACCTGTCATCGCCCAGGTCGCCCTTTCTCCTCCGCGTCATTAACTACACCAGGTCGAAGCCACTCGACTCTCGCTACCGGAGTCTTATCATAACGTTAATAATTCAGACTGATAAGAGCCAAATCTGATCGCCGTTACAATGATGACATTATGGCTGTTTAACGGGGCGAAAATGGCCTCGGCACATGTGCCAAAACTAGTCAGCGCCGTGCGTAACGGAGATGCCAGGGGCTTGCCCGGGTCCCACATCTACATTTAGCCCTAACTAATCCTGACAATTTGTAGAGCGACCAGCGGCAGGACTGACACGCAGAGCAAATAAATAAGTAAACGTGACTCGAGACTCCGGTTTCGCTGGAAGTGTAAAGGGATTGGGGTTAGATTACCAAGAAAGAGAACCTGATCCTTGTGGCCACCAAACTGGGTAATGACAATAGAGACGCTCGCTAATTATACTAAATGTATGACATAGTGGAGAAAATAAGCCATAAACTGATAGTTTTGCCAAGAAAACAGTTTGGACGTATTAGCACAATAAACTAATAATGTCCTGTCACTACAGAGAGGCTCAGCACAAAATGCATAATCGGAATAAAGCAGACTCACCGTTAGGACGGGAAAACGAAAGGCAAGAAAACTATTTCACTAGAAGCTGCTCTCCTTCTCTCTCACAGATCCTCCTCTTCAGTCTTGAGCAAGATTAACCAGCAACACATATCTTTTCCGTGATTTAACTTCCCACTCCAGCCAACTTTTTTTTTCATTGTCATAGGGCGTGTGCCTGGGAAAGGAGGAATGTAGAAAGAGGCGCAGCTTGAGCAACACAATTTTTTCAGCAACATTTTGTAACAAACATTTCCGTTGTTCAAGAAAACAGGGCAAGTCTTTATAATGTAGGTTAATGAATATGTTCAGTTTTTTTACATGTCTGATTTATACCTCCACATTCATTTCTGCATTCTTTTTCTGGCACACTTTCTGTCAGCATGTAGGAACAAGCTCATGTCTAAGTGCCCTTGTGTTTCAAAGCTTTCCCAACAGACAGATGTATTCAAGACACACCCTGAAATATTACTCACTTGTGAAAAGAATGGAAAGATAGTGTTCATTAGAAAGGAAACCTTCAAACAAACTAACAAATGAAGGCCTGAGCAGCAGGAAACACACACACATTGTTTGTTTTTTACATTTTATTTAGTTTTGTTTTATTTTCAGCTTTATACTAACCTTGCTCTGCCAACACCACACCACTGTTTGTGTCCTGGAGAGAGATGATAAACACCACAAGGTGCGTTTTCCAAGAATTAGACAAGCCAAGAATACATAGGGCCTAGTGCTACTGCTAACACACACACGCAGTTTTCAGAGAATACGTTCCCATTCTGCAACTCCCTCGTAGACCTGTAAGCACAAGCAGCTGTGAGTGTTTGTGTGTGTGCTGGGAAACGACTGGTTCTAATATTTCTGAAATTGTTCAATAGTATTCTGTGACAGAGTCTGTGCCAGTATGGCAGTTGCTGGTGAGAGGGCGGGGTGAGAAGAAATGATAAAAAACACAGCATTTTGCTATTGAAACAGACTTTAGGGTGTTTTCCAATTGGCTGTGTTCCCATTTTCTCAAACTGTATGGCACACAGACAAATCAGTAACACACATGGAACTGTGTTTCTGTGGACACTCTATTGGCTGAACCCCCCCCCATGTTTGCTTGCAAGATGCCCAATCAGCTACCAGAACTCCAGGAAGTTCATCATTGTTCTTGTCCAATGAAGTCATAAGCTGGTAAATGGCAGAGGGGTCGCCAGTATTCTACAGGAAAACATGAAGATACATCAAACGCTAAAAAAACAATAGCGAGAGTCAGTGTGGACCAACTATGATGTTACTGGTTACGTGTGTGGGGCAACGAGGCAGAGGAAAGCTGACACCACTGGCACAGTACACCAATAAATAATTCATGCTACATCAGCAGAGGCGGTTTGGCACAAGGCTCTATGGCTCTGTCACCATCTAGTGGCCAGTTTGATTATTTCAACTGTTCATGCGCTCAGAAACACATGGAATTTTCCACACTTGGAAAAGGCAGCCCTGTATATTTTGTTGGGCCTGAGGAACTACTACTTTCTGCCTTTGTGCTCTGGTTAAACATGCAGAGTTCAGAACTAAAGTGAAACTTTGCAGTCTCCAAAGGGCCGCAACTCTGTGTTTATAACAAACGCATTGTTTTTTGTGGAATGCAGTGCAACATTAAATGTAGTGTTATATCCTGTCCCAACACGAGATGTAACTGCTCATTCCTGCTTAAGACCACAGGCAGGAGTGGGGAGAGTGAAATATTCTGAAATAATCTTTTCAAGTACTGTTATTTGACTCAGAAGTACAGTTAGACCACAAGTATTGAAAACTGCCCACGCACTGTAAAATGAACAGAAGTAGCCTTTTGAAGACAAGTATGACTAACAGTTAATTATGTGGTCAGAGCAAAAAGGGCCAATGTGGCATCCAGATGATACCCATTTCAATTTGAATCTGCCCTCATGAGAAGGCTTTTTTGCCTGGTAAACAAAGAGGTTCAGAGCAATCTTAATATCTTCCTGATTTCCCTGTATTGGTTTAACTGCAGGTGATTCATGCCTTTCAAACAGGTATCACAAATCTGCAAATAAGGCTGGTGATATCCCATGTTTTATTTATTGTCAAATAATCCCATGAAAAGACAAAAAACTACACGGTGTCTGTTCCTGAAGTCCCCAGCATGTCTGTGGCTCTCAGCCACAAATCCATGATCTTTGGCCCCAAATACATACTTTACTCTTTATAAAAGGCTAAGTGATTCACCAATACAACTCAACTACTAGCTTTTAACAAATGTTACTTAAAAATGTGTAAATAGTGCATTTGTTAGGGACTATTTTCAGCTGCAGATTAATACACATTTGGGGCACTAGTGAGTATTTATGGCAGCAGGACATGTATGTGCCACCAACTCAAAATAAACACCAGTGCCCATGTTCATGATGATGAAGGACCATGTCACCCTGTGCACCAGTGTGGCTGACTAATGTGTTTTTAATAGTTTTTGGACAAAAATTTAGCTTTAGGTCACAGACGAATAAGATACGCTATATCAGGCTTGCTACCTAGGAAACATTTCAATCAATTTATTGTTGGTTTTAGTCTTTTCATGGGATTTTTGACTAGAAGAAAAATATAGAATATCACTGGTACTATCCTTCAAGTCAAATAATTACCAGTATTATGATATACTGAAAAGATCACTAGTAATTTTCCATCTCTGTAGCATAAACCAGCATTATTTATGTTACATTTTGAACCATAAACAGACAAACAAAAAAGTAACTGGCTAAATATTTCAATGGATGTTATAGATATTGGATTGAAAACCATCCACCAGCTGTCTTTGACCAAACTACATAAATACAACTACAGTACACTAGTGTATCACTGCAGTATTCGTTTGTTAAATCTACAGTCCTTACCCTGACAAAGTTAGTTAGCTGTGTCGTGACCAGTCTGTGGAACTCATCTATGCTCAGTGTGTGGGCTTTTTCTTGTCTACCTCTCCTGGTAAAGAAGATACATAATCTACTAATTTCTCTCTATATATGTAAGATTGTGTTTTGATTGCAACCAGTAAATAATCAAACCATGTTTACCAAACACCACTGAACGTATTCCATGACTTGATTCCACTTTTTGATGCAATTTCAGGATGAAACTAGTCTCTAGCAGGAGCTATGGATTACTGGATGAATCCCCCACTAACTCATTAACTCAGACTGACAACCAGGATTAGGAAAGGTTAAACATATTACAATGTGTCTGCTTAAAAAATGTTAATTGTTTTGTTCAGTTCATGTCAATGCATGGACAACAATAGTCTCACATTTTTCCTTTGCTATGAATGATTGTGAAACTGTAGGTGAAATGCTGTAGAGAGCAAAAAGAAAGCAGTAAATCAGGTATAATTATACAGTACTGTGTTGCAAAAACTTTTGAGAATGAGACACTTGGGTTTCACCTCAGAAAAGTCATTTTATTTAAGGCAACGCTCTGTCAGGATGTGCACAACTGGCATATTAGGGAGGCAGTTAGTGCTAACAAGCACAATGGCTTTACCATCCAAATATCCCCACACCTAGTTTTCTCGTCTCAGCTGCATGACACACACACGCATCTATATCCCAATACACCTGAAACAGCAGTCTACAGCTCTTCTCCTTCCATTCCCTCGGCCATTATTGAGGAAGGAGAGTGCAGCTACTAACACAAAATAAATGGCTTACAGAGAGGACTGAGAAATCATATACTGTGGTGAGAAAGCATCAGGGTTTTCCATGGGGCGATGCTGCTAGTTGTGTTATGATTAATGTCTTGCGATTGATGCTTAGCTGCAGGTGTATTTGTGTCTAAGAATTAGTTGGTCTATATTTCAAAACATAATTCATACTTCTTGGATTCCTTGATTGCCTGCTGTATCCACTCATCCAGCCTTTGGACTTGAGAGTAGATGCGTTTAATGTTTCAAGGTTTCATGCAAAAAAAAAAAAAATTGGGGGGGAAAGTCCTTAAAGTCATACACTTATACAGCAGCTCTGATTTACAGTGTCTCCTTTCACAGACTTTATTAGGCCGTTATTCATTACGTAGAATTGTGCTTTAGGGAATGTTAACCTGCATGAAATGTTGCTGAGGAATGGAAGTGTGGAATGGTCAGCTTTAAAAAGATCTGATTCCTTTTAATTACGTCAAACTGAACAAATCACAAAAAGCAGTTTGTGGGTGGTAATCAAGATAAATGAACTATTTTGCTTGCGGTGGATGGAGCCAGTTACTGAGAAGTTAAAAGTGAATTTTGATCGTAATTTCAAGCCATTCAGGGTTGGTTTAAATATTTATCTAGCGGTTGATAGAATTAGAAAGCAAACCTGTGTATTAAGTTACAAGTGCAGAAGGTTTTCAAACATACATTTTTTAGATTCAGAAAAAGGCAAAGCCCAGAATTGACAGTGGCTCCCAGTCACGAGATAATCTAAGAAGTCACCAGTTGATTACAGAGCTTTTTTTTTATGCATGAAACCTAGTAGCTGTTCCTCTTGACCTGAAACTAGCGGCCTCAAAAATGGGAAGAAAAACTACCTTTGTGGTCTGCGTGCAAGTTCAGCCACAGAGGAGCTCCATGGTTTCCATGCCATAGGATCCTAACAAGTTACCCAACCTAGGAATGTGTATATATCAGAAGAAATACAAATCCAACAGTGAGAATAACGGAAGAGAGTTTTCGATCTCTGCATTTTCTTCCTTCATACTTAAACCACATGACTTTCACAAAGGCTTCAAAAGTCTGACCAAAATCACAGGCAGGAATGATTTTTTCTTTTTTTTTGGGGGGGGGGGGGGTTAACTATATCCTTCTCCCCCTTGATTCTTTGCTGCGGGAAATTTTGTTTCACAGTACTGGCAAATAATGTGAAATTCAAAATCAAATCTTAATAGCAAAAGAGTTACCAGCTCCATGTACAGTGTGCTGTTGTACGTGTATCTGTGTGTGTGCAGTAGAGGACCACATGTTAATGTATGTGGGTGGGGGTGTCACACAGTTGCACTATTACTGTTATCAGGAATTGACATTAGTGGACTCAGGATAAAGCATGCGACTCCCCCACCTACAACATCAGTGACACAAACACACAGACAAGTGCACCCATTTCATATCAGTTACAGTAAAACATTGAGAGCCAGCTACAGAGGAAATCTTAAAACAAGTATGCATACTGAAGAAAACTGTTCCAGCATTTTGTACAATATATCTGAATAATGACAAAGACTGAAGATTATAAGGAGTTTGATCAATATAATTGCCATATGGATAATCTATTTATTTTGAAATAAAGTTAACACTCTACTACTCACGTCTGCTGTGGTGTTTTGTCTTTGAGCTCTTTTTGATTTGGAAACAAAGGGAGGGAGAATGAGAGAGTCATATTTGGTAAGAAGACGAAAAAAAAAAAGACAAATGAAAAGCACATTCACACATTGGGCATGGTGTTTCCCCCTCTGCAGGACGCCACATCATTTATAGTCAGGCTTGAGTTTTTCCGAGACGTTACCCCAAGGGACATCGCCTAAGCCCCTCAGTCGAAGCTTTGGAGCGGATAGTCTGGTCAACCAATGTCCCAGACATTACTAAAAAAAGGTTTTGCAGAGAAATAAAGTGACACGGGCGTTAAAATGCCACACTATCTCCAAAAGAAAGGGATGCTGTTGGTTCCGTATTGACTCAGTGACTATGTTTAATTTGACTGGGTAAACAGTGATTCATTACTCAACATGATACTTTGTCGATCTTTATGCTTACATTTTTCACCTGGAAAATGAAGGGTAACAAAAATCACTGTAACATTATTTCTTGTGGAAATATCTCCATCTGATTTGGTTATTGTTCCTTTTACTACCCTTCACACATCGATCATCTTTTGGGGGTTTCACCGCAATTACAGAGGCATTAATGCTGATCACACTTACTGCAAACCTTGTTTGAACTGTAGTGCTGAGATTCTCTGATGTTCATTTTATAATATTATAATAGAATCGATTTTGCGCTACATATTCCGAATACACTTTGTATCAAAAGCAATGTTGACTTGTTTATCTATTTATTTATGCGTCATAATAAATCAAGGCGGGGGTGCACGGTGGCAGAGCGGCTAGCGCTCCTGCCTCCCAATAAGGAGATCGTGGGTTCGCATTCCGGACCAGAGCACGACCTCCCTGGGTGGAGTCTGCATGTCCTCCCCGTGTTACCGTGGGTCCTCTCCGGGTTCTCTCCGGGTTCCTCCCGCCGTCCAAACACATGCGTGTTTAGGTTAATTGGTGACTCTAAAATTGGCCCTAGTGGATGAATGCGAGTGTGAGTGGTTGTCTGTCTAAGTGTCAGCCCTGCGACGAGTTGGCCACTGTCCAGGGTGTACCCCGCCCAAGGCCCGAAGTTACTGGGATAGGCCCCAGTCACCCGCGACCCCGAACGGGAACAAGCGGTAGAAAATGACTGACTGAATAAATGAAGGCTCTGAGGGAAGAAAAAAAGGAGGGCGTAACAATAGGAAACCGTAGTAATGTTTTGCTGACATCTGCTGGTTAAACAAAAAGTGCCTGCTGTGGCATTGAGCAGCACGGCTTTGCACTCTGGGGATTGAGAGCCCCCCAAGGGGGTCAGAAGATGAATGCGAGGGGTGGCAAGATGATGCGCAAGTTAGGAAAGAAGAACAAAAACATTTTTCTGCTCCATAAAATCATCGTTATTTTTAAGTACATGTTTCTGTACTTTCTTCTCGTAAAATACATGATAGCTGTACCTTTTCAGGCCTCTGAAATGTATTTTAACAAATAAATAAATAAAAAATGTTCTCTCACAGTTGGCAGGAAGGTTTGAATACAGAAAAATCCAGCATATCAAGAATAACCTTTTTCTGCACGTTGAAATCTGACCTAGACCTTACATTGTGCATTTACAACTCAACGTGCAATTTCTGATTAATTCTACACTAGGCCGAGAGTCCGCAACCCCAGTATGTTTAGGGTCAGACCCCTGCCCAGGATTTGATGACAGTCCTGTTTAACCCTAGTTGATCTTGGCTGATCCTGCTTGTTGACCCCATGGTGACCCCATCTTTTGTTTTGTTTTGTTTTTTGTTTACAAAGTTTGACCCCTCAAATTCATTTTCTACCGCTTGTTCCCGTTTGGAGATACAGATACAGGGAATAAAAAAGGAAGGGAAAGAAAGAAAAAGTAACCCTGAGGACAGAAAGGGGAGGATGTTAACATCAGTCTAGCAAAGGCAATCCACAGTCCATAGATAGGAGTCGATTCCTCTGCAATGGCCCACAGTAATATTCATGTTGTATTACTCATTCAGCAGATAAGTAACAACTGATAACAGATTTCTGAGTTTCAACAGAAATTGGTGGGACAATTGTGCAACCCTAAACATATTATAAATAGTCAATAAAATCAAAGATCTCACCTTGTTTCTAACCTTGCAGAACCATCAGGACTTGTAAATTCAACAGGATCAAATTCAGATGAAGAACGACGACCTAAAATTCACTGAGCCTAATAAAATGAGTAGATGTCTGCAGGTGGCATGCTCTGAAGATAACCGCATTTTAACAAGTGAGTGAAAAGAAGACAAAATCAAGTTATTTCATCACAGGGATACACCAAATTTATTATTCTGCTCTTATGACAGTAAATGAGGCAAATATGAACATCCGAACATACAAAGTTCTCTATGCTCCCACACAATATGTGGTTCTGCATTGACACCCTCTGAAAAACAATCTCTATGCGGCTTTAGGCCCTTGAATCAGCAACATTTAATAAGTTAGTGTGTAAAACAGATAAGAAAGAAAACATGTTTCTTTTGAAACGCCATGACCAACCTAATCAATAAAAACAAATGCTAAATTCAGGATAAAACAATCATTAAGAACATTTTAGTGCACAACAAAAAGAGACATTCATGCTCAACATGTCGATATCTTATGTGCGAACCAATTACTTTTTTAAATCTGTATTATGCCAACCTCTGTAAAATAAGTTAATTATATATTTCTGCATAGTTCTTAACAATATGTACAACCATTCAAAACAAAATTAATGCAGACTTTAATTTCACATAAAATATTCACTAAACTTTTTTCAGCAGTTCACGTTCACGCCACCCTTTATAAAAACAGTTTGTTAATCATTGAAAGATAATCTGACCTTAAAAGTCCGGTTTAAGCTTAATAATACATAAAAGGCGGCATACTGTGGGTACAGTACATACTGTGGATCAGATGAATAGGTAGAGTTCAGCGCTCAGTGCTGTTTGCAGAGGAAGAGGTGTAGTGTGTGAATAAGACTATACAGCATTTATTCTTGGATGAGAGTCAATGCAGATTAACATCCAACTCAGTCCAACAGGTGTAATCTCCCCTATGCAAAGGGTGCACTAAAGTACTAAAGTGTGAGCTAAAATATGAAAACGACCCAAAATAGTGAAATTTAATCCGAAGTTGAACGACAGATGGACGGGGTACAATAAGATCCTGTAAAAAGGATGTCAAGGATGATAAATGTGTACTTGTAAGCATTTGTGGTCCAATATAAAATGTTCCCTCTGAATCACCCCTCATCCGTCAGGACCGCTCTTAGCTCCATCAATTCCACCACTTCATCAGCCACGTCCTCGTCCACTCTCCTTCCTCCACTCCCCTTTGGATCGCTCCTCTTTCTCTCCAGCTCCTGGCACTGAAAACTTTTTCATGACTTCTCTTTCAAACCCCTCCATTTCTTCCTCTATGGCGCTATCCTCCTCCTCTTCCCCGTTCTCATCCCCTTCCACCAGGTCTTCCAAAATATCTCCCAAATCATCGACGAACTCCTGAAAGCTCATCTGGTCATGAACAAAGACTCCATCCTTGAAGAATTCGGTGGCTAGCTTTCTGAGCTCTTCTCTTTTGGATTCATCCACTCCCACCTCCTCTGCCTTGGCTAGGTACGTTTGGAGGATGGCCTCAAACTCAGGGAAGGGGACAGGGAGCAGCCCCTCAGCCTGAGCACAGGTCTCCAAAGTGTTGCAATGCTGTGGCGGTTTGGGGTTGTGCTGGAGGCGGTCTCTCTGCTGGACCCAGTACTCGGGCTGTTCCAGGGAGAGTTGGCGGTGTGTGTGCGGAGGCTTCCTGTCTCCCCACAGATGCTCTTCCTCGTGGCCGCGATCACCGGTAAATTTGTGCTCATTTTTGTGTTCCTGGGAGCTTGATCTGTCCTTTTCCCCGTCTCTGTTGTGTTTTCTTTCTTTCTCGCCTCCTCTCTTCCACTGCTCTTCTTTCCTTTCCCACTGTTTCCTCTCACCCTTCCTTTTCCATTCCTTATCGTCTTTACTGTTTTTACTCTTCCACTTGTTCTCATTCAGCTGTTTCCTCTCATCCTTCCCCTTCCTTTCTTTAGCATGATTTTTGCTCTCTTCCCACGGTTTCCTTTCACCCTTCCCTTTCCCTTCTTTACTACGATCTTTGCCATTTTGACTCTTCCAGTCACTGTCTGTCTTCTCTCCTTTCTCTTTCCAATCTTTTTTCTCCCATTTCTCTTTCCCACTTTCCTTGAAGCCATCTTTCCATTTCTTCCATTCCTTCTCTCCCTTCCATTCCTCCTTGCCCTTGTGCTTCTCTCCATGGTCTTTTCCTACCTTCCAATCCTTCTTCTCCTCCTTACCCCTCCATTGTTTACCCTCATTCACTTTCCCAAGCTTTGCCTTTTTCCAGTCTTTCTCCTCCTTCAATTCTTTTCTCTTACTGTTTTCTAGCCACTCTTTCTTCCCTTCTCTATCCTTCCATGGCTTTCCTTCATCACCTCTGCTAGCCTTTTCTTTCTTCCACTCTTTCTCCTTCCATTGTTTTGTCTCATCACGGTGCCTCTTTTGCTTATCTTTCTCCTTGTCAAACTTTCCATGCTCATGGTTTCCCTTTTTCCATTCTGTTTTACCTCCATCTTTGCGCTCCTTTTTCTCTCCTGCCTTCAATTCAGATTTTTCTCTCTCTTTCCCCTCCTTCTCGTCCATGTCATTTTTATCCTTCTTCATATCTTTCTTTTTCTCCCTCTGGTCATCCCATGGCTTCCTAGGCTGTCTGTCTGTGGATCCAGCCGTGTGGGTGCTGTCCTCTGGCTGGCCACTGGAGGGTGATGCAGTGGGCTTGACAGATGCTTGAGCTGCTTCACTGGCTGCTGAAGGAAACACAAAAAGTCACCACAACTACACAGATGAGAAGTGAGCATTCAAGTGAGAATAACAGAAAGGAGAAAAAGGAAGAAACATACTGCACTTCCCCTTGCTTTCTAATAACTATCATCCTTCTACATATTTTACCCTCCTCCACATCCCCTCCCTACCTCCTCCCTCTATCCCTTTGTACCTGAGGAGAGTTTTAATTCAGTCACAGTGGATCTCAGTGTTTCTAGTTCTTTCTTTAGGGCCGGGACAGCCTCCAGCTCTCTCTTCATCCTCTCGTTCTCTTTCTGAAGGGCAGGGAGAGATGCAATCTCTTTCTTCAACCTACTGTTTTCCTTCTCCACCTCCTCCCACCGCAGCCGCTCCTTTGCTCCCTCTGCTGCCTGTCCCTTGGCTACTTTTAGCTCTTCTTTCTGTGCCTGTTTGAAAAAAAAAAAAAAAAAAAAAGAACAGGAGAAAAGGCTCCCGTGAGAATATTACACACTCAGTGACACGTTTATGCACAGACACACATTCATGTATACTGTATACCACACACACACCCTTGTACTTCTATCTTTGTGAGGACCGTCATTGACATAATGCAGTCTCTAGCCCCTTACCCTAATCTTAACCATCACAACTAAATGCCTAACCCTCAAAATAACCTAATCCTTAAAACCTTCAAGCAGCCCTTGAAGTTGTGAGGACTGGCCTCACTGTCACATGTCTTCACTTCCACAAATGTCTTCACTCTGTAGGTAAAAAAACATGTTTCCACACACACACACATGCACATGCACACGCACACAGGATAGCGGAGGTGAGAGAATGGAGTCACACCTGAAGTTGGGCTTGTAGCACAGAAATCTGCTGGTTCCCTTTGGCTAAGTTATTTAAAAGCTCTGTACTGTCAGCATCTACTGGGGGTGGAGGAACCTCTGGATTAAGCCACTCCTGTCAACAAATTGCACACAGAGTGGCAAGATTTCAGATGACTTCTCAGAATTATTATTACCAGACAGAGCAGTCCAGAAGTCAGAGAGAGTACTCATCAGTACGTGTTGATGAGACGGGAAAGAACACAAGTCCAGAGTAGCACAGTTGGTAGACAATAACAGTAATGCTGCCAGTGTTGTGGGTGGTCTCCTACTGAGCACTAAATATCCATGTGGTGGTACTCATTGTACTGTAAAATCGCAGTCTGTACACAAAATGGCGTTATAATGAATAAAAGTAAGAACTGAAAGAGCCCAGGCAGAATAAGAGAAAAAAGAAGTAACAAACTGACATCAGACTGACCTGTTTTCCTGGTAACTCTGCGTCTTTCATCTCCCTCGTACCATAGTCACTCTCTGCAAATGTATTATGCAAAGCTTAATGTTCATGTAAACAATACACTGTCAAACAACATGAGCAAAAGCTTTATACTCCGTTGCATATTATTGAACAAAAATGGCACCTACCCAAACAACAGTCAAGGCTTTTACAATAAAGTGTGTACTCCTCAGCTGAGTAAGGGCATATACAGTATATATTAAATGATACCATTAAAATCAAAATTAAAAGGTTATGGACAGTATATTTATTGCTGTTTGAAAACCGTGTCCCTCCAATTTTCACTTTCATTGTTTACCATATCCTCTATGTTCTTGCAAAGATTTTACACTGATCATGCTAAGGAAAGATCATAAAAACCTAAAAGTCTTTCACTACAAACGGTATGGTGGGTAAGCTAAATCGTATTGGTTTACATTGTGGTGATGTGGCACAAGGTTTTCATTTAACAGCAAATAAGCCTTGTTGCACAAGTGCATTAATCACTCTCTCTTTGTTGCATGCTTAAAAGTGTGCAGTGCTTTAAAAGTTCGCTTTTAAACAGTGTCAGAGGCAAAAGTTTTTTCTTCATGCACATTGACACGTACAAACGCAATGCTGCTGTGGGCAAGAAAGCACTCATTCACTCACTCACTCTCACACACACACACACACACACACAACCTACCCTCATCCAGGTCCATGAAGACACCTGCAGGTATAATACACCTCAGTCTCAGCGCACCCTTCATATTGTTCACTGCTAGTAACTCATCACTTTCCTCGAGCTAACCTCACTTTAACTTCTTAAAAGTCATTGTAAGTACCATTAATACAGTAACAGGCAAAACAAAGTGGGATGTTTACCTTCTCAACAGGTCATATGGTGATGCCTACCTGAGAAAAAGATGGTGCCAAGGCCTACCAGAATGACAGCACCCAGGATGCACTTGTTCACAGAGAACCCGGTGTCTTCTTCTCGCTGTGGCAGCTGGAACTCTTCCTCTCCTTCCTCTTCCTCCACTGTCCTTCCGATCCGCTCCAGAGCTGCTAAGAGAGACCTCCTTCTCCTCACCTCTGGCTCTCCCTCCTCTCCCGTCTTCTCAGTCCTCTCCTCACCCACCTCTGTATCCACAGGGGAGTCTGGAGCGGTGGAAAGGAAGAGCTGTTGTTAAAGTATATTTTGCAATTTACAAGTTTAATCTATTTTATGGGCACCCCCCAAGCCATAAATGTTCAAAAGAGCAGATCGTTTTATATGTAGGTATCCATTAGACTATTTTATTTCCTGTTTATTATTTTAAAAACAAAGCTGTTGCACATTATTGGCCACAAATTTGCTCTTGCACTTACATTGTTTATGTTAGATAGCAGAGCAGCTATGGCGCTGTAACTGGACTGATGCTGCAGTATGAGACAAAACTCCTCATAGGAGGGAAGATTTGCTTCTTTATTCCCTCTGTTGTGCATGGCAACCTGGTTAATTTGCTCAATTGTGATTCCTTTAAAACTGCATAAATAAGGCTTAAATCTTGAATAAATCATCTGGAAAATGATTCAAGTGCTTCATTTTGGAACTTCTGGGACCTCGAAACAACAGCGTTTAAAGTTTCCAATCTTAAAGTTTCCATCACATTTTATTGTTGAAGAGCCATGGTACTATAAATGGGCACTGTAACGGACTCACTGACACTGAACCCTAGTTGCTAAACAAAAAAGTGTATGAAAAAAAAAAATGCACAACAGAGCAAAAGAAGACTAATTTTTTTAATGCAGTAGCGAAAAAAAGAGCTGCAGACCAAAAAACACCACATTGCAAAAAACTTTAGAGGTCCCAGTCCCTCTGAAGCCAATTTACTTCTGCAGGGTGTCATGCAACTAAACGTTTCTCTGTCGCATCATGCTCCCTGCCTCATACCAACCACAGCCTCTCCAGACAACCTCCTGGCCCAGATATTGAACAATTCCATTACCAGCTGGTCCACCAAGTACACTTCAAACACAAATAGTACATATGGCTTAGTCTCCAAAAAATAAAAGGAAAGAAAGCAGGAATACCAGGTGATGATGGAACGACATACACGTGATAAAAACTGATGCTAAGGTTATTATAATATTAATGTAATAATGGCCTGACTAAAGTCTTGTTGTTCATACCTGCCTGTTTCCCTACGTCAGTCGTCCTCCAAAAAAGGTCCGACTCCTCCCCGTCCTGTTGTAGCTCCTCCCCATTTAGCGGATGCAGTGTTCCTTCCTGTGGGAGCTTCCCTTCTTCCTGCAGCCCTCCCAGAGTCTCTGTGCTCAGCAGTGAGGCTGGGGGCTCATCAGGGGAGGGGGTTATGTGGGTGTAGGAGTCAGAAAATGAATCAGGGTCAGGGCTGGACCGTGCTGGGCCCTCGGGTTGGCCCTCTGACAGGCTGAGTGCATCACTGCCAGGGACAAAGCTGCCGGAGTCTTCCAAAGAGGTGGGAACAGCGCCATCAGTGATGGCGGTGTGTTGCTCCGTGCTTGTGTCTCCGCTTAGCTCTGCAGTTTTTTCTTCTGATACCTGGGTATAAGAATCATCTAATTAAAATGGTCAGCTAAAGGTTTTAAAGCTCCCTTTTAGTTTTTTTGGTTTAAGCTCAAGACAATGCGCTTAATTCAAAAGCCAAAGTTGGACATTTTGGGCAGAGAGTTAGACTAAAAGATCCATACCACACTTGTATCTGTACGGTTATGTGCTGTACTATTTCTCGGAAATTTCAGGATGTTACCGGTTGCAGCCAAGAAATTGTTCATCATAATCCAGGAGGATACTGTTACCTTCGCACTGAGCCACGATAGCTGTTGTCAGTCTTTATGCTAAGCTAGCCGACTGCCGGCTGTAGCGTTCTACGTAATGGACAGATATGAGAGTGGTATCGATATTTTCATCTTACTCTCTACCAGAAAGTCAACTAGTGCGTCTGCTTTTCACAAAGCCCTTGCTAAAAAAGGGTTCACTTGTTTTTCTTAAAATTATTTAAATAGAAACTTTGTGTTGAACATTATTTCAATATCCATCAAGCAGCTGTAGCCCAGTAACAGCTGAAATGAGTCATTTTCTAAGCCTGGATACCGACTGGCTACAAGCCCACTGCCCAATCAGAATCAAGAACTCCTGGTGGCTATAGTATAAACAGTTTAAATGTATATCCTCTGGAAATTCTGAAATGACAATTTACCCAAACCATGGTATAATTACAAAATAAAAGACAGCAGAATGCCTTCATTGGCCAGTCATAAATACATATTCAGCTAAGCTGTGTCACAAATATTACATGATGTGTATTGCTATATTACCAGGTGGCCCTCCACGGGGAGCCCCTCTGCAGCCTCTACACCGTTTGCAGGCTGGTTCTCCCCAGAACCTGGCTCATCAAACACAGAAGCAGGCGGAACGAATGGAAACTTTTAGAGCAATAGTTGAACAGATTTAAATTGTGACTCTTTGAAATGCAGCAATTTGGGATACCTGTCACCAGTGAGTATAATAGAAAATGATGAGCTGTGATAATGTGGTATATTGTTTTTCACTGTGTTGGTTGTTTTGTTTGATTCATTATCAGACTAGGCAAATGGGCAAAAGTAAATAAGTAAAACTGAAAAACTAGAAATTATAATAACTGTGTGTTAGAAATATGGATTTTCCTGTGCTATAAATAATCTCACAATCCTTAAATGTATTGTGACAAACACCTGCTGCAGATGTAAGGCTTTCTTGATGTTGCTCTGTCCCCTCTGCCAAAGGCCTCAGAGTTTCAGCAACAGTCTCCTAGAACAAACAGACAAACAACAGGGATACAGGACAAAAAAAAATTATTAACATTTAGAAATTAGAGCTGGAGCAATCTAGGCTAATCCGAACAAACCGTTTGACCTTTCTGAATAATATTCAAATCATAAAAAAGAAAAGAAACAAAGACAGTCTTATTACAGAAACCTATTTCATATTCAGGTGACCCAAAAGAAAATCATCCGGGACAAGGAGTTTTCATTTTTCACAATAATGCATTTTCAATGAGGCCATGCACAGAGACTCCACATGTTCCTATGGTCTTTACGGAGTGGCGATACCTCAGGAGTGAGGATGGTCCAGCTGTTGTTAGCACTGCTGCCACCAGACATGGCCCCCTAGAGGCTTTGCCTGTCTCCTGCAACACAAGAGGAACCTCAGAATCAGAATCAGCTTTACTGCCAATTTGCCAAGTAGCCAATACATACATACATACATACATACATACATACAAGGAATGTGCTTTGATATTTTGGTGCAAAAAAAACAAAAAAAACATAGTAGAAATATAAGGAAAGAAAGAAAATAGTGCAGGTCAAGCATCATAAATATAAAATTGACAATAAGATATTAAAGAATATTAGAATATAAAAGTATTATAATAAAATAATAAATAATATGTACAATATAACTGTTATTTAAATAACAGTTTGTGAAATGTGCAAAATATTTACATGGGAATGTGCAAAAGTTTACAGTATTACTGTACTCTAAGGGGGGTGGGTGGTGGTGGAGGTGGTGGGAGGATGAGAGTCAGTGTCAGTGAAGGTCCCGGGCCTTGTCGAGGAGGCCGGCTGCAGACGGAAAGAACATACAGAACACATGATTAACGGTAGCTCAGAAAGAAGAAATCAAATTAAATTGATGAACGTCCTATAAAATAGGAAAAATAGGATTTTGGTTTGTTAGCAATGCACTTATTGATGCCATCAAGCCCAAGGTGTTTTGTTCAAAGGCCTGCCACTAATCCACAATTAGGGTGACAGTGTGTGTACTGCAGCTCAAAGAAATCTACATCCTTGTTTACCCATGCACAGGATTTGAATTCATGCCTTTGCATTTCAGCCTCACCCATTCTGCCAATGAAGGACCTACTGTAACCAGTTGTCAACACATTGCTCTTTGTGTGTGTGTGTGTGTGTGTGTGCGTGTGCGTGCAGGAAATCCAGTTCCCTGGGACCATTCAGTTCTTCATTAGTAGTTTGTGTGTGTTGTGGGCCTTTTGGTCACCCTGGCTTTTATCTAGCTGGGAAATGTTTTGGCAGACACACGGGTAGTTAAGGCCGGCACTGTTCTGGAGATACAGACAGCAGAATGGGCCGTCCATGTCAAAGCTACTAGTCTGTTAATACAAGCACCACATTTCAACTGTATAAACCTACTCCTATGTGTACATTACTAAGTAATTACATATTTTACAGTAAACTTATGTAATGTACCAACACAACTCTTTCCAGACCAAGATCACTCAAGCAGAAACACAGACTGACATTTCAAATTTCACCACCAGGTCCGATACAAGCTTCAGGTATTACAGCTGTATAAATCCTTTCCCTTCACAACACAAAGGACGACATTTTAGAGATGTATATTTATTATGTGTGGTCTGGCTTTCTTCAGTGAATGGAGAAAGCACTAACTACTTAAGTTAACACCACACCATCTGGGTAATGACATACTTCATTCCCCAAATTCAATTCTCTCCCAGCGACGCAATTTGGGTCTCCTAATCGAGTGCCTCCCAAGAGAAGTCTTCTGAATCTAGCCTAGGGCCCTAGGAGCATTGTGGAGCATATAGAGGAATGGCTTAAATAGATACCAGCTAAATATAGCTACCATGAGATTGACTAGAGCCAGAAAGAGGGAGCATGCAGAAGATGGCCATGGGGAACACAACAGAGGCAGAAATGTATTCTAAGGACAGTGTTAAAATGTCTTTTAACAGAGGAAATCATTTTCACTGCCTTGTAGTTTGATCTTACTCTCTGATCTTTATGAGTAATATCGAATTTAACCTGTAAAGCTCAAGCTTTGGGAGGCTGGGTTTCATCAAATCTTAACTTTATGTGTTCATAGACGTCATATTTACAGATATTTGACACCCTGCCTGTTCTCAGTTTATTAATGCCTTTTCAAAAGAACAACAATCTGCCTTCAGTTTAGTTTATGAGCCACCTTAAATGGAATTAAGCAATAGTGGCTACACTTGTGTTTTTTCTTGAGCACAATACAACCAAATATATGACTACAGCTGTAGGCCTAATCTTATGATCTCAGCAGGGGAAAATTACCAAAAAAGGTCAAGAGAATAAACTGCAGGACAGGCCATTAGGACAGCAATGTTAGGCTGCAGTTCACACAGCATCCTCAACAAAGCAGGCACTTTAACACATCATTACGTAACGTTAGCTAGTTATTCAGACTGTTTTGACTGAAGGAGTGTAAGCCTGTGACAGGAAATGTCATATGGCGAAGTGCTAAAATAAAGCGTAACACCGAATTAAACTCAGAAATGTCACCTTTAAAACGTGTTGAAGGCCAGTGTGAGTCGCTAACTAGTTCAAATAACACATAACTAGTTCAAATAACACATAAATTGCTAACATTACCCATTAAAAACAGAACTTTCCAAACGTTACAACAGTAAATCGAGCAACCAGGAAAAAGTGAAACGACGTTGGCGACGCAATGGAAGAACAAACAACGGAACAGACGCAGTTACTTTGTAATAAAAACACTTGTAAGTTACATCCAAATTCAGGTCATTCTTACCGTGGTCGGTCGCTTTACTTCAGACCCCACAATCCGTCACAGTACAGCAGATACATCTGAATCTCCCCATCCAACTTTGGGAACTTAAAACATGCCTCCTGAAGTTGCACGAGCCACGCGCCTCTCGTCCAATAACAGACAGTTTTCGCTCTGGTCCCGCCCCTTGCACTCCAGCTCAACCAATGGCAATGCGGGCGTCACTGTACTTCATTTGGAAAGCTTCCAAGTTGATTGACAGACGCAGGTGATGGTGAGTATGTCAATCATACATTTTACATACGTTATGTTTTTTTCAAACACCTCCAGTCCTCCAGGCATTTAATGTTGGTAGTCCACAGGCTTGCGTTGATCCCAGGTTGATACTTCCGGTCGCAATATCCTCCATTTCCATGTAAGACAGCATGTAACAGTTGCCCTATGTTTTTGTTCAATACATGTATCATAAATTGGACCTCTATAAAACATGCCACTTTGCAAATTTGGTTAAATTAAATGAATACAAGGCTTAAAGGCACATAAAAGCTTAGTTCCACACCTAAACCAAATTATTTTTTCTCAATGTTAAGTATCGGATTAATCAAAAGAAAATGAACAAAAATGCAGACATAAAGGTCATAGTTTTCTATTCATTAGTTCCTTTATTCATTGCACACCAGTTTGTGTTGTAAAGGGAACATCAGGGGTGCCATTCCTCAAGATCTCAGATCAGCAGGGTTGAATTCAGGAAACTCTGACCCAGTCTCGCAATAAACATGTGTAGCATCTGGAAATGTGCAAGTGTGTTTCCTGGAACCCAAGAAGAGCATCCTATAGACACTGAAAAACAAAGATGTTGAATATTGTAACACTTTAAATTATTTTAAGATTCAGTAAACCTATTCCTCATTGAAATTGCTGCTCTCTGAAAATTGAGAACCTTGCTTTAAACAGTAGACAACTTAAATTGCATTTTATAAATCAGAAAGATTTGAGTTCGCAATGTGCTCAAGTGGTAGTTTGTTGTCATATGAGATAAGACTCATACTTGCCAATGCTTTGCCAGCCCTGCTGATCAAACACTCCATCCCTGATGAAACAAAAGCTGGTTGAAATTACACTATCGGAGCCAACTGAGAAAAGAGGAAAATCAATGTTTGACCACTTGATCTACTCTCTCTCAGTCCGTCAGTCCAGGATTTCTTTGATGCACCAGCAGCAGAGGAGGAAATAGAGGCACTCCTTAACGGACTGGATGACACCGTAGGCAAAGTTTCCTCCCAGGAAGTTCTTGCCTCGTCCCAGACCCATGGCCATGTCCCTCAGGTGCTGTCCCAGAGAGGAGGAGGGCATGGCCTGGGGAAGAGGACGCTGGGGATGCATGGCTCAGGAGAGGAAAACGAGCGATCAGGCAGAGGCAACAAGGAGGGGAGTCGATGAGAAGAAATAGGAGGTGAGGTCTGACAAATGGGATCAGACTGGGTCGTGCAACAGCTGAGGTCTGCTCCGTATTCCTGGCACAGTTAGCTCCTCTACTTATAACCTCCTATACAAACTGCAGGCTGTATTCACATTCTGCGTTTTCTCGACTGTTCCCTGCTTTCAAACATCCGCTGATTGATTAAAGGCCTTGTTTACCTTTGCTGTGCACCATTCCCCTCTGTTGTATAGTACCCCACAAACAGACTCTCTCCAGACTCTAATAATCCCTGAATCAGCCCCCTACTGTTACAGGCTCATCTGTGAACAAACAGGAGAGTTCCAGTAGCTCCAATAAACCCCCCCACTACATCCCACTCTTTGTTTAGGACAGTATGTCACAGGCCATCATACCTTCCAGCAGTGTGTGGTTTGTTATTTTATTTTCTATCAAAGCATTTTGGTGTACTTTGACGTAAAAAATTAAAGGGAGCTTTAAAAGCCTATCCAACAAGGCAATAAATACTCAGGCTAAATACACATCAAAAGCCAAACTCACAAAGAGAGATGAATGATATATGTATTTATATATGCAATCTATATTTTCAGATACAGGTGTAAACTGACATGTTTCCTTAAAAACAAAAAAAGTATTAAAACAGAAACATAAAGTAAAAATCAACATCTGTGGACGCTATTTGAAAGTAAGCTTTGGCTTTCAAAAACACATAAGTACAACAGCATCATCAATACTATCACCACCACCAACAACAAACAAGATTTATTTATTTATTTAAAAAAAAAAAAAGGATTTTCATGCAACAAAGGCATCTGTGATGAGCAATGAGAACACGGGACTGGTTCACTAATGATGCAGAGGGGCAGGTGGGTCTGTTTCAGGACACACACACACACACACACACACACAGTAATGGCATAACTTTAAGCTCTGGTTCTCCTATCTCTGACCTACAAGCAACTGAACAGGCAGTGTGTGAGTGTCTGACTGACCCAGCTGTCACTCTGGTATGTGTGTGTGCGCGCATGTTAGATTACACAGGATCCCACTTCAGGGTCTGAGTACTAGCTGTGAGTTAAGGTTTAGGTTGAAATATCCCTTCTCAAATTTCAAGAGTTCGACTTCAATCTCTACGATAAGTTCAACAGACAAGTAGAGCTACCTCAGTGCTGTGGTGTCTGGCTCTGTTTCTTATCAAATAAGTCATTAAACATACAACTATCAAAACAATAATCCAATACTAAGCAGACCAGTCAAAAATGTACGTTATTTACAGATGGTCAAGAAATATCCCCCCAATGGTGACATCAAGTATCTGTGACTATAAGCTGAATGCAAGAATGTGCATCAGAGGAGATTGCCATCACTGGATCTGTTTGTGTGTGTTTAATGAAGTGTCATTTTTGCAGAGTCTTCGTTTAACTGAGAGGCTTGTGTATTCTCCTGCAGTCGACTACATTTGAATTAAGTACATAAGGTGACTGCATTGAAGTGACGTGACTGCACTGAAGAAACAAGGCACGATTAAAAAGACATTTAAAAAAAAAAAGACATCATCATGAACTTAGGGAGGAGGAAGAGGAGAAACAATAGTGTGAACGTCTCCCCCAGATCCTCAAGTTTGTGAAAACAGCACACTGAGGAGAAACATTTGGCTTAACATTTCATCGTTAGGAGTGCTACACAAAACATTTATGTCTTTATGTTCAGTTACCCCCAAACCACTTCTTTTGATAGAAGTTTTTTTTTTTTTTTTTTTTTTAAAAAAGGAAATATTCCCTCAAGTGATTAAAAAATAAAGCAACATCACAATACGCAAAAATTACATAACCAGTTACTACGACATACTTTGCATCATTTTTGCAGAGGGAAATTCATTGCTTAGACTGTTCGACATTTCTCATTGTGCACCATTTAAAGGGGTCTCCTTTAACTATTCTCCTTTGCTTTCAGTCAGACTACTCTGTAAAGATAGAACCCATAGATTGTCAATGCAGACACATAGTCAGGAGTCAATAAAAAGCAACAGGTCAAAATTATCTGGTCTATGCTTCTTAAAATTTACTAGTTATTGTTTGTGGGTGACATCAACACACAATTTACTTTAAAAATCTCTTTTTTTGATTATGTAGTCAGGCACATCCACCTAGAGTTTTCTCCCCTCTAAAACAAGCCCAATCTAACTGTTTATAATTGTCATGGCTTTCTCTGCCGTTAGCAACCAAGTTCATGTTCTTTGGCACAACAGGTGGTGCAGACCATGTGTGGTGTAAAGGTGTGTGTGTGTGTGTGTGTGTGTGTATATACAGAGGGATTTGGGAGATATAGCATTTCATTACTCCTGAACTCAAATAAGTAATCAGCCCCTAGATAACAGAAGGAAACAAAAAAGAAAGAACATATATGATGGTCATTGGCATAGCAGTCCCCTGTTTTGCATACAGGTTTTCCTCGTCACCAGGTATCCCTCCAGGGGTCAAAGTTCAAAGGTCCTTAAAAGGGGAGTGGTTGGGGGGTAGGGTGGCCCTCCTGATTACATTGGAAGAAAACTTGTTTATGCATATTCACCAGGCAGAATTATTACAAAGTCAGGTTTGCTGCTGAAGTGCTCCAGTGACACTTGAAGGGAGAGTTTATGTTTGAGCCTGGTTCAGTTTCTGAAACAAAGAACCACTCCAGCAACAATCTGAGGATGGAAATCATTTCCCTGAATGAAAAGAACACATGCTTAAAAGCACTGAAAATCTCATTCGATGTCCCATTTATGCGCCTTTCTTCACTTTTCAGTTCCACCTTAATTTTGTACACAATTCCATGTATTAGTAAAGTGTTTTTTTTCCCCCTCCATAGTCGCAAAAGATTTTTTTTCTTTAAAAACAAAATTTGCATTTGTTTTCTGCCCCGTTCTGAAATTAGCAAAAGGCTCCACCAGAGCTAAAGGTTCACAGTAGGCTGTTGAGAAATTGCAGCAGTGATTCGCCATTGTGGAGGGATGCGCCTGATACTTGGTGAAGTCGAGGACTGTGGATCACAGTTTGGCTTTCAGAAAGGACGGGAATACGTAGCAACAGCAGCAAGTGAGTGATTTTGCAGAGAAAATGGTGATTTTTTTCTTTTTTGGCTTTCTTTGCTATGGTTGTGCATATGTATTCTTGAGTACGTATGCGTGTGTGTGTGTGTGTGTTAAGTGTAGTTTTATGTGTAGCATTTGAAGGTGTGTTTGTCTTGTGCTGAATTGCTGCAGGAGTGCGTGTGTATTTGGTGGAGTATTTCATTGGTTTGTAACGTCAGGCCCTGCGCTCTACTGGCTGCTGCAGACACACTTCGCTACCAGCTGACACGATGGGGAGTCTGTTGTCCATGTGGTAACTGATCAGGTGACTCACACTTTCAAACCGATGGTCTTTTGTACGGACCTAAAATACACACACACAAAAAAAAATTTAAGACAAGTTTAAATACCTATACACTCATATAAATAAGTATTAGGAAAACACTATTTAAAAATGCCCCTTGCCTATTCATGCTTCTCCCTCCCCTTTGTAATCTGTCTTGCCCCTATGATGTCTTCCTCCCACCCTCACTCACCACTCCTTCTGGGTCGACTAGTAGCAGGTGTTTGGGCTGACCCCCCTGTTGTCCTGTGAGGACGTACTGTCCGGGTGTAGTCCCAGACTCTCGCACCAGGAAGTCTCCATCGCGGGTCAGCAGCCGCTCTGCTTCCCTGCGACTTAAGCTACCATGGAACCAGGCCTCACACTGCAACTGCTGCACCAGAGGGGGCGCTGTTGTCACTGAGCTTGGGCCACCGTGCCCAGAGACCCCCAGGGCATCATCAAATGGTTCTTGAGAAATAAATACACATACATTTGTATCATTGTTTATTTCCCTACTGCAAACCTCAAATACATGACTATATAGGGAAAAAAAAATCTTCTGTCTTTTACTGCTATCAGAATTTCTATTTAGAACAAAAATTATTGAACCTTGTCCAATTGAACCCCATGGGTTCTGACAGTGGCCACTGCTAATGGAGTCTGTCTTCAATGTGTATAGCTTTACACAGTCAACCAATCATGTTACATAAAATGCCGCTGTATTGGACAAAGGCATTCTAATTCCCTTCTCTTCCTCCGGGACTGCCTTCAGTGGACAGTTCCACTCTTCAATTAGCCTGTCATGTGGTACAGTACACACTACTCTGCTCATCTCCTTAGTCAATAATTAACCCCTAGTCTTTCCACATGGCAAAACAATTGCACATTTGAGTTACCAGTAATTTTGGTCATTTTGATTACAACCCCCACATCTTGCCATTTACAGAAAATTTTGTAATCTCCGGTTATTTAATTTCCCAGAAAGCTAATTAGTTATATGCATTACTCCAGTGTTTTTTAGATCGCTTTAGATAGAAGCTGGTATGATAAAACGCAACGAAGCTAGACTGGGTAAAGCACTTACTCATGTCAAAAGCATCTCTGTGAGCATTTCCATTGGCTGCAATTGGGGGGCGGGGTTTATCCACATTGACGTATGAAGGGTCATCAAACAGTTCCCGTCCCCCTTCTTTAGCACCCACTACAAAAATTAATAAAAATACAGCCATGACAAGATAAAGTAAAACAACAAAGACAAGAGAGAGGAGAAAAAAAGAATTCTGTCCTAATTGTGCCTGGATGACAACCTTAGACTTTCCGTTTCTCCTGATTTGCAGTGAATGACAGAGAGAGAAGCAGACAGACTGGCAGAGACAGAGCTTACCTGGTAGAGGCGGCAGAGGCTGCTTGTGAATGTCATTCAGTCCATAAGGCTGCAAACACAGAAATACATTCCTTTTAAAAGGGTTACAAAAGGTCAATGATGATTTGTCTATCACCAACCATGTGATCCCTGCTGGGTTACTGTTTCCTTTCTAGGCTCAGAACTAGGCAATTCTGATATATATTCTGTATAGTTATTAGATACCTTACAAGTGTATCATCTCTTAATTGCAGTATGAGCAGTGTTCTGATGTGTTGAAACGTGTATGAGTATCTCATGATGTCTCCCGTTGTGTTCGCCTGCACTTTTCTCACCAGCGTGGCACCTGGGCGGGTCCTCATGTCAATCAGTCCACCAGGGGGAGGCTGTTTTCCCGGGAAATTATTATAGTAAGGGACATCAGGAGGTGGAGCAGCCTCATCATCTTCTTCCTCCCATGCAGAGCCGTCAAACGGAGCCATTCTGGGAGAAAAGGGGCGGCACAAAAGCAGATAGAGAAACACATTGTGTGTGGAAAAATACAAATATAAGCTCATGTTTCGGGCTGATGTGAGTGACATTTTTCACATTTACCTGTCATGAGGTGTGACCAGTTTGGGGGGGTTCTTTAGGTACTGTTTAAAACGCAGTTCAAAGGCCTGGCCGATGGTGCTGATGACTTCCTGGGCTAAACCCTCTGAACATTCCAGGATATGACATGCTGAAGGAGAGGAGGCACAGATGACTAATAAGAAAGCCGCAGCAACTTGAATGAAATATGCACTCAGCTACAAAAACAGATCGACCTGTATGCAAAGTTGTGTATGCATATGCATTTTCAGCAACTGTATATTCATGTACATGTGCCTTGCTCAAGAAAACATTGCACAAGGGCAATGATGTAATCCCAAACATGTTCAGTATATTTCTTTCAGTTAGGGTTAGGGCTCAGCTCTGAGTGCGAAACCGAGAATAGTGTGTTTTTCCTCCATTCACCATAATTTCATGGAAAAATTAAGCCACGTGTTCAAGTATATAGCACATAAGCATGAATAAATCAGATTCTGCAACACAATTAAAAACAGTCCTGTTACTTGCTATGCCTATTTGGTGGTAAATGTACTTTTTCTTCCTTCGCTCTGCAAACTGGGTCTGTAATGTCTCAGCTCTCGTGGGCAGTGTGTCAAATTCAAAAAGGGGAATAAAAAATGAATAGAGACATTTCATTTATTTAATAGGATTCATTTATATTTTAATAAAACGGCTTATAGTATTTCCTGAAAGTGCAATCTCAAAACCTGTTTTACCATCCAGACATTTGCAACTCATGTATCAAAGGATCATGGTCAGAGTTCTATTCAAACCAAAGGCCTAAAAAAGGTTGACCATCGCTTTAATAATGATTTTGTGTCCATATTGTCAGATGCTGCCTGAGTGAAGCTGTCATTTAGCTGTTTCTGCTCACCTCTCTGGTTGACTGGGTCTTTGGCCACATATGCTACATACTCAGCTGTATCCTGAGGGAGACAGGGTAAGACAGTTAGGGGAGATGGGGAGGAGGGGAGGGGAGGGGGAAAGTGAGAGGAGGGAAAGTGAGGGGCAGGTTTAGGATAGAAAGGTTGAAAAGAAGAAGAAGAAGAAGAAGAAGAAAGCGATAAATCAAAAGCTGCAGTCCTTAAGTCAGAAGTTAAAAACGTACATTGAATTGAAAGAGAAATGACAAGAAGTGATAAGATAAAGCTTAGAAGAGAAGGGCTGCAAACCAGCGAGGCAACAATGGAGTGAATGGTATTCAAAGGAACAGACAATGACAGAAGAGAGGAAGGAAGGATATGCAGGCTGAGGAAAGGTGGAAAATGGCCAGAGTGAGATTTGAGCTGAGAGTGTAGGGTGACTCACTGGGTCTCCTCCAGAGGCGAAGGAGATGGACTGCATGTGATGATTGGCGATTATCTGTGGAGAAAAAGAAAGAAAGGAAGAGAGAGAGAGAGAGAGAGAGAGAGAGAGACAGAAGGAGAGCACATGGGTGACATGAAGTATGTGGGAAGTGAGATGAAAGCATGTGGATGGAGACACAAATGTGGAATCATTACTGAGAGAAGTGCTTTTTCCGCCATTGAGCACCATCAACTGCAGCAGAGATAAAAACTAAGTAGGGACAATGGATGGAACACCTTTTTAACAGTCTGCAACAACCGCCCATGTTGGATCAATAACAACGTCCACATTGGCTAATGCGTCGTGCACAATGTGTGGTCTATATCCGAGGCTTTATTTGTGAATGGACACATGTGCACAGCACGTTTCTCTGTGTATGCACTGCACTACTGTATACCATCTCTCCAAAGAAATAAACATCGTTCAGCAGCTATTAACTCATTAGAGGTCTAGGAGGAGGATCCCATCCTGACCTGTGGTAATGCAGGAATGAAGAGGGGGTTTGTGCAGCATTCAGAATAAATGAGGCAAACAAAGTGGAGAAGCTCTAAATTTATCTGGGAATCCCCTGAATGAAAGAGGTCATGGTTAGGTTATGGTCTGTAAAGACTTCCTTGAAGTCAAAATCCATTTAAAATACATACATTATGACCAACCATTTGTGAAATTTCAGCTAACTAAAATCTTAAAATTTTATAATTTTCATGCATGATCATAAAACTAACTTTGGGCAGATTATTCAGGTTAGTAGATATAATGATAATAAACAATAACAATGCAGCTTACACATACAGAAAATAAAAACATTTACCATCTTATAAAAATTGCCATTCTAAAGTTAATCTTTAAGTAAGTCTGTATAATCCTTAAAACCACATGAAATCCCTCAAGCAGAGAGATTGACTCTGTTTAAAGTAAACTGCACAGGTTAAGTGTCAAACACACCATTGGCTACAACTGAGCTCTAACAATCAGATGCATCTCGGACTTGCAGTCAAATCTCTGGCTATCAAGGAAAAAACTGCCAAACACAAAGAAAAATACACACTACAGCAGCTTTAAGACTTAGCTGGTTTCAGTCTAACCTGTTTGCAGTCTGAGGCCAGCAGGTTGAGGCTGCTGGTCGAGATGGTGAGGCTGATTGTCATGCCAGCAAACTGCAGGTTACTCTTCCCCAGGATGGACGACAGACAGCGAGAGGAAGGCTGCGAAGGAGAGGCATGTGGTCCAGCAGTGATAAACAAAAAAGGTGCACAAACAGAAAACAGCCAGCCTGTTTGTTTTTTTTACTTCAACAAGTCACGATGGTCCAGAGTGCTCCCTGGCTGTGCGTAAGCTTGTGGGTGTATGTGTGGAAATGCCTGTGTGTGTGTGGGAGTGGAAAACAGCTGCAATTGTGAAAGTGATCCTGTCTCCAAGGCCAACTGTGACCAATGGGGAGTAGACAGGACAGTTCACATACTATAGGCTGGGCCAAGAGCATCATGCAGACCATGCCAGCACTATTGTGCCAGCCCGTTTATCCCAATCCTCCTCCTGTTCTCATGGCTTTGATCCATATCTGCTCCAGAATATTTGGCGTACGCTGTGAGAAAAACAGCATCAGGAAAGGACGCACATGCTTAGCCACATTAACCTCAGTCTAGCCAAATCAGAGGGACTAGACTACTTTCATCTATTCTAGTTTACATCCTATAACTGTGTTTTGTCTGGTGTGCTGCACTGCCAGACATTCCTCGGTTAAAGCCTGCTAAGGCAACAGGCTGCTGGATTTAGCCACCTGTTTTATGTACTGTTCGGGTGGATGTTTTTAGTTTTACAGGAATACTGTGCACAGACACAAGTAGTCTTTAAACAGTAGACTGGCGGCTGTGTGTGCTAATTTGTAGTGCTTCTTTGGCCAGACACTGGCTTCACACAAGCTACCACTCCACCTCTCCAGCCTCCCTTGTGAGGGAGGGAAAACAGAGACCAGAGAGTGATTGGTAATTACCTGCGAGTTGTCCGCTAACCACAGAAGCTTACAATCAGCCTAAATCAAGATCTCTGTGTGTGTGTGAGAGAGAGAGAGACTGAATGGCCAACTGACCACAGAGTGGACAATCAAGCTAAATCTAGCTCTTATCCAGAAAACCCTTCCCACTGCCGCCCACTTAAGCCGTATAAATAAATAATGCCCTGTAAGGGTATGTGCTAGTGTGCGTGGTGTGTACCTTTCTCCTGCGCTGGGCTCCTTTGGCTCCGGGCACTGCCTCGCACACCACAGATATAGCCTCCCTGAAACATTAACAACATGCAAGTTTTGCAATAGCATGTCATTAACCATCACACCTTCCCGAACTCACAATTATGTAGATTAAAGGAGTTCTGGTTGTGGGTGATTGAATTTATCATCCCTGGCAATTGTACTCCTCTTTGCCACGGAGACAAACATCACTACAGAAACCAGAAGGAAACCACCAGGATTCCTTAACATCCTAAGTTAGGTGCTGGGGAGAGCTGCAGGCGTACACACACACGAGCAGACACTAACTTGGAAAGAAAAAAGCAAGCAAAAGAGGGCGGACGCAGGACAGAAAGCAGGCAAGCAGACAAAGATATATATGAGAGGTGAGTGGTGTGTGTGACTGTACGCAGCTGTCATTTCTCTAAGTCTAACCACACTTTTACCATCTCGCCCCCACATGCGCAAACCAGAAATGAAATGAGAGAAATGGCAAGCCAGCAGCAGATGAGCAGTGTGTAACCTCACCTGGTGACCTGAGTTCTGGTGTTGAAGTCCAGCGCTCGCATAGACTGTAGCACCTCCACGCAACCCATGTACTGCCCAGGAAAGAGGAAGGCCACACATTAGCATCAGACATTTCATAGATCACAGTCATGTTGAACAGATGGAACACAAAAGAGGAAGAAAGCAATTGTTTCCTTTCCTCATTTCTGTCAGTTTCAAAAAATATGAAAGAAGGGTGTCTATATGCAAAGAAACCGTCTGGAGAAAGTGTTGCGTAATTCTATATTTTCGTTAGGGGTTAGTGAGAGTGTGCCAGTCAGTCACTTACCCGTACAGTGTAGGAAACACCGCTGGTGCTGACCACACTGTCGGAGTGCAGCCAGCCACGGGTGGGCTTGTTGACAAAGGAGCCATGGCGCGTCCACTCATCTCCTCCCAGCTGCCCTCCTTCCACCCGTGCCCTCCTGGACGCCCCTCCCAGCCGGTTCATGTCCTGCAGAGGTGGTCGGGGAGGGGGAGAAGGAGCGATTAGTGGGGGGAGTGGGTGATGAAGTGGAGGGGAGGCGCTAGAGCTGCTCCTGTCGTCCCCAGAGGACTCTACAGGGGCCTGAGGCTGCTGCGGCCTGCTTGAAGCTTTGAGTCCTGGGAGAAGAGTGGCAGAGACACCCAGACGAAGGGATCCCATCCTGGGGAAGAAGGAGCAGAGGGTGGTGGGGCTGTTCTCAGCGGGGTGGGGAGAAGAAGGGGGCAAGATGGGAGTGAGAGATGAGGAGGAGTGAGAAGAAGGTAAACCAGGGAAGGGAGTGAGTGGGGTGGCAGGACTGGAAGGAGGGAACGATGATGGATTGGAGTTTGTTTCATCAGTTGAGCTCAGCGATTCACTCCGAAAGTGGGTGTACTTGGTTTTTGGGACAAGCTCCATAATGAATCTGCAGTGTCAGTTTTTATATCCGCACAAGTCCACACAGGCTCTAGTGATTCAATCAAAGTCTCTTTGTCTCAGTATTCAAAGTTTCTCTCTAAAGGGACACACAGCCATCTGTCTGTCTCCCTCAGCGTAAGAGCTGCTTCCATCTGTCTGGTTGTCTCTCCTCCACTCATTACCAGGCAGCAGAAACCAAACTGCTTTAAAAACGGCTTCACCCACAATTATAGCAGAATGAGAAAAGGCGCAGAGGAAAAGTAGGGTGTCCCAGTTAATGGTAGAATGCAGATGAAAAAGGTTTGTTTTCAGTGCACCAGTGCAGATCATGGTGTCATCAGTTCACTTTTAAATCTGCATCAATGTTCATTGTGTTCCCAGGGACTGATGATGACATGGTCTTAGCTCTCCACAAAGTGTTCATCTTGGTGTTCTTGCCATAATGTAAACCAATATCTGTGAGTATTTTGTCCCAGCTTAACAGCCTCTCAGTGAGGGCCAGCTATCCAGCTGTCGCCAGCACCATGGAGAATCAACACAAGTGATTGTCTCTCAACGCCCCCTCTCATGTGTGTCTTACTGCACTGAGGGGTGCGCACTTGTACGTGATGTGTTTATATGCGTGTGAGGCAGTATAAACCTTCCCTGCCCACAATGCTTCTTAGATTATCTGTGTATGTGTGTGTTGGCGTGCGCACATGCATGCATGTCTGAAGCTGCTCCCCTTGGCAGCTCTATCCTGCTTGACACGGCCCCATAAAAATCCTATTAGCAGCCAACGAGGGGATCGCAAGGGGGCTGCGCGCACTAACACGGCAGCAACACACATGCACACACACACACAAATACACCGCTCCAATTGGCTGATACTACAGCGAGCACCTGCAGAGCTCAATGAAGCCCAGAACTGCTAAAGAAGAGAGGAGGCTTACTGATGAATGGCTAGTATCCAACGCGGCACGCTTTCTTTACACCTACTTTTCAAGTGCATCGTATTCTCAAATCTTTCAACGGATTCCTCTTTTACTCCCTCTCCCTCTTCCTCCAAATGGTTTCATGTCCCCTCTGAATGGCCCTCGCTCTCTCACTCCCTGCGTCTCCTTCTTCTTCTTCTTCTCTCCTCTTCCAGATTACTTCTGGCACAGCCTCGGTCCCCTTTTCTGCACTCTTTCCTCCCTTCTCTCTGTCTCCTCTCTTCTCCTGGAAACCCTCTCTCTTCCTCCACACGATGTACTCTGCCAATCTCTGTCTCTCCAATGCCTCCGCCCTCTCCCGCGCCACCACTTCCTCTCTCCTCTTCCAGATGATCTCTCGCTCCCCCTCGCCCCCTCCCTCGTCTGCTCGCCCGTTCTCCAGGCTGTCCTGTTTAACAGTCCCTCTTTCTAATATATTAATGGTGAGCCCTGTCTTCCTGTCTCTCTAACTTTAAGATTAGTGACGGCTAGAGGATAGGCATGGTCACCTAGTTAGACACCAGTAGAAAACAGAAAGAAAAAAGTTAGTACATAAGACTGGGTCGGCAGAGTTCGGCCTGTTCCTGACTAAAGTTCCTGATATGGCTAAAATAAGTGAGGCTGGCTTTGGTTCAAGTGTGTTCCCTAAAACTGGCCACCTCGGTTATGATGGTTTTTTTTCTGGAGCACCATTAGATATTGGTAGTTTGATTCTGAGATGTGGTTTGTGTCTGGTACAGTGACACACACTGCAGTAGCACGATGGTGATGTAACACTGGAGAATGTAGGTCACTGGCTGATGACGACTACCGGTGGGCTTGTTGTGATGGTAATGAGACCTGAATGGTCCTGTTTGAACTCCCAAACCAGGGTTCCCTGAATGGTGCTGGAGGCTCATCCGAGTTGAATGTGAACTCGCTCACCCAGCTCGAAATGCTCAATTAAAACCACACTCTGTTGTTAAGCTGATCTCTCTACGCACCTCTCTTCTCACCCTGTTACTTTATTACTGCCTGGTTTAAATAACAAGCCCAGATTATAGTCAGTTACCTGAGAGAAGAGCATTCACACAGCCCCATATGATATGAACAAGCCAAGTGTAATGTTCTGGAACCGCTACCTTACTTATCTAAGGCAGGGCTTATCAAGCAGCAGGTTAGCTCTCAGTTCTACTACAAACTACTTTGCAGACACCACATAAAATGTAATATTCTGCATAGACCAACCTAGAAGGCAAACAACAGTCTGCTTACTTTAACAGTCTCTTGCAGAGTCCCAAAGTGTGCAAGGCTACACCTACAGTCCTACAGCAAGCTGGCTGGCCTACACCTCAGTGCTATTGAGGCACTAGTCATATTTACAATCCGTTGACCTTTACTCCCTCAAAAGGAGAGCACACACACAACTTGCCTAGATCACTTACACAACGTTGTAAATTTGGCATCAACGTTTCAGTAATACGAAGTGAAAAGGTCGATTTTTCCACACTCTAACATTTCAGAACTTAACTGTGTCTGAAGTACAGCGGGCCAGCTTGTAGTGGGCGCTGGATGCATGGCAAAGGAACAGTCGCCTACACCAGTCTAGCACCACAGAAGGATTGTCTAGCAACGCTAGCTAGTCATCCATCTGGTCTTGGCCAAAAAGCACCATGGAGGATCCAGTCACACGTACTGCCAGACAGGTTGGGTTAATCTCCAGAAATCTGTAAAGAAGTATGGCTGGAAAAGTCACAAAAGACACCTGGTACGGTACTACAAAGAGCATGCAGAACAAACAAAACAGTCTGCCGCACTCCTAATAAAACCAGAAATTAGTCTAAGAGGGAATTAGCACTTAAAAAAAGGCAAACGATCCAATATAAATGTACTTGTTAACACTAGAGAGGAAAATCCAGGTGTGTTCTCATACACAGGGGTGCTGAAATGCTCTATGAGCAAAGTAAACCCGAGGATGTTTTAGTGCACAGAGCACAGTGTAGGTCAGGTGACTGCAGAGGAGATGACCCTCTACATGAGGATAAATCCTTAGTCACCTACACACAGACAGTAAAACGAACACAATGTCCCTAACATAGCACACCTAATGATCAGTGATTAGTGGCCTTGAGGCCAAGCAGCTGCTCACAGTGATATGTACAAGTGAAACCAGTACGATAACCTAATTTATCCAGTCATTGCTGTTAATGGCACATCAGCTTGACTGATGAAGATGGTGGTTGCCATTGATAAAGATGACATCAGGACAAACAGGTCTGAGCCGACACGTGCAACATGAATATACAGAATGGGGAGTGGGAGACAGGTGACCTGAAACAACCCTGATTCTCGGAGACTGCCGAGCTCCGCGTAAAAAAAAGACTGTCTAGTTAGGAAAAAAAAAAAAAAACTGTTTAAGAAAGAAAGTCTAAAAACTGCACACAACCATGGACTAATCAAATCTACTGCTTGTAACCTAATAAATATATACAATTACCTAATGGAACAGCACCAGTGTTAAAAGATAAGACAAGAAAAAAAGAACTTTACATCTTGTTCTGTCTGCAGCTGTCGCCCGTTGCTATGGCAACAGACATTAAAAGAAATGCCTGCGGAGGATATATACTGAGAAGTCTCGACAACTGCAGAAATCTTCAGACAAAGAGATAACTGCTTTGTCAAGTCACACGGCAGCAATTAGTTTCTGCATCAAAGGCTCAACATTAGAGCTTCTTTTTATCCAACAGGAGGAAAAACTACAGACTCCTAGAAAGATCAATAGGTTTCAGGAAATGATCAAAGTTTGACCGGCGTCGTGCCAGCCATAAAACTCAATCAATGCTGACATCCCATGTCGGGTGCATGCACGGACTCCATCTAGGGCATGTAAAACTGTATGTCTGATATAATCTCAAAACAACAATAATCACTTTCCTTGTAACAGTATAAACAACAACAACAACCACACTAATAATTTACTTCTAAAAGACAACACTTATGTTTAGAAAACTTGCATAAAAACAACCTGAATATTCTGTGCAGCAGCTAACAAATATGATTGTATAACATCCTGCAGAGTAGATCCTATGCTCAGAGAGAATAGAAAATCAGAAGTCACAAAGAGAGTCTATATTTACAAAGAAACAAACAAGTAATTAAAATTGTTCTGTATAAAGTGAGTCTAATCAATTTCCCTAAGAGTTCTTTCTTTTTTTAATGAATGGCAATAAATAGTTCCTTTTTTGGTTTAAAAAGCATACAGTTGATAATCCATGGTGATTCATCTAAAGCTGGGCTCCATATTCACAAGAGAACCACATTAATGTTTAAACAGCCACAGACTGTCCGGTCAGACTGTCCGGTCATTCGTCCTCTCCTTCCTCTTTCTGGCTCGCCGTCTGTCCACTTCCTGAAAAACGTGCTTCTCCTCTGATCTGCTCTTCCGCTCGATTAATTCACAAAGTCACTGCCGGCAGCTCCTCTCCATCTATCCTCTCCTCCGTTTGGCTACCTCCTCTTGTCTTCCCTCCTCTGTTTCGCGCTCTCTTTCAGCAGATGGTGAAATGGCAGTGCAGCCAGGATGGACAATGGCACTCCTTCATTGTGCGCCTCTTCTCCCCTCACGTTCGTCTCTCATTCCCACTTTCCCTCCACCTCTGTCTGTTAGAGGGACGATCACGCTGTCTGTCCTCCCCTCCTCCCAGTCTGGCTGGGTGATGCTGCCTCCCATTTTCTCTCTTACCGTGTGTCTCTCTCACACACACACACACACACACACACTCGCGGCTGCTGCCTCTGCCCTCCCCACCTCCTATCCTACCTCCTTCCTGTTTCCTCCCCTTCCCCCCACCTCTTCTCTGCAGCCTCAGTCATTTAGCGGTGTACATGTGTATGCACAGCAAGATGCTGCGCTCCTGCACATTAATGCACACACTCCAAGGGGAGATGGAGATGTACAAGGGAGGGGGGGAAGAAATGTGTGTTTGTGTGTGCATGTGAGGGTTGTCCATGTTGGCTATTCAAGGCTCCTCCCTTATTCATGTTTGGTAACCTGAGAAACAGAATGAAAGACGGAGATAAAGAGAGAGAGGGAGGATGGAGACGGACAGAGGAAGAGGGCTCACCCTCCCTCTATGTGCTGCACAGAGTGTGACATGAGGTCACTCTATATAACCTTGATGAAAACTGACAAATTAAAAAAAGAAAGAAACAGCTTGGCATTCACATAATAAATATTCCCTGCGTTACTACATGACTAGAGTTCTCTAGGGGAAAGACTGGTTATTACCAGGCAAACATAACAACTGAGTGATTCTGTAGAGGCAGACAGAAAGCAGAGATCCCACAGATTGGACCCGACATTCAAGCGTATCTGATGAGAAGGCCGTGTTGCGGAAAGCAGAGCCCATATAGTGACAGAGGAACCCAGCTAAGTGGATAGCAAAGAGTCTTCAAATGACACCCCAACATACAGTCCCTGCAGTACTACGTTTGACCACTGCACCATCATCATGTAGTCGAGAAGTGCACTCAGGGATGTGAAGGATCAAAATCAGAAAACTGCAGTGAACTGGCGCGTCATTCAAGATAATATCCATCACTGTACGCCATGCGGTGATGTGATCGGAAGTGACTGGCATAATATTGATAGGTGACAGCCCCCTCCACCCGTACCCTGCACCATCCCTGTAACCAACAAAACACATGACACACTGTGGCTTAGGGTTGACAGAAAGATCCTACTGTTTTGTTTAATAACTATGTATTTTAATAAGTGAATAATTTTGGGCATTTTTACCTATCCTGAATTTATACTAAAAAGAAAGTTGAGTTTATCCAACTAAAACTAATGCAGTCTAATACAACAATCCTCCAAATAATTCTACCCTTCACATTCATGAAGGATATCATTTTCAGTTTTTGAACATTACTCAATACTATTCAACAGCACCACAAACTGCAGCCTTCAAAATGATCATAAAGTTGGCTCAAAACCTCTCTAAAACAGTTTCATCTAAAACTGAACATTACAACCTTCATGAAGGCTAAGAAACTGGCAACTATGTGTAGTTTAAACTAAATGACTCAAAACACAATCACTTTACATACACAGGGCCGCACAATTACTCCTGCATGATTACACACTGTGACTTCCAGTTTCACAAGAATCGACAGACAGAATACTGTCATACTAGCCACATTGAAACATTTCTTTTAGACTGCTGCAGGGGAAAACTTAAAATCATATGAGGCCAGAGGCGTTGTAAAAGTAGTTTGTTTCCACAAATCATTAGTAGGGGTGCAACAATATAAAGTATCATACTGAATAGTTTATTATAATACTGTGCTTTGTATAAAATCTGTTAAATAACACGGTTTTCTGCTGCTGCTGAGAAAGAAATTGAAATGGGTCAGGCAAAGCTCCACTTTTTCGTTTCAATCTCTTAAACATCACAATTTAACAAAGTTGAAATTATAATACATTGAAAATAAGGGCATCTCAAGAAGGCCTCATTTCATGATATATTAAAAATGAATTAAACTGTGAATTATTACACCCTTACTAAAAATTGTAATCATGTTCGCAATATCTAGAAAACTAAATTAGAGCATTTTTTCTGTAATCATGCAGCCCTAAATTGACAACAATTCATTAACTACAAGACCAATTTTTAACCATCCTGAAGATAAGTGGACCAAACGATTACTTCCAGGAAGGTTTACTTACTTTAGTTTATCCTTTAAACCTCATCAATCTCTAAATAGCATTATAACAACTGATTGTCATATTAGACATGAGCATTTTCACCTTTCTATTTGAATTTCCTTTGTGGTGAGAAGAAACAACCCCTTTGCCACTGTGTCACAGTGTGTTTTTGATTAGCTGCTCGTATCATTTGAACGTCTTACCATATATTCCATTGGCCAGCACAGGCTGCCTGTGAGTCTATAACCCTAAAAACACCAAAGTGAACATCAGCACAATTTACACACACACAAACACAAGGAGCCAATCACAGCATGCTTCAATGCCGCTCCCTAGCAGAAACTTGACTCCCAGCATGCTTTGCTCCCAGGATCAGCTGTGGAGAGGGTCATAGGACCTCCTTGATATAAACAACCCAGTTGATTAACCACACAGAGACATAACACTGACGTAAGACAGAGCGAGATTGAGTTTGAGAAAGTAACAGTAAGTGAGAGAAAAGAAAAAGCAACAGTGATAGGAGAAAGGCAATCATCCAGTGTGCATGTTGAAACACACTCTGTGGAATGAAAGGAATTAACAGAAAGGACCGCATATGTAGGACGTTTGTGTCTCGGCTTGCTCAACGCGAGCTGGCGAGTGCGAGTTTTGTTTCTATGCATGAAGTAGATGGAATAACTGTCTGTGGAAGCCGCAGCTAGTCAGTATTTATTAGATGAAATAGTCAGAGACGGACAGAGACGGAGCTCTGGATCTAATGCACACGCTGCAGGGCCACATTTGCTGTCTGTTCTTCTTCTGTGTGTGTGTGTGTGTGTGTGTGTGTAATCTGATTTGACCCACCTCACTCACTCCCTTATGTACACTAGACCAAAAAATGAGCGTAGATGAGTAAACAGGCCTAGTCACTGACCTTTTCCCTACTGGACTATTGCCAGCCTGAGACGCTGTCCAACACAGTTCACAGAGACAAGAAAGATAATGATGAAGATGATGAGCGCAGAGGCAATAGTGGGGAGCATAACTATCAACGGAAAGCCTCTGATTGGAAAAGACGTGCAAACACACACCTATATACGCACGGCAAAATGGAAATCAAATTTTCAAAAATTAGGGGTATGAGAGAACATTAGAACAGCCACGCATTCAGCAGGAGGCCTTTCTGCTGGTTTCATAGCTCACCAAGCACACAGCAAACATGTGAGCTGGCTATTTTGGGTTGTGCCAACCCCCCTCCACCACCCCCTCTAACCACACTCCCACATCTCTATCGCCTTCCATCATTCCCTTCCTGCTGCCATTCTCCGCCTCTCTCCACTTACAACTTCCCTCTCAGTGTAACGGTTTATTTGTAATAGACAGTGCTATTTCTTCACTTAAGTTCCCACTTACTGAGTACCAATTGTGTCTGTAGCGTCGAGTAGTATTGAAACGGCAAAGTGCCAAAAGTTAGCACAGAATGTTTTGTCAGGTTTTGTTCACATATTCTCTGATCAGATATTTCTTCATTTAAGCCATTACTTTGCCAGTTTTCCAACTCGCTATCTGTATGGCTTCTTGTGTTAAAACATTACAAACAGCGGTGTTGAAGAAGTTTGGCTTGTTTTTGAACAAAAAAAATGGGGTCAGAGTTTGCATAAAGTGTTTACAATCCTTAACGTAAGGTATCTAAAAAAATATTGATTTGGTACAGATACATTTACATTACTTTTGAATTTAGGCTTTTGTCTAAAGCGACGTACAAACAGGGTGCTATCTAAGCCACACTAGATCAAAGAGAAGCCTTGGAGAATAAGTGCCTTAATACTCCATGTTCCACCTGACAGGCACTGTATTGACACCAGTATCAAAAAATGTCAAACGATGACCAGTCCTATTCTACTTATTAACTAGCCTTTCCTTTACCAAGCTGAGGTGAACAACATTTCAAGACTTGTTCCTGCTCAAATAAAACTTAATGGAAGCCGTTTCATTTAAGTACAAAACACTAAAGTTAGAAATGTTGGTAAAAGGTAGAAAGTCCTTTGTCTGCAAACACAGTCAAAAGTAGATTCAATAGTTTTTCCATTGTACGGACTGCTCACATCATTTAGATTGTGTGATCTAATTCAAGCACATCTTTGAGTATCACAGCTTTTACTTTTATTTTAGCCAAGTCCCTCTTTTTTTCAACTGCTCAAATAACAGGTTGTTTTAATCGCTGCTGTTTTATTGTTTAATGTCCAACTTTATCTGCAAAATTAAAATAAAGTGCTTGCCGCATCTTAAAAGTGTTAGGTCACTCACTATTTGCAGATCAGTTAAAGATTTCAGGGTCTGGAGTGTGATTCTAATCTTATTGGTGATTTATTATTCTCTGGAATCACTATAGGGAACAATCTAGAGCATAAAACAGTGATAACAGCTCTACCAGAGACAGACCAGGAAATGAGAATTTAGCCTGCGCCAGACCTGATATCAACATAACCCTAAAGTGACCTTGATTGGCAGAAGAACAACTTAAATCTCACATCCAAAATATTACCTAGGCCAGACATGGGTGGAGGAGTCCTGATCTGCAAAAAAAGCTGACTTCTAAAAATGCAATCTCAGCTTTCTGCAAACAAAGATCAGAGTCCGCTACAGAATCCAAAAATACCATCGACAGTCATTACATTGTGACCTAAATTCTGTTTTTTGTAAATTGACCCAAGCTGTCAGCTGCGGTTGACGTAGTGTACTGAACACTTGAGCGTGTTGCACTCGACCGAGCGGTGCAGGAGGAAACACAGCGGAGCCTCGGTTCCATTGTGTAAAGGTAGAGACGGACAACCACATGCTACGACCTCGAAAACAAACTGCTACCGTTTATTTCCAGAACACACAAATAAATAAACATAACCCCACGCCAGCAAGCAGACAGATATAGCATACACCTCAGACAAAGACCTAGACAAACACATCCTCACATAGATGGACACGAACAAATACGTCCTGCCAACAGTCTTGACACGTTTAAAAGTAGCTAAGTACCTCGCCACTGTGTTTTATCAATAGCCAAGTTTCAAGTATCACAAGATTAATTCAAGGCTAATATCAGCGCTAACATTCACCTCTTACAAAAAAACCTCAAAGCTTATTTCTGTAGTGACTGTGTGTATGGCTATGTGCAAAAGTGCACACACCTGTCAAAGTGAAGCTGTAACAATCACAAGTGTCACGCTGTGCCGTCAATCAGGACTAGAGCTTTCACTGGAGATTGATACGGTTTGAGCAGAGTTGGACAGATCCAATTTTAATCAAGTGGATTTTGGTTTGTGCCAGCGCTGTGATAGACTCGCCGAGATGCTCTGCTTTGACTGACAGATTGTGCATCAGAGTGTCCTTTCGTTTGTGTTGTTTTTGTCCTTGTATATACGTGTGTGTATGTGCACATGTCTCTTGTTTGTCTGGCTCCTGACATCGGATCAGTTGTTGATTGGACCTTCTCTTCCCATCCATTTCATCAGCGAAGATAACTTCCACCATATCATACCAGGGGCTGCTGGTCTGAGCGGTGTGGCTGACCCTGATAAGAGCACAGAGCCCACTGCTCACAGTCACCTCAATCATCCCACATACCCTTGAGTCTGTTTCCATAATCGTCTGTCTGTCCTTCACTCATTCATGGTGAACTTTAATTCTGTCACAGCGACCCTGTTTCAACACATTTGAGGTGCCTTTAGCGGATCGGTCTCAATGGATACACTCGACGCAGAAGAAATACTGGTGCATACCTGTAAGTTTACTATGTGATTGTGTACAGATGTGTCTTCGAGTGCGGACTCTATCTCACTGACAATTTATGACAACCTAAAGAGATTCAACTTGACCGTGACACAACCAGGATCCTTTTTTAACAGACTTTTAAAACACCCAGGGTAGGGCTGCAGCTGAGGATTGTTTTTATTCTCAATGCATGGGTCATGTATTTTCTCAGCGATCGTTTTGTCAGTGAAACAGTCAGAGTAGTGAAAAATCAGAATTTCTCTTAAGGTGACATATTCACATTACTAGTTTTGACAAACAGTCCAGGGTGCAAAGATATTCGGTTTACAATCATATAAAACAAAGAAAAGAACAAAAACCTTTTACAGTGGCGGGCGGAACCAGCAAATGTTTGTCATTTTTGCATGAAAAATGTCTCAAACAGATTAGTTTGTCCAATAAGTTCAGCTCTAACTCAATTTTGAGAATATTGCTGTGTCTAATAGATAACCAAAAAGCATTTTAGTGACCTATTCTCTATTCATTTACTGAAAGAGGCATAAGCTTGGGGCCACTCAGTTGACTTCTCATAATTGCCCATTTCAAACTGGCTACAAGAGTGGCTGTAACTCTACAGTGTTGCTCAAATGGCAGCTACTAAGACTTTAAGCTCGACTAACAAAACCTGAAAACTCGCCTGACAGCAGGAGAAAGAAACTATTGAATACGGTCTAAGGGACGAGCACAAAGTTAAACATTTAGCTAGTGCGTGTGTGTGTTTGTGTGTGCAGCCCAGTCTGATCATGAGCTACATTTTTACAGTAGCCCGAAAGGCTACACTACACTGTTGTCTTTAATATAACACAGGCATACGACTTCACAAAGGCACAGCAATACTTCATTGCGGGCACCACAAATATATATAGTAAGTGAGCCATTTCCTCAAACTTTTCTGTACAACAACTGCGGGACACTGACTCAGTGCTCGCACACAGCCCAAACCATGCCCCAAAAAAGTGTGGTCAACTTTTAACGAGCAACTTACCAGCTCTCTTCCTCTCTCTTTCCCTCGAGTTGCCCCTCCTGCCCACCAAGCTGTTGCTGCACAAACTTCAGCTCAATTTCAGCGAACAGGACAAAAGGTCGATGATGTTTTCCGCCAGGCGCCTTACAGTTTTCATTAACTTCACAAGAGATGAGTCTAAAATTCTTCTTTGCTCTCCCTTTCCTTCCCTTCCTCCTCCCCCTGCCTCCCCCTGCCCCCCTCCACGGTCACGACAGAAGCCACTTCCGCGAACAAATGGCAACGTCATCTGGCCGCGGCTCCTCTGTGTGTGTGTGTGTGTGTGTGTGTGTGTGTGTATTTTGCCCGGTTTTGCACCTGGCCCATTCAGTGCAGATTGCGCAAAAGTAGAAATCCCACATCGCAAGCCGAAAGCATTACAGCGTAAGTCACCCTAAATAAATAACACATGCGAACAAGTGTAGTTTTGTTTTCCCAGTTTAGTTACCACAAAACCACAACTGCACTGTATTTTTCCTAAAGAAACAAATCACTTCTGTATTATCACCACCTTACCTTCATTGTACTTGTTTTGTCTCCCATTGCTCCCCTTTATTTTTCAATAGTGACACTGTTGCGTATGTGGTATGTCTATCTTTAAATATGCATAGTAACCCCCTTTTCAACACTTTGACCTGTCACTCTAGGAAAAGCACTGGTGTAAATAATAAAATAAATGATGGCCGAATTCCCTTTAGCTGCTCCGGTCACACTGTTACGGCTTACTGGGACACCGGAATACAATGGTGCCGTCATTGTTAACATTGTTATTAGTCACACCTGTGCTTTTGCTTTTCAACATTATGCTGGAAAAAGGGTCAATCACTACATTATGCAAGTCTATCTCTGTCAGGAAAAGAATAGATGAAAAGTTATACGAATGACAAAATAAAAATACTCAAAACTATGAGATATATAACATGTTTGCATATCTCATTATCACTTCGAACATACTTTTATCTTAATTCTGACTTATTAGTTCATTATTTTGACTTTGTTATATCGTGTTACTTTATCTTTCCTAACTTTTCATCAGATTTTTGTTTTCCTTTTCCTGTCAGAAAAGGGCTTTCACACAGTTTTATTTGCAGACCCTTTGCAATATCCTTATATTTCTGTAAGGTAAAGACCGTGGAAACGACGGCTAAATATTATATGATTGCTTGAATGGACCGTTGGGTGCTTTGTGGGTGAGTGGGCATGGATGCACAAGGAGTTTCTTGGCTTGATTAATACCACCCTCAGAACTTCAACTGATTCCTTCTTTATTCTTTACGTATAATGAATCCTAAAACACCGCATCTCGAGCCAATAAAATACTGTGGAAAATAAGAAATTCACCTTCCACTCTGTTTCAATATGACCCCGTTTGCAGAGCGCCAGACTTGGCAGTTTTATCAACATGCCATACTCATAGACGACAAATCCGACAGTGGTACTGTGGTACTTATCGACTCCTCCAGCCAGCAGAGGCAGGCGATTCATAGTAACCTCGGTGTCTCCGTGTTTAGGCTGGGCAGACTCGAAGACGTCGTGCTTTGGCAGATGTTAGCATTACGCTATCCGTGTGGAGATGGCACAAAGTGCCAACTCGCAGATAGACGAGTCGTCGGTGCCACTCGTTTAGCTAATACTGATCATATTGGCCAAACGACACCGATTGCTCCGCGTCGTCTTTGTTGATTCGAGCACAAAAAGGGCAATGTTTGACCTACTTCCGTGTACATAAAAAAGGCTAAGCGTTAAGACCAACCTCCGCAATGGTGATTGGCTCTCGAAACCTCTCGTAAAACCTTTTCTTATTTGTAATTGGACGACATGAGTGACACGTAGCCATCCACGGTAACCACAAACGGTAGGATACGTAAGAAGGACAACTGCGGCTCACGAGTAAGTTGCCTCAATTTTGACGAGTTTCGTTGCCGAATTATAAAAACAAGATAACGTGTGTTTCTTCACAGTATATGTTAGTAGAGAGGAATACGCAGTATAGACAGAACATAAGATATTATGTAAGTGTTCCTGAATGCTAGTGCTTGTTGCTAGTGCCCCCGACAATTGGTTAACGCAAAGTACGTTAGCGCAAGGAGACTTTATCACGTTCATTTTAGCTAAGATGTGTCATAGAAGTACCTGACGCCTTGGTGGACATTAATCCATCATTTGTGGTAATATAGTTTATACGAATGCGCACGAATGTGCAGGAGGTTCATGTTACTATTTTGTCAAGTAAGTTAACTTGCAGTGTTACTTAATTTAGAAAGTGCAGTCAAGTGAAGGTAGTAGCATGCTCCTGTAGGCTAAACAGTAACACACACAGATTGGGCGTCCCGCACTCACACTGTCTGTACATTAACGTTACCTCCTTTGACCGCTGTCCATTCATCCTTGAATCCTTTTCCTTCCTTTTCTTTTCCTACATTCCCATGTCGGCGAGTTGTCTTCACTCCTCTCCGCGTGTTTTAGCGTTATTTGTCAGTTCTTCACATCTGCTTTAGACTTGCAATGTCAACAGCTTGTAGCGTGACTATCCAGTATGAAGATGTATCAATGTCATTGTAAGGATATGGCTCATTAAATAGAATTACAATATGTTTTCGTAAATACAACTCGTCATTTCTTCACCCTCTTTCAGCTTGCACTATTCAAGTCCAACTCCAAGCCCAGTTGACATGAAACAACTGATAGGAAGTCATTGTTAGTTGATGCACGTGTCTGCGCTGCTGAAATGCACACATTGCTCACGATTTCCTCTCCCCCCTGTCTTTTCTTTCTTTTTCTAATCTGCTCCTTCATGTGTCTCTACCCAGGTACTCCCTGGTAGGAGACACGTTTTGGAGGAGAAGAGGGCCTGAACTGTATTAAACATTTTGGGATACTCCATATGGATTCTTCATGTTGATGTAAGAAGGTGTAAAAGCATGAACTGATCCTTATAGGCATAATGGCTCATCACAAAAGCAACAGAGAGTATAGGGAATACTCTGAAGCGTTGTACTGTATGTCAAGATAGTTGTTAGACTCTCATAACCCCCATACATATGTCCAAATATACACTTTACAGAAAAACATGAATGCAGAAAGTGCAAATGCGTAATGAACAGTGTCGTAAGCATTTTTCCTTCGTCTTCTAGTCCTGCTTTTCCCAAGCTGAGTAGAGCAGCGGTGCGTGTGAGGAGCCTGACAGCCCAACTCTGCAAAACAACCATGTCCACAAACCACCAGAGCTCCAATCCGTCCTCTGCAGCCAACGGGGATGCTCCCACTGCAGCCATTCTCATCATTGGGGATGAGATACTCAAGGTGATTTAGAGTTAATAGATACTTGTGGTTTTTACGACTTTTAAGCTGTATTTGTGTTATGGACAGTATCTCACTGAGAATCCTATTCTCATCACCTTAATATCGACTTCATTTTATTTTTTTATCTCCTATAGCAGCCTTGTACTATTCTTTTATATTGTTGTTGATGGGTGTAAGTCGTACTCTATTTATTATGCTGTTATTACTATAGAAATTTACATTTGTAAATACTGGGCTTTTTGTAAAGCATACAGCAGTATATGCACTCAGTTGCCCGTTTATTAGGTACACCTAGCTCAACCTAATGCAGTTGATACAACAGCTATGCAATAAATCCAACCTTCATGAATTGTTATTTGTTGAAACTGTTTTAGAGAGATGTTGATTCAAATGTATAATTATTTTGGAGGATGTAGTTTGTGATGTTGTTGAACTATATTTAACTATACAGAGGGGTGTTTCTGTTATTTAGCCCACCCTCACTAATATAAATGGGGTGGACCAAATGAATAATAGAAATTTGTAGTCCTTCACTATACATTCTATGTTTCAAACAAATGGCTTGCTTGTGGCATTCACTAGTCCCCTTAGTCCCATCAGCACAAGTTGGATGGATATTACTGAGAGTCCTTGAAAGTTTGTGGATATGAGAAAATCTAAATAAACCGTCACTTCTTCCTAATAAATCTGCGCACTTGTGATACCTTCGGAAGCATGATTTTATCAATATATACTGTGGTTGAAATCAAAAGGTCGGAGGCAACGTCATCAGATCAAGAATATCATTGCACATGAATACAGGTGATATTCTATTATTATTTTGAACATTTAAACCTACAGTACCAGTCAAACGTTTGGACACACTTTCTGATTAAAGTAAATGGGAAAGTGTGTCCAAACGTTTGACTGGTACTGTAAGTATTAACTACGAGTTTCCACCACAATACAGTCTAACATAACACCCTAATTCATCAGTATGCCTTAGCTCTCTCACTCCAGGATCCACACTTCATATCCCTATGATGGTTGTTTGATGTGGCAGCAGTGCTCGTTTTTAAAAAGTGTTTCTTGACTTAATGGTCATGATTTAAACATGAAGCCTTTGTCCAGTGCCATGTCCCTCAAAACATGCTCACTGTGAGTCATTGAATTTCATCAAGCAAGACCTTGGAGTCATTGTTAAATCCTTGAATGTAATATTCAGGTGAGGGTGAAAACACCGGCTTGAATCTGAGTGTCTCTTCTCGTCCTTCATCTCGCAGGGTCATACGGTGGACACCAACAGTGGGTTTCTGATACGAGCACTAAGGAAGCTTGGAGTGTCTGTGCAGCGCATAACAGTCATACCAGATACACAGGAGGTCATTGCCAAAGAGGTGGCCCTCCTTTCCCCTCAGTATACACACCTCATCACCTCAGGGGGCATAGGCCCCACCCACGACGACGTCACCTTTGAGAGCGTTGCCATGGCGTTCCAAGAGGAGTTGCATCCCCACCCTGAGCTTGCCCAGTTGGTTGAGGAATTGTTTGGGGTGGTGGATAAGAAAAGTGCTGCTATGAAGCTGGCCATGGTGCCTCGCTCAGCCAAACTCAACTATGGAACTGACCCTCAGACCGGACAACCGCACCGCTACCCAGTGGTGAGTGAATGCAGGATGGAGGGAGGATTATCTTAGTTTAGATTAGCTGCAATTGTTTAATGCTGTGGATCCTGTTGTCATAAAACACTAAAATATATCAAATTAAACCCAAGCTATAAAGGATTAGTATCCTCCCCCTGTCTGCCTGCCGCCTTTTGTTAAAATTGATGTCCCGAATATCTGCTGTGCTGTGTATGACATTTTCAGTAGGTTGTTTTGTGGCAAACTAAAATTTGTTTAGCTGACACAACGTACAGGAAGATGTTCACCCACAGTCACATAATGTTCTGTCTGTTCCATCCTGTTCTGGGGTTATTTCAGAAGACAGATTGTAACGTCAACTGCTAACCAGACACTGCAGGAGTGAAACACTGCTTCTCACAGTGGGTCAAATAATTACATTGAACATTTACAGCAGTGTAAGGAATACAGACCTGCAAGTATTTGTGTTGCGGTTTGCAGAAATTCAAACATTACATTGATATTTATCCTTAAAGCTGGAATAAAAGTATTTACACAAGCACTGTCGACACATGCTTATGATGCCTACGCTGAGCTATCCCCAGGCTCGTGTTTTATTTCCACAGTTCCAAGACAATAATCCATTATTTAGGTAGAGTAAATGTAATAGCTGCATAGCCTACTCCAGATATTTTACCAAGAGCAGTAACATGACATCTGTGTCTGCCCTCAGTCCCTTCTCTCAGTGCTCTCCAGCAAGGAAAGGCTAAAGCTACACCAATGATTATCCGTGTTTGTCCTCACCGTCGATCGCTTTCTTTTTTTGACTGAAAGCAGAGTTTCTTTTTTAATTTGGAGCATCAGACATTTTTCTTGGATGCTTCTTAGGTTTTACTTCTAGTTGCTGTAGCCTACTCCGTCGCTATGGTTGATCCAGAGCCATGTAGAGATAGAGTTGCGTCAACTCTGTTCAATTTCAATTCAAGTGGCTTTATTGGCAGGACTGCATACAATACAACGGTGTAAAGCACAAGCTATACAATCATAATAAACAAAATGAACAATAAACAATGCTCAATAATAAACGGATTGCGGAGCTCTCCACATGGCTCTGGGTTGCTCCCTGCTTCCGCTCTGGCAAATCAAATCGAATCAAAACCCATCATTGCCGGTGGGCCAGCGCGAGAATGTCGCCAGACACCAGATTTAAAAACTGTATACTGTTAAAATACAGACAGACTTACCTGGAGGTTTAATCAGTATTGTGTGAACTCGTTTGGCAAGGGCTTGAATGTAACGGATGCTCATTTATATGTAAAAGTCCCGCACTCTAGCTTTAATGAAAACCATAGCGCTCTGTGTGTGTGGTTAACATCTGTAGTAGCTTATGATTAAATTTACAATGAACAGTTTCAAGTAGAGATGCACAACACACAAACATGTACTTATCTCCAATTAAAATGAGTCATTAGTGCCAGTAATAAAATGTGTGCATTAACTAAATGTATTCATACAGTAGGTCACCCTGAAAATTTCATTGATTGTACCTTAACACACTTAGAACATACGCCATGCCTTCCCTGACAAGCTGAAGTATTAAGATCAGTCAGAAAACCAGTGACCACTCTGGTAAAATGTAAGGAAAAAACACACATCTCCAGTAGAGTAAAAAAGATATACAGCAACTCACAGAAAAATTGGCACAATATCAAATTAACATCAGTATGAGTTTACAGACAAAGAGAAGCTGGACTTTTTGACAGGCTTAAAAACTGTGCAGTCACAAGAAGCACACTCCGGTTAGTTTCGAGATGTTAACTACCTTAAAATACATGTTATCAGAAGTATTGGTCGTTGTACCTGAAACGTAAAATAAACACAGAATCATCAAACCTGTAGGTTCAGGAAAACACTATCTGGTTGTCTGCCTCATATATTCTGCCAGTATATGATGTGTCCACCTTCTTCTCCCAGGTCAGTGTGCGTAATGTGTATATCTTTCCTGGCATCCCAGCTCTGATGGAGAGGGCCTTCAGTGGGCTGGAGCACCTCTTTGCTGGTTCAGGGACCACTTTTCACTCTCGTGAGGTAACACCATAACCATACCTCTCATTTACAAATCCATCGGAACACTATTTTGACAGTATAAGCGAGCTAATCAAAGATCTTTGCTTTAGGTGTTTGTGGATGCAGAGGAAGCAGAGATCGCCCCCGTGCTGACCAAACTGCAGGCTTGTTGGGGCCGGAAGGTGGCTCTGGGCTCCTACCCTGACTGGTTGAGCAACTATCACAGAGTCAGGCTGGTCCTGGACTCAGATAGCCAGGAGGAGGTGGACAAAGCCCGGGCACAGCTGCTAGACGAGCTGCCCAAGGGTAGCGTGGTGCCCTTAGTCACTGACCCGGTGTCCATCGCCACAGCTGAGGTGTACACACTGGCCAACAGCGGTGAGGATGGAGACAGAGGGTGGTGGAAGATGATAGATAAACTGTATCAACTTAATATAAAGTGAATATTGCAGAGAACTCTTACACTTTACACAGGTATTGGGACCAATAAAGGAAGCTAAAATATTAAAGTAATTATCGCTGTAAAATCATAGTGGATAAAAAAAATAAAAAAAGAATATAACTGGCATGAGACTGAACAGACTAAAATCAAGCATCAATAAAAAACTACAAAGGACAAGCAGATATTTTTACTGCGAATTTGACATAAGAACGAGGGAATATTTATAACTAACAACATTTGACTACATTCAATGTAAAACGTCCTCTCGCTGTGGATTTAATTTCCCTCAGGCACACCGTTGGGTGACAAAGTTATGTCTGCGCTGAAAACGATAGAGGCTGCACTGGATCAGTATTCGACAGAGGAAGTCTGCGTTGGCTTCAACGGAGGCAAAGACTGCACGGCGCTGCTCCATCTCTACTACGCAGCACTGAAACGGTAACAGGAGGGGAGAGGACAAGACAGGACAATTAGAACTATTAAGGGTAGGAATGATTTAATCAAGGCAAAAAAAAAAAGACCTGGGAGAGAAAAAAGATGAAAGGGAGATTCAAATTAAAACATAATGATACCACCTCGTCGCAGTGGGGCATCACAGTGAGTGAAGAGTGAAATGAGTTCAGCAGCAACTAGAGAAAAATCTTGGACAAGACAGACTTCTGTTTGGACTTTTCTTGGCCTGTATTGGACACATAGAGGGAGATGGTGATAAGGATAAACAGGAACTTCTAATCTAATGGTTTTCTGTTCCCGTTATTTATTTTTAATATTTCATTTCTGTCTCTCGCTCTCTCTCTCGCTCTCTCGCTCCTGTCACTCAGGCGGTATCCAGATGGTAAAGACAAGGTGAAAGCTCTGTATATCCGTATTGTCTCTCCATTCCCAGAAATGGAAAGATTCCTTCAGGACACTATAAAAAGGTTGAACCACCAATCTATCCTATGGCTTACTGTTAACCAACACATTTCAACAAATGATTTTAGTTTTTTGCAGATGTATTTTATGAATTTGAATATCTTTTTACTTAACAGGTGTCAGCAGGTGTTAGTCCAAATAGTTATAGTTCTCTTGACAAAAAAGTGTCCCCATCCTCTACGTTACAATATGGCAACTCGTTATTTGGCGATGTGTCTCCTATAGATATGACTTGGAGATATTCTCCGTGGAGGGCAGTATACGGCAGGCGCTGAGCGAGGTGCAGGAGAGGAGGCCGGAGCTGAAAGCCGTCCTGATGGGGACCAGGAGGAGTGACCCCTACTCACACACACTCACGCCCATGTGTCCCACTGACCCCGGCTGGCCAGACTACATGAGAGTCAACCCGTTACTAGTGAGACACACACACACATACATTACATAGAAACACCGTGTCATCTCACATAAGACGGTATCCACAAAAATGTACCTCAAAAACAACAATCAGCTCATTCTTCTAAGAGAAAACTAAAATACACGTAACCAAAACACACACAAGTTAAACTAAAGTAACAGATAGACATTGAGGTTAACTTCACCTGATTTCTTTATTTATTTTTTATCTTAAGAGCACCAGCAGACATTAATTATATAAATAAGAACCAAGCAGTCCTTCAGTTCCCCAGCATTTTTTTAAAGTTTAGAGTGTATAGTGCCGCGAGAGAAACTGCTTTTTGACTGGTAATACAAATCTGTTTCCACCACTCTAGCCAGGCAATTTCCCCTTGTTACACCTAATGTTGTTTGTCGTCTTCACTGAAGTTTCAGAGTGCAGGTCTACAGGGTGTCAACAAAATATCATAACACCTGCACAGTTTAATGCACTTTCAACAGCCCTTTGCATTTGTGAATATTTTGTGCCCAATATTGGGCCCACACACACAAATAGTAGGTACATCTGAACAACCTAATGCTATCCAACATGAGCCCAAAACAATTTGGTGATGTGAGTCAATACCTCTGTGACAAATTCTCAACAGATATTTAACATTAAAAGCTTCACATGATAGATGTTTTTGCAGGTCTGTTGTGCCAGATTGAATCACATTGTGCAGGTTATTATGACATAGAGTCAATCTTTTGTAGGCAGCAGCCTCTGATGTTGTTGCTCTTTCATCTGCTTTGGCTCATTGAAGAATACATGTATATGAGCAGAAACACAATGTCACCTGCTTTATGTTTGGTTTCTTAATGTATTTAGAAATTGGCAAATACACTTGGAATGACAGTTAAGGGACATACTGTGACAGCCGCAATGGTACCTAGGATACATATAAGTTGACCTCATTGTACGATCATTTATGTAGCACAAGTGCATTTCAAAGGATTCCACAGAGGATGAGTTTCCATATATTGAACTAATCATGAATCAATCACAAATCAATTAAATTTGATGTCTTCGAACACTCCACAGGACTGGACGTATCATGACATCTGGTCGGTCTTGAGGACGTTATGTGTGCCCTACTGTATTCTCTATGATAAAGGGTAGGAATATATTCAATCTCTTCCACTTTCTGTAGCCCCCATTCATTCAGGTTTGAACAACATCACATCTGAAGTGCAGAGTTCTTGGTCTTAAACTTCTCTCACCCTGCAGGTACACTTCACTGGGCAGTATGGACAACACCTGTCGAAACGCTTCCCTCCAGTTTGTGGACGAGAGGGGGGTGACGCGGTACAGGCCAGCTTACCTCCTGGAGAATGAAGAAGAGGAGCGAAACTCCCGGGCCTGATGTAGTCTTGCTTTTTACCGTGTCACCTGTTGCTGATGGAGCCAGATTTTCAGATCATACCCTGCACGCGTAACGCTGCAGAAAACACAACACTGACATTTTAATCAAGTCTTCATGTGGATATTAGCAGAATGAGATTGTAAAGGAAGTCTGCGCGCTCGTGTGTGTGTGTGTGTGTGTGTGTGTGTGTGTGTGTGTGTGTGTGTTTTTACATGTGAGTTTCACTCTGAAATAATGGCTCTCTGTACTGTTGAATAAAACATGAATCTGTGTCATCTTTTTCCATTGTCGTGTTACTATTTTAAGAGAAGTCTCATGTGTGCAGGGCTTTCAGTATTGCTCTTGATTTATCTTATTCATGAATCCATTTGTTTTATTTATAAAGCCAATAAGAACAGAAAGACAGCCTCTATCAAAATGTATTAGTAAATAATGTGGAAAGGTTTTCTGTCAAGGTGAGAAAATCAGGTTTCAGCAACTGGCTGTGCAGCAGCATGGACAGACTACTGAAGGTCAACCAGCAGGCTCATATTGATTCATCGGCGTCTCTCACTGAATACTCACAATTGCAGCGAGCGTCTCCGTCTCCAGTCATCACTGGAAAACCTCCACCCTCATGTTGTAGTTCTCTGTGCGCACCTCACGGGCGCGTTGTTCTCACTTTTTCCAGTTAGCACCCGTGATTACAAAAAATTACCTCCTCTGTTTCCAGACATGATTGAATCCAGGCTCATCGATCCGCGCTCTCTCTCCCCGCCTGGAGATTAGTCAACCCCGCGCAGCGAGGATCGATACCGGCCGATCTAATAAAGCGGGTCGCTTACGAGGCCACCGCGGGGCTGCACACACTGTTACACCAGCAATTACCACCTCCAGCACATACCCACCTAACGCGTCTGTCCGGGCTTCACGTCTTGCTTGATTTATTAATAATAACAGTAATAAAAGAGGCAATGAACAGAGGCTTCATAATCAAAGCAGAAATGTAACGGTGTGCGCTTCAGTGGTGCGATAAAAGCACCGGGACATTGTCTGGAATGATGATATTTGGGTGGAAGAAAATGATATTCTTATAGACTTCCAATATGTCTGAGGTGGGCTTACCTTATGTGACTCTAACTGTATCCAACTTGCAGGTAGCCAAAATAATGGAAGACGTTTTAAATAGTTAAATGACTAAACGTCACGTCATTTGTTCCAGTTTATTTATTAGTTTATTGTAACTTTCTTGTTCCTCAATTTCTTCTTATGTCTCTACATTACAGGAATATTATCCTGTAATGTAATTTTAGTAATAAATCCATCTGCAGTATGTTACTTTGCTCATAATGCGACTTTTATATTGGTATTTAGCTTTTCTCCAAGTAGGCCTAAATTTGCTTACTAAGTAACAAATTACTGTTAGTATTGCTCAAATAGCCTACTGTACACAAGTATAGCCTACATTGTTTTCTAGTTAATAGTTTCGAGTTTATGTTCCACTATATTTTAGGGGGGGTATTGTAGTTTTTAGGCCACTGGGCTCCTACTATTTATCTGCCAGCTGTAGCTAGTTATGTGTTAAGCTTCTTAAACACAACATATGTTTAAAGATTAAACCAGTGGTTCCCAACCTTTGTGGCCTGTGACCCCTCACAAAAGAAACTGTGCCTGGTTTTGGCCCCTTGTCACATTTCCAATGTCTATGAGATGTTAGCAGCTCTAAGGGTGATTTCCACACTAAACCTCTCATATGGTTTCATTTAAAGAACTGTTTAGGGCCCAAAGAAGAATGACCCAATATTTAATTTAAAGACAAATGATTTATTTTGTGATACTTTGGAGGGTGCTTGACATAACTGATATAAAGTAGCCTAGTTGAAACCAGCTCCTGGACTGGCTACAACAGTAAAATACAGTAGAAGATCTGAATACGTCTTCCATCAATGCACTTGCTATCACTACAGGTGTACCAGGGATGCTCAATTGATTTTGACATTTGTATATCTTTCCAAAGTGTATTACCTTTGTCATTTTGTGCCATTGTCTTCCACAGTTTCATCTTCATCCTCTTTCAGTTGTCACTCCATCACTCTCACTTGCCTGTTTCATCCTTCATGTCTGTTTTGACTTCACTACTGTAGCCACCCACTATCTGCTGTAGTCATCACACCACCTCCTTCCTCACCTCTTTTCCTGTGTATTATAAACCTGGATTTTTGTTCATTCCTTCTTATGAATTTCAAAATGTTGTTTTGATTTTGACCCGGAAGACTGAGCCAGAAAAACATCTGGGGTGACATAGTGGGAGGATATGGGTATTGACTAGGGGCCTGAAAGGATTGGACTAAAATACTTTTTTTTTTTGAGTGTGGTCCTCAGCTGCATATTTATGAATATCTTATTTTTTAATTTCACACTGCTGTGCTTTTGAAACAGGGTGTGTTTGAAATCTACAAAATCTAGAAAACATTCTTGAAATTCTGATAGAGCCATGTCATTTGAGACAAAGTGGAACAAGCCGGAATAAAAAAAGTGGCTATGTGTTCCCCCTCCTGTGTATTTTTTAACCTAATTGGTTCTCCAAAGACAGATTTTTGTGGTGGTGGAAGCATGATCACAGCAGCCACTTAAGGTGATGTGAGGATAAGAAGAGCTGGGGTGATCGGAGTTACCTCCTCTGCATTAGGACCACAATTCCTTGCTCCTCCGCTGAAACGCTCCAGTGTTTCTCTCCAAATCTCCCAGGTGGGACTCTATGGTAGGCTATAACACAATCCACAGAGCTAACTGTGTGTGTGAAATGGACTCAGCGTGACTTAAGATCACTGTTACACACTTGGTGTGACTTTGTACAAAAACATGTGACACCCTTTGATATCGGAGCGAACTATCCATTTCAGATGTGAGCCTGCCTCGGTGACTAGGATGCTTTTCTCCAAAGCAATATGTTCCTAATCCAATTCCTCAGCAGTTCGTGCAGTGTAAAACGAGACTTGAAGCAGCATGAGACAGCAATTCAGGCGATGTCCTAGGAGCGATGCTTAACAAAGAGGATGAATAGACACTCCGTTGTCAGAAAGCATCAGGAGAGAAGGGAAACCTTTGAGTCTATGCAAATTATCAACCCATCTGCATGTAAAGCCAATCGACTAGAACACGGGAAATAGGATGTATCAGTATCAAAGTGTCACACATTAAAAGTGGATGAAAGTAAGAGAGAAAGAAAGGAAGGGAGAAAGTGGGATGGAGAATGAGGAAGGAGGCTGCTTTGCTTGCCGCCATGTGAAGTGTGACTGACTTAGCTCGTTTGTGTCTGGTTTTGGTGTGTTCAGATAAAAAGACAGTCTCATAATCCTAAGTTTGTCACAGCTCGCAGTCCGGTACGCAGAACCAAGACCCCCTGCTCGCAGCTGCACACATGGGATGCATTCAGAAATGCCTTTCACACTGCGGGCGCGCTTTAATATAAAGGGGCCAGGGTCTGTGAAGCTTCAACCAGCATACGATAAACTGATGGCGAAAAAATCAGCTCAGCTCAACTCAACTGGAGCTCATTTGCACTCAACAGCCATAACTTAAACATGGTGCAGGGTGTTAGAAAGATGAGACATGTTTAACACTAGAAAGGCCCAGCAATGTCAACTGGATCCTGTTTCGAAAGATTAGGATTGGATTTTAAGCGTCCATAAAGTCCTGCCATGACTTTCTGAGGCCAATTTTATGTATGAATAAATGCAAACTGTCCAAAATTATTCAATATTATATATGTTTATCTCTTTCCGATGACATCTTGTTCATCTTTTTTAGTACTAAAAGTTAGTAGGCTACTTGCAATGTTCTTCAGAGTACCCGTGGATTGGTCTTATGTATGAAGTGTGAAATTAATAGATGAGACTGTATATGTCGGAACTTCCATGAGACTGTAGTCTATACTGCCCTTGTCAACTGTTTCTGTCATATTTGAGCTGAATTTGCGATAAAAAATTACAGAAATAAAAAAAAAAGAAAAGAATGGATGTAAATGAAAATACACTGACAAAAAAACATTGACATGCTCGTTGATATATCTGTTGACAAGTGCTCCTGCTTGAGTTTAACACCAAAACAGCTAATGCCTGTTTTTTTCCTCTTTCATCATAATCTGGTCCAGCCAAATTCATCACATTTTGTGTGACACACTGGAAGTGCCTGCTTTGGGACCGCACAGCAGAAATAATTACACTGTTATTGGCTACCTGACATGTGTAAAGGATGTGAATAAGAGTAAGCCTACAACAAGCAAATGTGGTTAGTTAAGACTTTATTTAGAACAAACAAACTCTTCTCAGTAGAGGAAATAAAAACCCTGACTATTATTCAGAACCCGGAAATTTAATAGCACACCAATTCATCAAGGCAACAAAATGATTCAATGATAATCCTCAGAGGGTTTCACAACCCCAAGTCTCTCACAAAAAAAACATTGATTGTGAACTTCCTTTGTTGGGAACCATGTTTATTATCCTTCTAACAGAACTCTTTATGTAAATGATGGAGTAAATAACAATTTTTGGATACTCATTGCATAAAAAAATAAAATAGCATTAAAAAAAAGCAGGAGGTATTGTGATGTAGCATCTTCAGTAATGAATGTGTAAATGCAAAAGGGCTATTTCAATAGACTCATCTATTCCAAATTCTTTTCTTGTCAGTGCTTTTTAGGTGACATTTTGAATATGTAATTTGATAAATGATTTAAAATATATGATTTGTTTGGTAAGTGTTGGGCTATCTACTGTCATCATCATAGTCAAACTTCTAAACTAGAATTAATTTACTGCCTTGATTACTCAATAATTCCATAATTACTAGGGTTTCTACATCTGTACAATGACTATGCAAGTATCCATTATGGTACTATGAACACATTTGAATTCTCTATTATAGAAGGCAACATTTTCTATCATTTTGGTTGTCCAGCTACTGCTGTTTTAGTTCTGTATATATGTGAGGTGAAGTGTGGTATATTGATCAGCTGTGAGGGGCATTGAAAATACTCCTGAATGTGTCACTGGGAAAACAAGTGAAGTGAAACCTCCCAGAATAAATGAGGGGGATATTCTTGAACTGAATTCTGAAGACCCTAAAGGCATTTAAGTTGAGGGTCTGCTTGGTAAAACCCACTTCACAGATTTAACATCTTAAGTCAGTTTTTTACTCTCCATTGCATGAAGGGTCAGATAGAAATATATACTGTATCTGATTATAAAAGTATTAAAAATGTAGACGCAATCTGTGCAAGAGATGTCAAGTGACATTTTGCAGATTTTTGGAGACTTTAACATATTCCTTGATCTTGATATTGTTAAGAGCTCTTTTGCAGGACTATATACTACTGCACGTTACTTTGAGGAGTAAATAACAGTCAAAGCTGCTTACAGACATGTGGGAGCGATGGCACCCAACAGAAAAACACTTTTCCTCTTCAGAGCTTCTGCTTCTTCACGCTAGAAGATGCAATGTTTTATGTCCACAGCTGTGAGATTGTGAGGTCAGAAGATTACAAAGTGTGATTCAGTCCCATTTTGTGACGCAAAAGGGTTTGGTGTGGGCGGTTATGGGCCGAAATGAGCTAAATATTAGATTAGCGAGCTGGAAAGACAAGTGGAGCTTAAGTTTTTGCTCCTTTCAAATCTCCAACTGACTCTGCCCATCAGTAACATTTATTGCCCGATCTCGGTGAAAACTGTCAAAACATAACAGCAAAAGTAGGAAAGAATCACTTTAATAACTCCATAAAAATAAATACAGCATCTTAGAAAGGTTAAGCTTGTCTAGAATAATAGATTTAAGGTACAGCTTCACAATCCCTGCAAGTTTTTGCTAAAATGTACGTGACGAAGGCTTTGAAGGACAGAATGCCCAAAGAAAGCCAGCTTGGCCTTGTATCACTGCTCAGAGGAGATGAAGTGCTTATTTTTTTATGGATGCTGTGACTTCAATAAAATAAGAAAAGCAAACAAATGGATTCAAAATGTTAAATTGTTGCATTTCCTCAAGGACCTCATGATCTTGAGGCATTTAATTTCCAAAGTATTCAGAAGGACACTTCCTGCAGCAGGGATGACGCCTTCTCACCTCACCTCAGTTCACCTTGGTTCTGAAGTATGTGAAATATACCCTGGTCAGGATTCGCAACAAGAACATCGCTACTGATCAAGGTGTTGATTACACGCTGCGAAACTCTTAAATGTGAAAAAACATCCTTCCAAAATTCAAGGAAAGGCTTAAGCAGCATGTGTCCAAGACATCTGCTCTCTGCTGAACACTAAAAAGAAAGGAGGAACATGTTACCTTGCAATGATTTCAAACTACATTTCACAGACAAAATGCATCTTTGGATTTATTTCAGCAGGTTCAATTTTAGCCATTTAAAAATATTTCTTTTTAACTATCACAATATAACTATATAAGCACTCTTTGCTTCTAATAGCCAGAGTTTTGTAGTTCAGAAGATGCAACCATTTAAGGCAATCCAAGCCTTAAATATTCAGCCGAGATCCAATTAGATATAGGTCAATTTAACCAACATAGGCAACAGAACCTGCTGTGTTGAAATGTGATAGTGTAGACAAGGAGAGCTACAATGGATATGCAGTAACGATTTAGTGTGTGTGTGTGTGTGTGTGTGTGTGTGTGTGTGTCACACAGATAGTTAAAAACTAAATTTGTCATCCCAGAAATTGTTTATGATCACAGTCTCCCCAGAAAGCCTTGGGGGAAGCTTGGACGTGGGATTTTCATGATCTTCTAAATTTATATAATATGGCAACATCTGTCCATAATTATGAAGTTTATTTTGGAGGGAGAGTTCAGTTCCAGCTTTAGTACATCGACACACAGCAGACTTGTTCAAAACATCAACATTGTCAAGTACAAAGAAATTCTGAAACTATCAGAAATGTTTGGTGTGATTGTTCAAGCCTTTCCTGTCTGGAATCAAAGATCAAGCATATAAAAAGCCTCAATATCACACTATTACATAAAAGCTTTGCTTTGTGCATGCTTCTGCTAGAAAAAACAGCCATACAGTTTTCACATATGGAAAAGGACACCGGCTCGGTTTACTGCTGCTGTTTTTTTAAGTCCATTTCCTTCTAAAAGTATCCCCCACTTTTTGCTGATTTCAGCATGCTTACTTCATCATTCACAATGGAAGAAGAATGAAAACATGGGCTTTGGAAATTTCTACGTGAAGGTCAAAAATCAAAGGCAGTTTATCCTCAACAGTGACAAACATGTCATCAGAAGAGATCATAAACCATGAAATAAGAGCATTAGCCCTATTATCCAGGAAATTGCCTTTCTGGCTTCACAAGAGGCTCTACATTACAGCCTACATAAATGGAATTGCGCAGCTTATTTGGATGTACACTTCCATATTTAAAGCACAAAACACAAACTTCTCTTGCTCTGTATTCAACCGCCGTTCTCGGTATACTGAAAATAAATACAATTACTACTTTAAGGTCGATGTATTGGTAATGATGTTTCAGGGTCTATTAATACTGGGAGTCTATTGGGTATCCGAGTCTTATCAGACTTTGGCTGCCCATAGATAAAAAAACTCAGCTCAATATTCCACTAGGTTACTCACATTACAGTGGCTTCTTACACCACAAGGTCATTTCAAGTCCCTGAAGTCTCCTTATCTCCATCCTCCTGTGTTTTAAACTGGATGTGTGGGTTCTGCAAATATTACATAAAATATTGATACTTGTAAAGGTTAAATGACGATTGACGCGAAGCGTTTAAATGCAATCAAATTTATTTTGTTGTCTTGCCACGTAAAAAAGGCTCAGATTGCAGTTGGCTCTTCACAGAAGAAGCTACTTTCTTCACTAAAATGTGAAAGCAGAACACGTTACAAACACACAGAAATCAAAAACAAATTCCTAGTTTACATGATTGTAAAAGTCTACATCACTGAAATTGAACAAATTTTCAAACATCATTTAGGAAATAAAAATAAAAAACAATGGCATGTGATTTACAGCATGACACCCAAGTATTTGGAGAAACATATATTAAGTGCTAAAAATGTAGTTGTTTTTTTTTTTTTAAAGATAGAACAAACAAATTTATAGATTTTGTGAGCTCAGGTTACTCAGATATTGTGGGGAGATAATTATGTTACTTTATAAATATATACACTTCATTCAATTCCAATGAAAAATACACACCTAAATGATCGCTAATTTCAATTAGAACAAATTTTTAAAAAAATCAGGAAAATAAATTGATAGTTAATTGATTATTATATTTTATCGATGATGAATTAGAGGGATTTTTTTTTTAAAGTATTTGGCAAAAAATGAAATTTATTCCATCAACAAATCATTTAACTTGTGAATCTACATTGTAGCAGAGCATATTCAAAATATACCAGTAAATACACATGTATCCAGAATATATATCATTGTTTGTGTATCCGAAAAAGTATTTATTGTCAGACCTTTGCACTTAAATATCAGAGATCAGTACTCACTAAGATATTGAATGATGTATTTAATATAATTCCTTTTTGCAGAATATATTAAATATACACTAAAACCTAAAGTCAAAGATCCTGCACACAAAAAACCCCCAAACAACAACAACAACAACAATAAAGAAACAAAAAGCTTGTGTGTGTGTGTGTGTCTGCACACCTGGTTGGTCAACAGGAGCATCAACCAATCAGCCTCCTCAGTGGTCCGCAGTGTGTACAGTGGAGCGAGACGAGCTGATGCTCTCTATTTATCCATAAACCCCTCTGTTCTGTGCTTTATTTTGAATCAGAGAGAGGGGCGGGGAGGCAGAACAACAGGGGGTCCACTCAGAAGGACACACTCTGTCCTAGGTCCCATTATTATTATACAGCATCAGAATCTAGCGTCCAGTTTCTGAGTTTATGGCCAACCCAGTCCAATTCCAGTTAAACCAGTTAAATCCCAGTAGGGGGCGCAGCAGCCCTGCCTGACTATTCCAGAATATTCCCCATTTCCTCCTAAAATGCCTTTATTTCCAAAATGTAATTAAATGTTTAACACATTTGTCTTAATCTGATGAAAATAAGGCAGTTAAAAATCATCAGACATTAATGTCTGCCCATGTAAAGAACTGACCCCCAACCTGAGCCACTCAGTACAGTAGTAGGTGTTTATTTGGCCACTTTTTAACTGGAGGCAGATTCTCAAAAAGTAAATACAACACAATATGTGGAAGATGAGAAACCGAATGAGAAAGACAAAAACCTTGTCCTGACAGACTCTTTGTTCTTCTGGCATCAGAGTGGGATATGTGTGTTATGACTAGTCCTAACTATGTGTAATATTCTGTGCTACTACTTACACAACAGGTGGGAGAAGAAAATAACAAGAAATTAATCACTATGATTCGGCGTGTCAGTCCCTGAGTCACTGTGGCCCCATTCTGGAGAAGACACCCGATACTTTCTGGAATTTCACAGGTAAACAGCCACAAGGTAATAATATGTGTCATTCGCAATAGCTTAGCATAGATTGCATTGTGTCATTCACTGTCTGAGCGTAGATTGCATTGTGTACTTGAACGTCTGAGTAATATCCCCCAATCCGACGGAAAACGGGCGCGAGGTCAGCGGAGAGGACGCACGAGGAAGTCAGGTAGTCAGCAGTAGGACGAGGGTGAGGAGGAGTGGAGGTGAAGCTGTTCTCAGTGAGCCAACACTACTTCCAGGTATGGTTTCTGCAAGAGAGAAGGAAACTTTAATAATGAAATATTATGGATGAAATACACTATATGGCTTTTGGTCTGGACCAGTTTTCCACAGTTTGGGCTTAGTGCCTTAAATCCAATTCATGAAAATCTTAATGTTACAGCATATAATGACATTATAGACAACGACGTGCCTCCTAACTTTGTCCTTGGTCTCTGAGTTTTAGCCATTGAAGAACTTGACCGGCCTGCACAGAGCCCTGACCTCAACCCCATCAGGCACCTTTTGGCACGGTAAAACAACCATGTTGCTCCGCCGTCCACTCGTTTATTTACTCAGCTGAACACTTCCTAATTAAATTCCACATCCTCTTTCATTTGTCACATGTGTACATAAGTACACACATACAGGACGACAGCAAAAATTCACAGATGTAAATGTACAGGAATGAAGTCACACCAAATATTCAACAATATTGCCCAACAATACACTCAAATATATTGCCTCACTGTACTCCAATGGTAAGGTATGACTTCCATCTAACAATAAAACAAACTTGCCACGGGTAAATGGAGCTTACATTTGATCATTGATGCTCTTGTGGCTGTTTGGGCGAAATCCCTGCAGCCAGATTCCAAAATCTTTCCAGAAGAGCGGAGGCTTTCACAGAAGCACATTAATAGCCATTGTTTTGGAATTACATTTTCAACTATCACATATAGGTATAACGTTATGGTGTCCACACACTTTTGGCCATCTAGAGTATTTTCCATTTGATTAATTTCTATTACTGATTCATCATTTGGCGTAATGTATGCTCTCCTTTTAATGTTTTCATACAAATAATGTGCCGTATTCTTGCTACAGCTATAACTGATTCATGCAAATAAATCACATTTGCACTTGAGCGGGACAGCCAAACAAAAAGACACTGAAATATGACAAATGGTACACATGTAACCATACAGACACATCATAAAGATGCCATGGCTTAAGAAAAAAATTGGGTTTAAAATGTTGCATCTCACCTTGAATTTGTTTTGAACCCTCTGATGCTGTAATAGGAGAGAGAGGAGAGAGAAGATTTAGATAAAGTTGAGGCAAAGAAACAAGTTGCTGATTAGTCATTTTTGCATGCTTAACTTTCTCAATAAAGCTATACTGCTTTGTGGAACAAAAGAAGCAAGAAACAGACAAATGACCAGCGGAAGGTATTTACCATTACTCAAAGCCTAACGCCATGAAAAATGAGTACTGACTGGCTGTGCAACACTAAATATGTCCCCTATGCAAATTCTCTTAAAGGTCGGATAAAAAAAGAGCTTGAAGAAGCATGGCAACAGGAAAAAATAGTGTTATGTAAATTAGGAGGAGCAAGAATGATCGAGATTATACAGAGGGGATACAGGAAATGAAAAAGACGGGGAAAAAAAAAAAAACACAAGAAATTTCTAAATGACAGCGCGAAACCAAGAAGTGGACAGAAGATGAAAGGAAGAGTGGTGGAGACCAGAGTGAGAAAGTACGGTGGAAAAAAAAGAATGTTGGTAAGATTGAAACAAGGTCAGACAGAGAGAAAAGGGAGGGAGAAAAAAAGACGGGGTGTGGGGGTGGGG
>CM022486.1:13361019-13379580 GCA_011952105.1 Coreoperca whiteheadi | reverse complement strand
TTCTCGTAGCCTCGGTGGGGGGAGGAGGGGAAGGGGGGGGGGGGGGGGGGGGGGTTATGTCTGGGCGTCACTTTCTCAGCGGGGGGGGCTAAAAGGAAATAATGGAGGGAAGGATGGATGGATGGTAGGATGAAGGGATAGGAATAGGAGAGCTGGTGAAAAGGAAAGGAAAAGGAAAAAAAAAAACAACACAGGAAGCAAGACTAAAAAGTAGAAACGGTTAAAACTCCTCAGAAAACAGCCGTGTAACATCAGTGAGAGAGGACCGAAGGGTCAGGAGACAGGGATGAGGCTGCACAATTGCAGCTGTTATTAAATTGATCTACGGCCTTGAACCCACCTCTGACACAGCAACCCCAAAGACTCACACACACAGATACAACAGCATACACAAACACACACAAAGACAAAGTGTGTATTGATGTCTCCGGGAAAACTACCACCTATCCACATCCCACAGCGACTGACTGAGATTATGAGACAGGAAATGGGACGCTCTGGGCTCATCTGTTGTAGAGTCACACAGATTGAGAAAGGATTTATCAAATGAGGGCTTAGCAGAGAAACACTGCGTTTCGTCTATAATATCCATCTTGTACCTACAGGTCTCTGCAGCAACATGTCGCTCCGACAGACATGAGCCACTAAATTACTCCCAGGTTCTATACAACTAACGACCATCTAGGGGTTAACGAAGCATTAAATAGCATGCTGGGTCTGGGCCTTTCACTGAGCTGGTGTGTGTGCGCTTATGTGTGTCTCTGTGGCTGTGACTGTGTTTGTAGGAAAATTCAAAGCAAACAGGAACGACTAATAATCAAACATTTCATGGTTTAAAACAGTGCTGCCGGACCTGCACAAAATAGAATGAAAAATCCATACCGTGTTCACGTGTTAATTTAATGAACAAAGAATATTTATTAATTAGCTGTCCTTTCAAGTTTAAATTGTGCTGATAAAACAGAAGCATACAAAGTGTATAACTGTATCAGTAAAGTATTTTAAATCAATTAACTAAAATGATTTATAAAAAACAAAACAAAACAAAAAAACGTGGTTATATCACTTAACGTCTTCTTGAATTCAGTGAGTAGTAGTTTAAATATAGTTTCCTTATGACAATTACACGTGTTTTAATTCAGACTTCTAGTTTACTTGGGTAGAGGAAAAACGCTTTACTCAACAGTCTGAAGAAGCGTGTGTGTAACGCCGCGCCGCACTGCGAAACTAAAATGGGCTCATGTTAAATGCCTCGTGTTTACCCGGCTGTGTGTGATATGTGTGTTTTGATCCGGCTTTAATCGCATCATCTGTGCAAAAACTGAACTTTGGAGGACACTAGTTTGTGTCGACATCATAATTTTGGTCATGGTGAGCTCCGCCACAAAATGGCGTCCATGGTAGTGTGACTGCAAGAACAGTGGCGTCTCTGCACTGCAGTCAGAAACATGCAGCATGTGTAACTGTACATGCACAACCATGGCTAAATGTGTGAGTGTGTGTGTGTGTGCGCATGCCAGTGTGTGTGTGTGTGTGTGTCTCCAGTCAGCAGAACGCCCCACTGCAGAGACAGCCACTGTTCCACCATCCCACCTCTCCTTTCATGCCGCCATTTTACACAAGCAGGAGCTAATGCTACCCATCCCTGACTGTTAACACTGAAAAATGAAGTTTGCGAAAGGTAAAATTATAAAAGTGAACGAAAAACGTAAATTGACGAAAGCGGTTAAAGTTGAAATTTTGAGCGTCGAGTTCGGGATCCGAGGGCAAGCGATGTGTGTGTATGCCTGTGTTCGAGTTTTGTCCTTGTGTGTATCGAGTTCAGAGGGTACAAAGGTATTTGGGAGAGAATGGAGGGGGTAAAGGAGAGCAGCGATGTAAGAAATAAAAAAAAAAAATAGCAGGAAAAAAAAAAGAAAGAAACTGAGGAAAATGTTGAAGCTCTGCAAACTGAAATGAATGCAATGGACTGCTCACAGCGGGAGAACGACAGAAAAAGGGGAAGAGAGATGGAGAGAGAAAGGGAATCAATTAGAGAGAGGGAAGTTGGTCTATAATGGTTTCTCACAGTAGGACGGCTGAAAAAGAGGAAGGCGGAGAGGCAGAGCGACAAGCAGAACAAGAGAGATAAACACAACAGGAGGAGTTTTAGGGAGAAGTTGCAGAAAAGAAAAAAAAAAAAAGGTAAGTATGGAGTGAGAGGCGAAGCGAGCCGGCGAAAGATGCAATAGAGGGCTACAGGGTGCCGGAGATTTCACATGACACCAGTCTGCTGATGCCGATTCAGAGCCTTGTTTTCTGATGCAACACAGGCTCAAGCGCCTTTCAGCAAAGCTCTTTCTCTGGCGTGATTCGTGACAGCGTTGTGTTCAAATAAACATCACATCAATACGCTGAAAAAACACAACCAAAACCTAAAAAACCAAAACATGCTTTACAATGCTCCAAAGCAACAACCAGGATGGGGAAAAAAGTAACAGAGACACACACCCACACACACACACACACACACACACACACACACAGGATGTCATTAGGAGCTTCCTGTGTCACTGAAGCTGTCCTGCCGGGTTTGTTGTGTTCTTGGGTTAAATTAAGGCAATAAACACACACATTCACACACTGGAGAGGAGACCGAGGGACTGGCAAGTGGTAGCTGACCTTGGAGCAATGACAGCGTACCTGACGGACCCTCTCAATGTCACCACTCTGTCCTTTAGGCCAGCGTGAGCCAGGTGTGTGTATGTGCGTGTGTGTGCGCGCTCGCTGATAATGAATTCAAACACCCACAACAGGGCATCCCCACATGGAACTACCTTTTAATCACACGGGCAACTTTCTGTGAAACAAAAAAAAGAAAATTTGGGGAGGGAAGAAGGTGAGGGAGGCGCACGATTTGAAGTTTAGATAGGAGACGAGATGTAGCTGAAGGACAAGAGGCTGCCATCACCGAGGGCCACACACACACACAATCCCAGAGTACACAGTCACGGTGCGCCCTGCTGCCATGCTACCTGTCAGATAAAAGGCAACCTGAGCAGGAAGGAACCATAGAGTATGTGAGGTGTTACCACAGGGAACAACACAACAACAGCTGTGGTAAACCGCCACTAATGGACAGCCAAAGAGGGAGAGAGAGAACCCTCCAACTCTCCTTCATCTCCTCTCTCATCCATCTCATTCGCTCTTCTCTCTCCGGCCTCATGTATTCTCATCCCAACGCACTCGCCGCACAGCACGCACACGACAAAGATGGAGCGGAGCGGAGAAACGGGGCAAGGGGAGTCGGCCAAATAACCGTATTGTAGATATGGAAATAGAGAAGACACAGGGAAGGTGGAAGAGGTGGGGTAGAGGAGGGGTGGATTCGGGGGGGGGGGGGGGTCTAAGAGACTGCCATGGATGGTGCCTAGATTAGTTTTGCTCCAGTAGCGAAAGATCATAAAAAATGAGGAAGGGAGGAGAGAGCTGAGGAGACAGAGAGAAGGGGAGGATTAGTGCCACTTCAGGAATGACAGAAGACTAGAAAGAAAGAGCGAGAGGGTGGATTGGGGGGTGGGGGGGTGAAAGACAAGAAGAGGGAGATCCTGAAATTTAGTCGGGATTAGTTTTGGTTAAAGAACAGGATGAGAGGGAGTGAAAAAGAAAAGGAGAAAAGGAGACTGAAGATGGACGTACAGTATGTGCATCTTTGTAGGTAGATGTCTTTCTAGTGTAGAGTAATGGGCTTTAACAGTAAAGTCAAGTGTGTGTGTGCATGTCTCCCAGCCTGCATAATCCAGGTGATTTGAAATATTTTGATTATTTCCGGCTCAGATTGGCTGATCAGGGAATACTGTCAGAAGGTCAAGACTACATTAGCATTTTCTCACTGAAAAACTATCAGTGGTATTTCTAATTAATGACAGCAGGATAATTAACATAAAAAAAGTCATCAGCCTTCAGTTTAGTAATAACGCAGCAAATTACTCCCCGTCTCGCGCCGGATCAGTGATGGCATTTAAGAATTCATTCGAGGTGGATGGGGCTCTTTTTATTTCGTTATTTTGATATTTTTTTCCCTTTTCACCAACCTGACATGAATTTAATCAAGGCGGCATGGTTGGGAAGTACTCATTAGACGACATGTAGGAAATTTAGCAAATGGGTCTCACACACATGCAGAGACACACAACCTTGCGGCCAGTTTTCCTGGACAAAGTGTGTGTTAGTTCAGCCTGGGACGGCACGACAAGCCCCCTGCAGATAGCACTGGGATGGGAACTGGGACAGACGTCTCAGACATGCATATGAGGGCACACACACACACACACACTTGTCCAAATTAAACCGCCAGAGAGCACACGCAAAGGCCCATAGACGCATGCAGGAATGCACAAAAACACACAGCGCACAGACACAGAAAAATTGTCATACACGTAGAAATACTCAAACACACACACACACACACACACACACACACACCAACAACTGTACAAGGATTCCCACAGTGCCTGGGCAACATTCCCAACCGGAATGAGCAGCTCACTGGACTGGAAGACTAACATTACTCCAGGCGTGCTCTGGATTAGATCAACTCTGGGAATTTCACACTGGGACAGAGAGATGGAGAGTGGGAAAATGAGGGAGACAAGGAGATAAAAAAAAAAAGATGAGAGAATAGAGGGAGGGGTGGGGGAAGAAGAGAGATGGGCTTTAGAAGGAACTCATTCTTAAAAAAAACCCTCAATCCAATTAGGTTTAAAAGCCGACGTGGAGTAGAGAGTGGGGTTCATGTCATTTTAAAATGGAGTAAGTCTTATCTTACAAGGTTAAAGATAATGCAAGATTGTAAGGGGTAAATATACATTTAGTTTCACTGGTAAAAGTGGGGAATTAGAGCATCAGAGTTATTATAAAAAAAGGGGGAAGAGAGGAAAGGGGGACTAGTAGTGGGGATGAGTAGCAGCCTAAACATCATACTATACAGCCCTGATAGTAGAGATGAGAGAGGCAGAGAAACGAGTATCTTGGTGTATAAACGGGAAGCATGAAAGGGAGAACAGATGAGAAGGGGAGTGTACTCACTGGGCTCACAGCACACGGTGACACGCAACTTCATACATGGCAGAGGAGGGCCTTCATCTGCGGGTAGAGCTAAAAAGAACAAGAAAGAGAGAGAAAGATTTAAATATGCTGCTTATCTCTTAAACCCAACAAACAGTTCGGATTCAAAATGCTAACATGTCAAATAAAAGAAAAATGTGCACATGCTGAATGAAATCTTTCCATCAAATCAACTCTTTGAGAACTCTCTAGGTACTTTTGAAGAATTCTTATGGCAAGAAAAGCTAAAGAACAGCGACGTTGTTTTCCAGTTTCTACCATATCAATACCTCATGCAATACATGATATCACTATAAAGAATTACACCATCTCCCTGTGTCACAGAGACGAACATATTTCACACTTATCTGCAAAACTAAATAAAAACAATAAAATATACTATTGAGAGTACGACCATAAAAGAATGCAACTGCTCCGATAGCAATACTGATCACGGCTCACATGGGAAAACTGGCAAACATCAGCTGTATTACCTGTCAGTTCAGCATTGCTTTAACAAAACAAACCTGCCTGGAAAGTGCAGTTAAATGGCTTTTTATTTGAATTATTCACAAACAGCTGCTACCTCAACAGAGACCCACCACACAAGCTGAGTGTATGCTTGTTGGTCTCACTTTTTATCTATAATTTCAACTGATAAGATACAGCACAAAATAACAGTGGGGCTATGTCATATGGCACTATCTACGGTGGCCGAGAGAGCTCAACGCACACACACAAATACAAAAAGACGAGGAAAACAGCTTTCATTTTGACAACACTACGGCAGATCAAGAAATTGATTGATTTGCTTGTGTTTTGTTAAGTGGCAGTGCACTAAGCTCTTTGGGCCAACGTTACTATCCCCTTAAATGGTTCCATGTTATCAGCAGCTGACTATCAGAGGATGTCAAGATGTTTCCTGTTTGTGGGGATCCAGACATGGAGAACCAGTGGGCGTTGGTCAGCACCCGGAGACCCAGAGACAGTGGGCTGTCAGTGTCAGTCTGTGGGAGCAGTAGAGAGGAGCTGTGCCCAGCTCAGACTCAGCCAACTAATGCCATTAGTGTTTCTAATACTATTGTACTGTTCTCCCGTGCTAATGCCATTATACTGTCTCCAGTGCTGCGGGCCCATTCAGCGCACACACCCCAGAGCCAGACATTTGGACCAACTTTACGCCTTATCTTTGATATGGACAAAACACACACACAATCGGTCTGAGCCCAACGTGGCCTGACCGGGGGGGGGGGGGGTTGGGGGGACGACCCATTGTTGCTTTTCTCTGAACTGGCCTGAACAACCACAATAGCCCAGTGTGTGTGCGTGTACATATATACATGTGTGTGTTAGCGTGTGTATGGAACCACTCTCTCATGCCCTCACAATGCTCCATTGTCCCTAGGACCGCAACAGTAATTTATGTAAAGATTCTTTCTTTCCCTTCGACTCATCCATCCCTTTTCTCCGTCGCTTTTGTTGCTCTCCCTTTTCTCTTTCTCCAGTCTGGATGCCTCTTTCGCCCCTTTCTCTCCCCTCCCTTCCTGTACTGTCAGACTGTGTCCATCTTTTGCTCTCTCTCCCTCTGTCACTCCTCCACGCTTCTCTACCTCCGTCTGCTTCTCTGCCTGCCTTTTTTTTTTCTCCCTCACTGTCGCCCTATATTGATCTCTATTTCTTCCTCCTACACTTTGTGTTCCCTCTGTCTCTTTGTTGTCACCCTTCCATAAATGCATTCACTTGACGCTTTCATTCTCTGCCTTGTTTCATGTTCTCACTCTCTTGGTTGGACTGACACCAGAAGTTGTAAAAAGTGAAAGAAAAAAAAAAAAGTCAACTGATTTTACAGCCACCAAGCCATGTTCTATCCCCGCCCCCCCCGACTCCAGTGTTTTGAAATAAATGAGTGAGGGGAGAAGAGCACAAGAGAATTTAAAAGGGAACGAAATGACTAAAATTGTGTAACAGCCTACAGGTTCAAGAAAACATCAAATTAGTGTCATTCAGCGTGAATTTATGGAAAACATTAATGCTTTAAGCTGCAGTTTGCCAACACTCAGAAAGCCTCATAAAAAACACATTGGCTAAAGCTTCTCTCAACATTTTCATCCCTTAACATTGTAGGACTGCCTTGCACACCACACGTACTCCAACACAGGTGTCTATGCACAGTCTGATGAACTGAAACATCAAATATTTACATCTTTTCTCATTTTGAGCTGTTTTACTTGGCTTCCAGTGTATGGAGCCTGAAGAGAATATTCATTGCTTCACTAAAATAGAAATTTCTCACCAAACAATAAGGGATAATGCACTTTGCATATTAAAAACATACTTTTTTTTTTAGGCACGTTCAACATCTAGCACTTGTCCAGGGATGGGTTATGAACATCGACTGTAGAACTAAAATGATTAACTCTTAGGTCAAAATTACCTAAAATTGACCTGACTTGGATAATCAATTAATAATCATTAGTCCTGATGAAGCAGATTGTCTTAGTAATTACTGTTTAACTCCTGGGTTAGGGTTACCTAAGGATAGGATGTTACACAATTGTTTTTTTCAAACTTTGATTGCTGCTTTTTGAATTACAGTGAAATAGATAACATTTAAATCCAAGTGTTCAAGGACTTTAAGTAATTTTTCAAGCCAAAATTCCAAACATTTCCTAATTCAGCTTCTTAGTTCTAGAATATGCCGCTTTTCTTTGCCTTGTATGAAAATAAACTGAAAAGCTTTAGGTATTTGACCATTGGTTAGACAAAAATGAGCAATTTGAATGTGTCATGGGCATTTTTCACTAGTATTTAATATTTCATATACAATTAATTGATTCCTTCAGAAAATAGTCTACAGATTAATCGATAATCAACACACACATTCTCTACTCACAGCTGTAGTAGTAATGGCGCCCTGGCAGAAACTCAAACCCCAGCGAGAAGGGGGTGAACCTTTGGATCTTTTCTGAGAAGCGCACTGGTCCAAACGGAGCATAGGGAGTGTTACACTCCCACCGCTTGATGGCCCCTTTGGTCTCCACACAGCCCTGGAAAGAGGCCTCTCCCACCAGGTAGAGGGCCAGCGTCTCCGGCTGCTCGGGGCCCAGGGTCTCCTTGTTGGGGTAGTGTGGGCAGTAAATGTCCAGGTAGTCATTCAGATTCACCTGGATGGACATATCTCCTGCTGTTAACCTGGAAGGAAGAACGACAACGACATTAATATTTCATGTAATGCTTACAAAGAGTAATACATGACTGAAGGGGAAAGAGAGGTGGTGATTAAGCACAGACAGAGGGAGAAAGAGCGAAAGAAGACAGATGACAGGTATTCCATAATTCCTTTGTGCCTGGAGGAATGTGGATATTTCCCGGTAGTTCATCAGTATTACACAGAACGATTACACAGGGTGATACAGCAAAGTTGTGCAGGTCCGAATGAATTTGATACATCACAATGATACAACTCCATTTAACTTTCATACCTGCAAGGGAGCGGTGTTGAGCGACAGTTAGACAGAACAACAATGCCTCATATGCTAATTAAGACCATTGAGGGAAGTTCAGTGTAAAATAAACTTGACTCCCCCTGCTTTCCACTCTCCCACTAAACTCTACGGATATACACAGGCGTGTACAAACTTATGTGTGACGTGCGTGCGCATGCACAACCACGTCTTCAGTCAAGGTTGACTGGCTTTAGGCATAACAACAACTCTGGACAAGACAGCATTATTAGAACAGAAGAGCTGCATAATGCATGCTCCTTTAGACCGCGGATTCTGACTTCCTGTCAGCTACAGTATAAAGAGTTACCCGTGTACAAACTAATATGGAGAAAGAAAAGATGACAGAAACATTGAGGGAGGTAGATCCGGGAAAAAGTGAGACAGGTATTTTTAACATGGAGAAATCATAAGACTTCATGTGAATCGTAATAGCATGAAAAGACAATGCAGGAGAAAATGAGGAGAGAAATGTGTGACAAATGGAGGGAAGCAATGTGAGTGATGGAGTGAGTGACATGAGACGGGGGACTGATGAAAAGAGAGCTGTTGAGACAGGTTAGTGCAGAGAGGTGGAACAAAAAAAAGAATAAGAAAGCCAAAAGAAGAGAAAAGTTGGATGAACAGGTGAAAAAAAAAAGTGGAGTAAAGAGAAGGGAAAGTAAAGTGTTTTAATTAGCGACCCCAGAGAGTCTGAGTGCAGACACACAGAGAGGAGAACAACGGAGTGGAAGAAAGAGAGGAGACGGGCTTTAATTGGTCTCCTCTTCGCATGGAGTGCAGGAGGAAAGAATGAGGGGCAGAATGTGACTTGGGCAGAAGGTTCAGGTTCATCAGTGGGAGTCTTTATAGAGGGGTGACAGAGCGGACGAGAGAGGAAGGGAGTGCTGGGAGCCAGTGAAGGGGAACATGGGAGACAAGAAGAGCGTGGAAAGGGGAAGGGCGGATGGTGGTAGACGGCAGAGTAGTCTCAAGTTAAGTAGGCGGACAGAGAAGAGACCAAAAGAATAAATGAGAGGAAAAATGAGTGCGAAGTGAGGGGGAGGAGGAGGAGACAGAAGTGACGAAAAACAGATAGACATGACAGGCAGCAGGAGACTGAGATGGCCCAGCAAATCTGCAGAGGGTATCAAAGATGGATAGAGCAATGAGAGGAGAAATGACAAGAGACCATCGGAGGAGAGGGCGCCATATGGCACAACTACAAAACTGAAATAGAAATCCACTTTTTCCTGTTAACTTTGAACCTCAATGTGGGGCGCAATGGTGTATATTTCTGAGCGAGATAATGGAGCAAAAAAGCAGGAACGTGTGTGTGTCGTGGGGATGCAGGTCTCACCAAAGCTGCTTCCTGCTCAATAGCTAGCGCACAGAATTGGCGATCTATCAACGGGACAGGACACCATCGATCAGGATCCCTCGCTCAGGACACACACACTCCCCTGATCAATATCCCCTCTGTGAGTGTGTGTGTGTGTGTGTGTGTGTGTGTGTGGGGCCATGTCCGATAGCTCTATTACCTGTATGCGCTAATTACAGCAGAACAAAGGCACTCGATTGTCTAGTTAAGAGAACACAAAAGCATATAAGCCAGTGTTGGCACACACAAACACAGCAGCCCGTTTACTCTTCGTACTACCTGTGGGGCTTTCTGAGGCTGAGAAATGTTTACTTAGGTGCACCAGCTGTGGAAGTGTGTGTGCATGTATGTGCATGTGTATGTAATAATAGACCTGTGCTTTGTCAACATGCTGCACCCCCTGCTATACATGTCATTCACCTCAAGCTTCTTCTGCACTGCTCAGGTCCTGTTTCCCCCCCGCCCCATTTGCATTCCTCCTCACCCCTTTCCTCTCCTCGATCTCCTCTCCCATCTTTCCCCACCTTGGATGACATGCACTCATTCCCAATCTAGTGCTTCAGGAGGTTGCATCTCCCCTTGCTCTCCCTCCTATTTCTGACTCCACTCTATCCTTCATTACCCCCCTCCTTCCTCCCACAAGCCTCCACCTGCGCCATATGCATGCCAGCAATTACAGATACGGTGTGCTCTACTGATGTCAAACTGTCCGCCCTCTTTCCATCCTCTTCCCTTCCTTTCTCCCTGTTCCCTCTCTCTGGCCCTGGTAGGCTTGGGGACGCCCTAATTACACTCAGCATCCTCCCCTCCTGCCAGCCACCATGCAGCAGAGTGGTGACAGCACAGGGCCATCATGGGAGCACCCAAGAGCTGCGGGTGTCAAAGAACAGAGCGCTGGAGCAAGCCTATCTGCGGAGAATCCTCTGAAAGCGTAGGAGAGGATTGGTTTGGTCCCGTGCTGGAGCGAAGGGGAGAGGGCAAAGAGACAGAACAGAACAAAAACTCGTTCATTTTAGGACATGTGGGTGTAAATACACACACAAACACATGTTCACACACGCCACATAGACATGAAAGTAAATCAGGAGAATAAAACATGCTCTATCCCTCATGCCAGAGGGTGATCAGTGACACCCTTCTGAGAACTGGTGCAAGCTCTTGGTTGATAAAGAAAAATCTCAATGAGGAGCCGAATCAAAAATAACATGCTGGGCTCTTCAGTGGAAAACTTGAAAAGGCTAACATTTATCCTTTTTATAATTACAGGAAATCCCATTCAAAAATCCAAAAATTTAACATAACCAATGTCCTCCTGATGTGTGTCCATGTTAATGTGCATGCAAAAGTATATACACGTGTGTATATTATATATACACACACACACACACACACAAACTGTGTGTGTGTGTGTCTGTGTGCATTTATAATGAAATGCAGGGGGTTGACTGTGGCAGAGACCTTTGATCCTTTAATATAAGAGAATAATTAAAGTAGCAACAATCCCACAACACGGCTTCAGGAATACAGAACAGAAACTCGATCACGCACAGCAGCTGCATACTATGCATACTGAATACACTTGGGCACCTAATGCAAGTACTGCACATAAACATGGGGGATAATAATTTTCTACTACAATGAAAATGCTAATAACATGCTTACACTGTACTATGCATCCCACATGAATTAAAAAAAAATGTATACTGTAGATACTGTAGTTTTAGTAAACACTTTCATGGTTGTGATGGTACACTAACCAGCCCACAGTAGAAGTCTGTTGGTTTCTTGTAGTGACTATGGGATGCCGAAATGGTTGGTGGAGCCTCAGTTCTTCCGTGGTCAATCACAGCAGGGTGATCACTAACTCTGGTCACTACGCTGACTGGGCACAGCACGCTGCGGTCACTGTGCCTTGGCTGGGCATAGCATGACACCGCTTCAGCCTCTACGGTAGGTGCTGCAGTAACACTTCTGGTGATATGGGAGGATCTTTGGTACTCTCTAGGAGGATGACTTTGTGAAATGGTATTGCTTATGTCAGGTTTTTTTGGTGTACCAGATGGGTGGGGTTTACCGCATGATGACAGATGAATAGATGTTAAGTGAGTCATTAATCTCAATGAATAAAACAACGTCAACTTTGAAATACGGACATACTGATTGCTTTAGTATTCTGGGTGTCAACTGTGTTTGGTTAACCCAACTAGTCATCATAATGGCTCGGTCACACCAGGCTTTTTAACAGCCAAAATCACTTTACTGAAAAGGAATAGCTGCAATAAGTGGATTTGCAAGATGAGATGAAGTAAACCAGAGATTGCAGAGATTTCACATTGAGCTAAACTCTGGTGAACTTTGACACAAAAATTTGTATTGCTGGCAAACTGCAAACTGCCTTGCCACTGCTAACGTTTAAGGGGCGGGAGAACAATAGTCATACAAGCTTTGTCGCACCTTGAATTTTATACAACTCTGCTCTGAGAGTATACACTCTGATTTCTGCTGTGCCACTTTCTGGTGACATCTGGTACCTAAATCACAAACATTTCTCAACACAGGCCTGACTAGAGAGGGACAGAACAAAAACAAAGACATGTGAGCACACCTGAACGCCATTACAGTTTCATGTTAGGAAAGTTAGGAAAGAGAAAAACACCCCAAAAAACACATGATGTTGGGCAGGTGCATAAAACCAGACTTTGGAAGCCTTTCATGGGAAAAACAGCAGTGTACTGTGGCAATAATTGGTGGAAAGTATGAGAGAAGTTTAGGACAAAAAGAGCCCAAAGAGAGTCCAGGAGGAAAGAGGGAACAAGGCAGAACTAAAGAGGGAGAACATTTTTTCATTGAGATCTCCAAAGCTTCAATAACCTCCTGCTCCACAGGCTATCCTATCTTCAGAGGGAGAAAGAAAAGGAATCATACAAGTGTAGTGCTGCTACACCCATGAGTCAGAGAATGAGAGGGAAAGAGAGAGACTTCATCTAACTGATACTGCACCATTTCCAAGAATTTGCGATGCTCAAACCTTTTTGTTCCCCATTTCCTCTCTACTGCTTGATCTTGGATGTAAAATTGAGCAGAATGAGGACAACACCACCCCCCTCCCCCTCCCCCCATTTTAGCTGTGCCCCCCTCCACGCCCACACAAAGCCATGCTGTGTCCAGAGCTCAAACACCAGTGTTGTGTCTAACCTGGTGCTTACTCCCCTCAACGCGCACAAACAAGGACTTCACCCCCCACCTCTGACCATCTGGGGCCCCCCACCACCCCGCCTGCCCAGCTGGCCGAAAAATCCCTTTACCAACCTCTGCCAACCTCACACCCTCAGGACACTGTAGACCCTGCCTCTTTAGATTCTCAGTGTCATCAAACTGTGGCCAATGACGGTGATTAACCGCCCCTCACAGAGAGGAAAGAGGGACTTAAGGGGAACAAGCTGTTGCTCTTATCTACTCTTTCCTGTTTGGTTTGCCTATGTGAGTGTGTGTGCTTCCTTGAAGGTCAGCAGGAAGTGTATCTCACCTCTACACCAGACCTTTTGCTTTCTTTTCTATGACTCCTAATCTACAAATGTGGATGGTATGTGAACTTTCTTCCTCCTTTACCTCTGTTCCATCTCCATCCACTTAAGTCTGTGGTTTTTCCTAACATACAAGGTCTGAGCACACAGATTGTATTAATATGCATCTGGCTGGTATTTCTTTATAAGAATAGAATGATACAAGCACGAGTGCACACACACATTTCAAAGCATTATATATCGATATGAATGGGGAGTGCATAAGCATTGACGACTATGGCCGTGGGGTGTATTTGCATAACCTAGATGAAGTGATTGGTTGCACCTTTCTTGCCCTGCAGGCTCTATTGAATGACCACAAGGCTCAGGGCATTCAAACAGTGTGCATCAGCAGGCTGCCTCATGGACCCACAGTCCCTATCAATTTACAGACACAGATAAAACACTCAGATATACACACAAACACACACACACACATACACACCTGCTGCTTCAGGCCCTAAAGGTTTCTCAGGTAAAAACAGACCCTATTTTCTGCCTGTTATGGCATAGGTCCTCCTGTGTGTGTGTGTGTGTGTATGTGTATATATATATATATATATATATGTGTATGTGTGTCCATTCTGTGGGACTCAGCAGCACAACAGGATGTATAGCTAAGGCCGTCAGAGCTGAGGAAAATTGCATGATTCGGGCCCACAGGACCCATCAGTATGGAAACCAATCCATCGGAACCATTTTGATACGGTTTCAGGTCTGCAGAAACCATCATCCCTCTTTGTGGCAGAGCTCTGTCATGCATAGGCATCGCTCTCCATGTGTGGTCTAGCCTGATGCTAAAATAAGCTTTCCAGTGACTTTTCTTGGGGGTATGAAATTACTGTCCACAATATAAATGGACAAGAGTGCAGTCTTGCAGTCTATGGCTCGTTTATATTTTCGCTGTTTGACCAAAAACACTGCGTGCCGAAGTGTTGCCTCACTGTGCCCGCCAGCAGCTGAAAGTGTGGCCTGACTTGACTCTCTCACCTGCTCTGCGTGGAGGTGGCCACATTTGTATGAGGAGTTTGAGGAGAAAAGGGCACAAGACGAAGAGTTTCAGCTCCCATGCAGAGAAAGAGTGACGGGGAGAAGTGTGCGAGAAAAAGGAGATGTGTATGTGCGAGATCGCAGCGCGTGTATGGCGAGGGCCGTGCGTGGGGGTAAATAAGGTCAGACGTGCCGTTGCCAGGACAACAACCAATCCGGAGCTGGGATTGGAGCCAAGTCAATGCCCCACCCATCCATGCTTCGCTCCAGTCGTCTTTTTTCCTGCATCCCTCCGTCGGACAGCCTAAACCTCAGACTAATGAGTGCTCTCCATGTTTCTGCAGTCTAAATGGAGCTGCAGTGTAAATACAGGGCTGATTTGTACAGGTGCCAGACTCGGATACATAAACCTGAATATAGTTACAGTACCTCACTGCTCAGAGACAGGACGAACGGCGGGGGGGGCGAAGACAGTGACAGCTTTGATGGGTGGACACAAAAATCCATGATTCAAACTATTTACGAAATCTATCAATGTGTATTGCTACAAAGTGGCAGCTGTGCTGATCCACTGTGTCAACATCATTTCTCTCATGTTTATGTACTAACTTTGCTGTTTGGGCCCTTCAGCCTTGCACACAGTGCCAGAGCAGATAAGTCTAGCTAAAGAGGGTGTAGACAAATTAATTTAACTTTGAAGTAAATAACACAAAGGTTGGCCATATTGGGTTCATGTCAATGGGGCAGGAGGTGTATGTCCAAGGGGGAACTGGGCAATCTTTAATAAATTATATTAATAATGTAATAAAATACTATGAGAAGTATTTGTCAACCTGCTTTATACTATAGATGTCCATCACATACATGTTAGTTTAAAGCTGAAACAATTAGTCGATCAACAGAAAAAAAATCTAAAAAGAATAATTAAATTTTTTCTAAAAATATTTTTGCACTTAATTTCTTTCAAAAGTTCTTATCTTTTTATTACAGAGTCCCCTCGTCGCAGCAGTATACGCTCTGCACCCTCATCTATTATATTAACTATACTTAACTACACTTATCTGTGTCTCAGGTCTTTCAGCAAGGCCCACCTGTGTAAGTGGGTTAAGGAGGACATGCGAGCATCACCACTTAAAACACACACACATTTACTCAAATACAGGCTTCACAATAGTGAAAAAGGTGCTCGCAAAGCAAATACACAGCCAATAAATCAGACTTGGCTTTGAGTATCCATCATTTACTAAGTGGGTCACACTTCTGATGCCGTAGACACTCTTTCCCATTCTTGTACTCTAATTTTTTGTCTCTCTCTATGATGATCGGTATCACAGACTATTCATCCCAGGTGTGCATTCCCTCTGTGTCTGATTACTTGGTGGTTGTTAGTGGAGGAATGGCCAATTGGAGGGCTAGAGCCGTCCTTCCGTCAGTCAGTTTCTCAGACACACAGTTAAGACATGTCAAGGAAACCTGCCCTAATACAGCCAACAGGCCTGAATTATTTAAACAGAGGGGTGGAGAGGAAAGGAGAAGATGGAGAGAAAAAGATTGGAGAGGCACAAGAGTTAAGGAGTAAATATAGTTAGCTAGCCCCTTTCAGTCCCTCGGACTCCTGGTGAATTTATTAAAAAAAACTTCTATACTTGGTTTCACTCCCATCTGCTTTCTTTCACCCCATCTTCAGCAGGTCTCATTTCCTCCCCCTGTCAGCATGCCTACACCTTCTCGTCCTCTCTTCCCTTCATTGCTTCTTCCACTACCAGTTCACCCACTTCGCCGCCACCCCCTTCCCCCGTCTTTCTCTCTGTTTATCTAAGCACTTTCACGGTCACTGCTTTGGTATCCCAGGAGTCTAAACTGGCCCCTTCCCTCACCCTCCCTCGCAGCCGACCCATGCTTCTCTTTCGCTCTCCATCTTTCTCCGTCACAACGGTTAAGATTCATATCACTCTGTGCATCGGGGGTATGGACAGTCCTCCTTATTCCCCCTCAAGGCAGCCAGCTTTGTCCTGTTCTAGTCACGCACAGCCACCCACCAGCCCCGCCCTCACACAAACACATATTCACACCAGAGGTAGGACACTTACACTAATGTTTAATACCAAGCACCTCAAAAGAGACTACAAATAAAATGTCAGTTTGTCCTCAAGGATAATAAGTGTGTTATTTACAAACTCTGTACAGTATATTTAGCTCTAGTACATTAGCTTATCCATTGCTTTACCGCATGTAAAATAAAATTCATGCTGTCAACATTTGGGCTGATAAAACTGGATGCCATTCTCTGCCTCAAGGCCAGATGCCCCTGAAATTCTTAGAAAGGCCAGTTAAGTTCCACAACGCTGATGAAAGGTTTAGACACAATAAGAGGGAAGGAAGGGGGGGTTGGATTTAGGAGCATGGAGGAAGGAACTGGTGAGGGTCAACAGGAGAGGTGCAGACGGCAATCTCACACAGTGCTAACAACAGCCTGACACTGGACTTGGATTAACTGATTAATTTGGGATTAAAGATGACTGGTCACTACTTTAAGTAATGAACCACAATGACCCAAAATTACAAGATTAACATGGACGAGGTACAGTGTAGGAGAGAGTGGGTGAGTGTTTTTTTCTTGATAGTAAGTAGTCCACTGTAAAATAAGCTGAAAAGTAAGCAAATATCACCAAAACCCCACTTGTTGAGGTATTTAGTATCTACCTTTGACAATTTTCCCCATTCTGAAAGGAAACCCATCAGGGAACCTCCTTAAATGTAAAAAATGTAGTCAGTAAGGGATTTTCTGACTTTCATGACTAGGCATTTGTCACTGGGGGTATTTTAGGAGAACACACAACACAGATTAATTCCACAATCACAAACACAGAGCATCTGCTCCAGTGTTTTGAGAAGCGCGCTGCGTATAAGAACTCCATTTCCAGCTGAATAGGAGAGCAATGAGATTCATGAGTTCTCCTGCTACAAGGCCATAGCTATGGAGATTTGGGACAAGGCTATTTCCCCTCTTCCATTCAGCACAAAAATACCACCACTAGTCTGGATGCTCTCAGACTGTGAATTACAACCATCTGATCATTTCTGATGAATACAACAAAACATACTTTTGGACAGTGAGCAATTCATTAAAAAAAAAAAGGAAAGGTAGGTTTACGGTTTGTACAGTACGTCCAGTATTAAACTCCCTACTCTGCATACTAACATGTCAGCAGCCTGCTAGTGTAGTAGATAGTACAAGCTACCTTAGCATCCTACAAAAGCAATAAGCATACTATATGCACCATACTGATAAAAAGTAGATACATATAGTAGAGGGTGAACAGATACCACTCATCTAGTTGTACAACTGCAGGTTGATCAAAGAACTAATTCTGGAAAGAAAAGAAAAAAGTCCACATTCCCTCGAACTCATAAATAGGATTTGATTAGAACAAAATGTTGAAAAAAAGAGGGGGAAGGGCAGAAAAAAGAACAAGGAAGCAGAGAAAAAAATAGCAGTCAGAATACCAGGAGACAGGGATCAAGCTGCGCATTACAGCACACCCAAAAATCATGTGGTACTGGTTATTGCTACAAAAATAACACATCCAAATATGCTGGCACACACACACACACACACACCACAACCATATCTGATCATCTTACTGTAAGGCTTATTCAAAAATGTTTGAATAAGCAATGATACCACATTCCATTCATATTTTGTCTTTTTTAAACTCAGGTAAAGACATTCTACAGTAGTTTTACAACATGCATAACCATACCCAGAATGCTTAGTCAACACACACACACACACACACCAAAAAGCAGCGTCAATTCTAAATGGGGTGTGATTCCTACTGGGGCTCTCCCCAGAGTCCGAGCAGCTGTGTGCTAGTGTGTATGCAGGCAGGGCGATGGTACTATTGGTAGTGTGTGTGTGCGTCTGTAACACACCTGTATACGAGCCTACATAACGGATTGTGTGTGTGTGTCTGTGTGCCCCTGTGTGCAGGGAGGGCCGGGGGGGGGGGGGGGGGGGGCTCCCCCCCCCCCCCCCTCCTTTGCCCCCATCCATCTT
>CM022486.1:13318974-13348663 GCA_011952105.1 Coreoperca whiteheadi | reverse complement strand
GCACACACACACACACACAGACTCCTCTCCCTATATCACTCTGTCTCTCTTTCTGTCACACACACACAGAGTGGGACTGGCCCCATTCTCTGTCTTCTCTGTAATCCTGCTATTTTTGGTCTCTTACTATTTTGATCGGCCATATGCCTGCATGTTTCATGCACATCTTGGCCTGTCTATCACTCATCACTCAAGAACTACTGCTGCCTATAAGAGAGGTTTTCTTTGTCTGTCATTCTTCCCTCTCCTCACTTTTACTCCACTCCGCGTCCACTCTTTTTCTTCTCTTTACATCCCTGCATTTCTTTCTGTGGTCCCTGCAACTTTAATATTTCTCTCCATTTAATCAGATAGTTGATCTTATTATTTTATTTGGCTAAATGATCAGCCATGATTATTGCATTTTTGCTACATGAACAAATCAACTCACTCCCCACACACACTTACAAAAGAAGCCTTTTTCACAACTTGGTCTTTCCCTTAATCTTTGTCATTTTCTGCTTTCTGGAGCAGCTTTTTTTCACTGCCTTTCTTCCCTACGCCTACTTCACTCATTTGCAACAGTGCCAATTTTATGGGGTCATCACTTTACGTGTGTGTATTTTTCATTCTCACCTTTTCCTTTTGTAAAAGTACACTGTGTGTGGCTTCTGCCTTGTGTGTACCTCTGCACTTTTCCTCCCCCTCTCTCTCTGTGTCTCAGCTCCGTAATTACAGCTCTGGACTCAAGCAGTGATCGTAAATGCTTTTCTATTCCCCTCTCTCCATCACTCGCCCTGAATCTCCATCTTTCTCTGTTTCTCACCAAGCAAATTACATCTTGGTTACTATAGAGACATGTTTATTGAATGCTTTTTGCCGCACTTTCTTACTACCCCCTAAGCCCCTTTGCCTTTCCTCCCCTCTTTTTCCTCAGCATTGCCTGTCTTTCTCTGTGTTTACTCTTTTCTTCCACTCTTGTGTATTGATGGTCATCTGTGTCTTTCCCCTCATTTTATTTCTCTCTTTCATTGTCTGAGGACCCACTTCAACTTTTTTGGTGACTAAATCTGTAAAGAAACGATGAGAATTGAGTATGTTTGATAGATTTCCAATGCAGTGGCAGCGGCTATTGTTATTTCCATGTACTACATGTATCAGATAAAGAAGACAAGGTCTCTTTTACGGCATGTGTTATCCATTACTATTGACTGGGTAAGTGGGCCCCACTGAATACACCACTCTGAGATGCGAGCAATCTGATTTTGTCTCTTCCTTCTCCTCATCATCACAGATACAGCGTCCAATCTGTCCAATCTTTCTTTCTCTACATAAACTTTTCACTCTCTCTGTTTGTTCATCCCTCTTTCACAGCTGCTGAGCCTCCTGTCCTTATGTTCCCTCTCTCTATCTCTAATAGGGGTGGGAATCAAACTTCAATCTTGTACTGATGGAAATGTATACATAGCATTGAATATAGAGAACTGGCACATACCCAAAACTGGTATTGAATTCTTGCACAATTTCTCCTCTTAGTTTATGCTTTGATCAGACAGTTAAATTGAGACTATGTAACTTTTGCCGGAGAGTGGCCATTGTGGCCAAAAGTGACAATTACGAGATAATGGTACACGCTGAAAAGCAGTAGAACAGTATAGTACCAGTATTGAAGAGGTGTAAAGTTGGAAAAATGACTGTGTTGAGTGACGTCAGAAGCACAGCATAAGCTAAGCTAAGTTTGCTAACATTAGCTACAATTAGCCACCATACGCTACTGGTCATACCAGACCCAGTGAGACTGAAGAGGCAAAACATTGTAGTGAATTGAACTGAGCATTTTTATGTTAAATTTCAAATGAACTCCACTTCAAATTTGTAAGAGAATTCATTTCTTCCAAAGTCACATTCTCATTTTAAATCAGAATCTTGCCATTTTTGAACAATATTAACAACTTTATTGCCAAAGAATGTTCACACATAGAAAGAATTTGCGTCTGGTTGTCAGAAGCTCTTTATATACTCATACACAGCGCTAAGAACACATGTAGATACAATAGTCAGATATAAATCGACCTACACAAAGTATTATGTACATTGTGGCATTACACAATGACTATTTTATGCTAATATATTTCATATGACAAGCCGTAACATGAATAGGTAGTACAGGGTGCTTGTGTGACATCTTTTTGTTTAGACATTTAAGATTTATGAACTTTGGCATTTGGTAAATGGAAAAAGGGTATCTGTAGAAGAACATTTTTAGATTCGTTTATAAGCCTAATTCTGGTCAAGTACCGTCTCGGCAGTATATCACAAAATTTCAACTGATTCCCAGTCTTTGTCTTGTGCATATCCCGCTCTCATCCTCCCTCTGTTTCCATATTGTTCTTTCCTGTCACCTATTTTCTGTCCCCCCACCCCACCCTTGCAGCATTTGTGGATGATTAGTAGAGTCAGATGGAAGCAAGACGAGGACACACGGCCCGCTCTGCATATTCATCTGTCCTTCTGTTCCTTCTATTCACCGAGCCCGCTCGCTGCAGTCTCCCTCTGCTCTCTGTCCGCTTTCTCTCCGTCCTCTCTGTGTGCCAGCACTCATCCTGTCCCCTGAACACCTCCACAATTTATCGTCTCCTCCCCCTTTCTGTCCCCAACTGTACTGCATCTCCCTCCTCTCCTCCTCTCCATCCCAGATGGACTGAGTGAAGTCTCTGTAGTAAATTTAACTTTGAGATGAACAAGGCTATGGCTGTTTGCGCACACAGTATGATATTCTGCCAAAAATGCAGTGAAGGTTAGGTCTTGATCTATTTTCTGCCAATACTTTTTGTGACTTGCAGCTTCTCGATTTATGCTCTGGTGACTAAAAACAAACAATTCTTCTCGGTGCCAAAAAGAGATTTCCATTTAAATACAGCCAAAGAGAAGGCAGCAGGTCAGTGGTTGAAGTGACTGTCCCATTACAACACATCGAGCTTTGAACCCCATCAAAGTGCTTTTGAGGAGGACACAAATCCCTCACCTGCTCAGTCATGTGGAGCTGAATGAGATAAAAGGATAAATGAACATCCATCTTTTTTAGCAGCAGTGTGCTTTGACACAAGAGTTCAACACATATACAAGCAGTCCTTTTGTGTCTTTTTATAAATGCTTGCTTCAAATATCAGTATAGAAAAGCCAAAATGGTGGCAGTGACACCTTGAGTCATAGTCATAATAGTATATATCTACATTTAAGTGGATACAGGCATGTAGGAGAATCAAAGCTGGCAGATACAAGTGTTGTACAAACAAAACTCCATTTATTTTTTGTCTTTCTTTACCTCCCTATATATTTAGTCATTTCATGCTGTTGTGCTCACAGCTTTCTTCATTATGTGTACATGTAGTAGTGTTTTCCAGTTTGTGTCTTTGTGTTTGTAATCTCTGACTGTCACTGTCTGTTTTTGTGGGCAGCGATCTGATTGGGATTTGGCAGACATGCTTACGTGGTAGGAACTAAAAGCAAGTTAATTGTTCCCTTAGGAAACATTCAAACAGGCCAGACCACTTAGAATTATGGGCTGAAGATAAAAATGCAGATTTTTTTTCCCCCTATCAATGAAATTTTCCCCCATCAACAATTTTTCCTGTGAGTTATTACTGCAGAATCAGACACGACTGTGTGTGTGTGTGTGTGTGTGTGTGCGTGTGAGTGCAAGAGAGAGATGTTTGTGTGTGTTTGTGGATCTGTGTGTCATTAAAATGCCTCTTTTCTGCTGTTCTCACATCACAACGTTTGACAGGTTTACAATGAATACCTGCAAACATTTAATTAAATGGGAAATGCACGCATGTTTTCCAATAATCCCACTTCATGCTCTGTAATTAAATCTAAACACACTTTAACTTAATTGCACTTAGAGAAGATGCGCTTTAAAAGAACAAACAATATGCTCAGCTTATAGCTAAAACTACATAATTACCCTGATTAGACATATTTACCTCCAATGCAGAGACAGAAAACTAAATGAACAAGAGCGTAAAGCTTCTGTTAACAGGTTTCATAACTCCCATGTATCGATACGGTGGCTGCTGGTTTGGTTTGTGATTTGAATTATTAATTGCTACTTATTGTCTTATTGCTGGAGGATGTGGATTCTCAGACTGTATCTGTCTGCTGTGGTGTTCCTCCCCTCCTCAGAAGATGGGTGAAAGTGATATCTCCTAATGATTGCCCTCTCATTCTCTCCTCACCCCCCTCTCCCTCGCTGTCTTTCAGTAAATGAGGGAAAGTGATATGGTTCTCTAATGACCAGTGTGAATAATCGCCATCTAAATAAAGGCTCTGTTTGGTGCTAGAAATCTCCCAGTCTGTCTCTCACTATCTTTCTCATCCTCTCTTTAACTCTCCACTGGATCATTAGCTAATGAACATACTTTTCCAGGTTTGTCTCACTCTGTTGATTTCACACCTCTGCCTCTATGTTGTCTTATTGTCATCACTGTGTATCTCATGGCCAGAATGCTGTCCCTATTTCATCATTGGTCTTCTGGTCTTTTCTCTTTTTTTTTGGTCCCTTGCTTTCCTCTACCTCAAACCAGATGGTCCATTTTTTTTATGTGCTTGTCAGTTTTCACATCCCCAGTCCATTACAGCTGTTGGGTGTGTATTTTGTATATGTATTTTTCTCTGCACAGATCAGAGAGGGGCTCAAATTGACATCCATTTCGGCTGCACGTTTAGCTTTTATATCCGCAGCCGGAGTGAACGGTGAGAGGAATCGGAAGACATGAAAGAGTAGGAGAGTGCTGCGAGATAAAAGAAAAGCACTAGAAAAACCTTGCTGTCTGTCCACACGTTTATTTTGTGCTTACTAAAGTTCCTCTTCTCGCACATTCTCTCTCTCTTCGTTTGGGTGAGGAGGAGCTGAGTTATTAAAATGCCAACCTTTCCAACAAGAGGCAATAAATCAAACTAAATATCCAGGGGAGAGAGAGAGGGAGCGAGAGATGAGAGAGACAGAAAAGGAGAGAGAGAGAGAACATGGAAATGAAAAATAGGGATTGGATAAGTCTAGGAGGGGGATTTGATGAGCAGAAGGTTTGGGAAAGCGGGAGAGGAGACGCAATGAGAGAATTATAAATTGATGTAGGGGATGAGAGAAGAAGAAGAAAGTAGTGAGGAAAATAATGAGAGTCTCATCCGGCCGGTCTGATGCATGCCCTCGCCTCATCCACTTTGATTACAGACAGACAGGCCGGCCAATCAGGGTTAATTCACCATCACTGCAAATCAGTCAGTCAGTGAGCGGCTGATTTTCAAGGCAACTATAAATGTTTTCCCTCGGTTTGTGGCAAATGTGACTTCAACTCAAAAATACTGAGTAATGGAGAGAAAAGATGGATGGATGTTAAAAAGCCAGTTGGGGGTGTCAGGCCTTACAGCGTGATGATGATGAATAGAGATGGTCACTGAGGAGCTGGATATGTAGCTCAGATCCTATAATAGTACACAGCCTCAGCATATCCTTCACACAATCTAGACTAGGAAAAGTATAGCCAAAGAAAAATAAAGGTGCATTAACCCCAGGACATCTACTCCAAAAAACTCAAAGAAAACGCTAAGTGGTAGATTATCCAGACAGTGTGTGTGTGTGTGTGTGTGTGCAGAAAAAGAGAAAGACACTAACTAAATACAGATTAAGTAACCACAAGCTGGCCTTTGAGACTGGTGGACACAGACAGACCAGCAAACCAGAGAGAAAAGAAAAGAAAATTCAATGTTTACTTGAGAAAAGAACTGACCTTGTCATATAATAAGCAAAATATCTAAGAGCATGTCACAATCTGAAGGACCCTCCCATTACAGTCAATTTAAAAAATACAGGTATGTCTCATCCTCTTCTTATATTTTTGAATTTGTATTATTTGTTCACAATTATTTTCTTATCATTCATTGTAGTATATTATAGTAATGTAGTTGTATAGTTTACACAGTGTTGTAGAGCTGAAACAATTAGTCGATTAGTAGATTTAGACTGACAGTTCATTCTTGGAAACAGCAGTTGTCAAAACAATCTCACACTCTGCTCGTCCAGGCCCCCGCCTGGAGGTCGGTAAAAATTAAAGTTTGTCTTGGGAGTCAACGCTTCACAGGGGAGCTTGGCGAGATTTGGACTTCTCGTCCATGTCCATGTTGTCTTAAAATCAAGATTGAGGGATTATGTCATGTTATGTCAAAACAAGGTTAATCAATTAGTCGATCAGCAGAAAAGTAACTGGCAACAATTTGAATTGTTCCAGCTTCAAGTGTGAGGATTTTCTGCTCCCCTGTGTTTCATATCACAGTAAATTGAGTATCTCAGGGTTTGAGACGGTTGGTCGCACAAAACAAGCAATTTGAAGACGTCACCGTGTTAAATTTAGATGTTTGGATTTGGATGTTTTATAGATTAAACAATACATTTAAAAAATGTATATAATTATGCATAATACAAATAATTATTATAGAGCATAGTGTTGTATACAAGCAAGTTGTGTATTTCATTCATTCAACACGTTCTGGCAATACTTTACTTACTTAAACAACCTAAACCAATCTAAAACAACTTTGAATTTGAGACAGAGGCAGTATAAAGGAGACACAGGACAGAGGAGGCAGTTTGAGAGTGACATTGAGAGGGCTTTGAGGTTAAGTGGTTAAATGGTTTAGGACCTTGTAAGTGGCTGTTTTTTTTTCCTCTTTCATCCCTGTGCTCCCTCTCTCTACCCCATTTGTCTTTAAATGCCTAATTTGAGAAGAGAGCCATCAATCAAAACTCAGACACACAAATACACACTGAGAAGCGTAGACACACACTCATTATTCCTATCCACATGCTGTATATGACGTAGTGTTCATAGATGGACACTGTGCGTGTGTGTGTGTGTGTATGTGTTCAGAGATTCAGGAGACTTCCAGGGTAATAGAGAGATTCAGGGAGCGTGAAAGAGAGAGAGAGCAATAAAGAGTAACACTCTTGTTCTCACTCCTACATCTCTTCCCCCTCTGGACCATGAGATGGGCTGTTTTTCAGTACATGCATTTTAAAAAGAAAGCAATTATTTGCCAAGTCTGAGAACAATTATGTAATTTTTAACAAGCTTTCTCTAAGGGCAGTGTGTTGTATTTTGAAAGCGTTTGGAAGTTCTTTTTGAGGGGAAAGATCTGACTTTATAATGTATGAAAATAGAATTTAGGAATTTCCCTGCTGAGAGCTAATTTAAGGTACTGTTATAAAAAAAGAAACCAGCTGATCAAGACTATGGTAGAGTTGGGAACTTCAGTCATCGGTCTTGTCTGAAGACAAGAAGTCACAAATTTGACGGCTTGTCTCCTGTAATAACTTACAACATGTTTTCCTGCCTACAATTTGGGGCTGATATATGATTATTTAATTCTCTGAAATTCTGTTAGACTTCAGTCAGAAGGAACATCATCTACTTAGTGACTAATCCAAGATATCAAATTATAACACCTACTGTGAGAAATTGACTTTAAACTCATAATTAAATGTTGTTAATGTTTATCTTTCATCTGAGTGCCTTAGTAGTCTACACTCACTTTTGAAATACTGAGCAATTCAAATCAGGAAAAATCTTCACCGTTTATACCCTTCGGTTGGATTGTAAGTGCAATTTTCTAGGCAAGAGTTGACCCTTAGAATTGAAAGGCTGTGGCATCATCCTACCGCTGTGAGCGTGGAAAAACAGTGAGTGCATGAAAACAAGATGATGAATAATGTAAAAGCAAACAGATCATTTGGGAAAAACATTAGCCTGAGACTACGGCTATTGTTTGCGGTCTTCTATCAATTTTGAGGTTGTATTTTCTGTATTTTAAATTGCAAAATCTCATATTTTTATTCAAGATGTCTGCCATTATAGCTCTGGGCTTTTCTCCTCAGCACATACATTTTTGCCACTTCATGCTTGAGGATCTGAAAGTGATGTGGGAAAGCACTGTATATTAATAAATGGTTTTACATTAATGAATGGACTTAGTTCAGCTCTGTACTTTGAGTGCTTTCACACACACACACACACACACACACACACACACACACACACGCACACACTACCATGTCATACACAGAAGTTAGTTGGCACTATATGCTGCTACTAATTGAATCACGTATTACATTTCCTGGAGGATTAGTTTAGCCTGAGAGACTGGTGACTGCGTGGGCTGTAAGACAGTTGGTATTTGTGCATCTGCGTGTTCATTGGGATGGAGAACCTACACATCAATTATTCATCTGGTGTGCTGCTCAATCAGATACTCAGGAATCCATCTCTCCCTCTTTCTCACCTGCAGGGATTACAGGAGGTGTGGTGATGGGACACACTATGCTGGTTTCACAGTAAATTAGCATGCAGCTGTTGTGCTGGCCAGGAGGAATCTGAATGTGCCACAATGGTTACTGATGGAACACAGGAGACTAGGTGATTCACATGGTACTGGTTTTACTGGGTGATCTGCTGTTGCAATAGAGTCCCAGCTGACTGTGGATAGCTGAAGGTATTTCAACCTCCAGGACCCTAGGAGGGGGCACATAAATAATAGAAACTAACCAAATACTAAACCTTGAAGACAATTTCAAAATCTCAAGGAAATATTGAACAACAATGGAAGCTTTGTTAGTTGATGAAACATAAAGATTCAGGATTTTGCCAAGTGATGCCTGTAGATGGAAACAATTTCTGAAAATTCCTCATGCAAGTGTCATGCAAACGCATCTACTTTAAACTGAACAAATGTTGTGCCACTCCATCAAGTAGACGTTGAGATACTTCACCAAATAAGTGGAAACTTTGACCTGCTTGTGGCTCTTGGAAAAAGGACTACCAAATTCATCAGAATCGATCCTCTAGGGACCTTGAATATTCGCAGCAAACATCAGGGCAATCCATCCAACAGTCAAGACATTTCACTCTGAACCACAATTGTCAACCTCAGAGGAAAACTTTGGTAACACCACAGTCATTAAGGATTCAATCTCTGGGGACCATGAACGTCTTTGTAAAATTTCATGGCAATCCATTCAAAAGTTGTTGAGATATTTCAGTCTGGACCAAAGTGGTGGACCGACCGGCAGAGTGACAGACTCACAGACTGACATTGTCATCCCTAGAGCCATGCTGCTAACATGGCTGAAAATTATAGGCAAATCCTTAACATTAGGAAATGATTTTTTCTGAAACGCTTCCCAGTTTTGCTTTTGTAACCTTTGAATCAGCTTGACATCTTCAATATTTCTCCAGTGTTTTGGTAGCTTCAGTTTTGTTTATGATACAAATTAAAGTCTAGTTGGTGCATTACCATGCTATAGGTGTTCTGGGGTCACCTAGAAATGACGGGCAGGTAGACAGTAGCTTGTTAGAAGGCTCCAACTGTGAGCACACTGCAAATAGTTGGGAGTCCTCTGCTTTGTCTGTATGTGACCCTGCAGCAAGAAGCTCAAACAGAATTCAGGCCTGGGTCAATGGTCAGAGAGCAAGAAGTAAATAATAAATATTCACATAGGGAGTCCTAACAAAATAAGTGAGACTGCTGAACAACATTTTACAAAATGTTTATTTGGCCGTGCTATTTTGACTGTTATTAGCCCACCACTGCTATTGGTTAAACAGACAAATAATGATGTCCCCCTCCACTCAAAAATATGTTTTACAAATTGTTACTTCACTTGGATGTTTAAGCTTCACTGGCAGCATGGTGTTTGTGCAGAGATTGACACTAGAAGTCTGTTTTCAGATCAAATCTCTAAAAGAGGAAAGTTTCTCTGTGCTCACCCTAAATCTTTTTGGATATTCATAGGTCATGGACTTTTCAATGAAGGAGAACGAATAGCTAATTAATAGATAATTAAATAGAACATATTTGGAGGGGTTCTTTAAATACGTTCCTGGCTGTAAAAATAAAAATATCCATATTCATTTGAAAATATGGATGTTTGACCCAACATATGGAAATAAATAAATAAATGCTCACTGTGATACTTATGTCAGGCAAGTTAATTTTTTATACCATACTGAAATTATTAAGTCAATACTGAAACCCACAGCTACCTGGAAAGTGGCAAATCAATGTTAATATGTACATTATATAATTAAATGTGTAGATAATGGGCTAAACGTGTGAGGTCAGTAAATACTCAACTAATTTACATTATTGCAATCGTTTGCACTGTGACTAGACATATGGTATTATTTTGCTTCATGCTAGGTGTATGTATAAGAACACCAAAAACAAGAACTGGCATGGACCACCCTCATCCAAACTTATCCCTCATTATTCCCTCCATCCCTGTGGTCTCATGAGGGGAGAGGGAGAGGCAGACACAACAGTGACAGGCTGATCTGCTCCTCAGTTAGTCCAGGGAATGAGAGATGAGCCAGAGGAGGACAGTGAAACGATAAAGAGGACAACAGTAGTGCTCAGAGCCTGTGTGTAAAAAAAAAATTAAAAAAAAAAGAGAGAGAGAGAGAGCAAGATTAGAAGAGGTAAGTGGTTTACAGTGCTGTGTACACTGTATGTAGGAGGAGTGGAGCAGGAGCAGCAAGAGTAGAGGAGGCATTGACTGGCTTAGAGAGACAATAAAAATAGTGCTGACATAGTACAGTTAATGTGTGTGTGTGTGTTTGTCAGCACATAACAGGGAAGTGGGAGAGGGAGAGTGGAGATGAAATCCTTCACAGAGCAGTGATTAAAAAAAAGAAGGAAAGATGTGACAACAAAGAATAGAAATCAAAGTAAAGGAAGGGGAGAGCACAGGTTGCTTCGATTCAGATTCCAGATGTTAAATCGCACCTATTTAGTTAACTGCTGATGGGATCGATGGGGAAAATTGAGAGGGGAAGTGGAAGGAGGGAGGAAAGTGTGGGAGGAAAAGTGGCAGAGGAGGACTGGAGACGGCAGGGGCAGTGGGGAGAAAGAATCGTGAGGGGAAGTATGGTTGCCATGCTAAAGCAAGAGCAGAGGAGAGGAGAGGAATAGAAGGAGGGAGAAAAGAGGGATGGAGGGTTGTGATGATGGATGTGCTGCTCTCGTTTCGTGCCCCCTAACGAAGACTCTAATTAGTGTTTGTGTAATTCCACACTGTCTCCTCCGCCTGCTCATCTTAATTAACTACATTCATCTTCCCCTCCCTCCATCCATCCCTTTCTCTCGCCCTCCCTCCCTCTGCCCTCCTAAAATAACATACTGACTGTCTGAACCCCACCTGGACCAGACCTGCTTTTACTTACTCACTATCTCTCTTCCCTCCCTCCCTGCCACTCGCTTTTACTCCCCCTTTCTCTCCATCCTTTTGCCGTGTGCATTCTTCTGCCATCTGATGTCTCTCTTCCTCTGTTTTCTTCCCGCCTCACCTTGAAAAAACTTCTTTTTTTTTTTTGCTCTGTCTCTCTTGCAGCTGACTCTTAGTGCTTGGCTGGCATAAAAGCCTGCCCACCCCTTTGAGTCTCCAGAGCCATGTATTGTGACGACCCATTTAGTCATTCCAGTCATTAATTTCATCAATAGGCTCAAGAAGTAGCAGTGACACCACCAGAAATACATGGCCACTCTACGTTAGTCATACATTAAAGCTAAGTGACACCCCCCAAAACGATAAGCCAATAAATTCAGCAGTAACTCTAAAACAAACTGAGGACGACAAGAGGCAAACAAAACATGGAAACGGGGGAAAAGGAGCTACACAAATGATTTAGCTGAATCTGGCTGTACTTCAGCTATATAAGGGCCAATTGGGTTTAGGGGACAGTTACACAAGTGTTTGAATGGCAGTCAGAGGAGGAGGAGAGATGGAGGGGGCTGTGTGAAGTGCATTTACAGATGGAGATGACAGGGCTGTTGATGACTGGTCTGTATTGTGTTATTGTAGCGAGCTCCGGATGGATCGGAGTACCTGCCATCATTTAGCCCCACAGTCTAAAATGGCTTTCCTGCTTTCAGCCTTTCAGCAGTCAGTCAGTGTGACAAAGGACTGCTGGGAGTCAGAGCCTCTGTTTCACAGCACCCCATCTCGGCACGAACACACACGTGCGCTCGCACACATGCATACACAGTCGTAAATATTCTGCACACATGGGTACCCATGCACACAAACTCAATCAGACGAGCTGCCGAAGATGGCCCTTAGCACTCACTGTTGCGCAAATTAGGTGCCATTCAAAGTCAGTACAAGAGATAAAGCACATTTCATTTGTATGTACATCTTGTGTTTGTGTGTGTGTGTTAACATGTTTGTGTATACAGATGCTATGGAGCAGTAAGCTCCAGTTCGCTGAGAACAGCAAAAATGGTTTTTCATCCTCTTTGGTGTGGGCACCAAAGACCCATTTACACCCATACTGCATCATCGCAACCCAGAATGCATTTCACCCTTTAAATTTGCTGGCTGCCCGTGCTGGCCTGGATAGCCATGATACTGCCCAAACGGAGAAGCGCGCACACACACACGCACACAAATGCTCAACCCACACACATGCTACATTGATGGCAATTACAAGCCAATCGGTCCCACCTCCTGCTGGGGGTCAGAGGTTAATCTACCAGAGTTTCACCTGACAGCACTTCCTCACAGCGCCTGAGTAGAGGGAAGAGAGGGAGGCCGAGAGCAATGGGCAAATAGAGACAGAGCGAGGAAGGAGGAAGCCAGGAGCAATAGGGCGACAGAGATAGCAGTGGAGACAGAAAAAAGGGGATTGAGATAGAATGACAAAGAGGAAGCTACAGGCAAGAGAGAAATAAATTGAGAGAGAGGAAACAGAAGAAGAGAGACAGTGAGCAACAGAGATTCAGGCGTAGAGGACACCGACTGTCTACCGATCATGATGGTCCACATAGCCAATAATCTCCCTACCGTCCTTTCAACTTCCTACATAGATATGATGTCACCATCAGAAGCTCCAAGGAGCTGTCCTTAAGGGTGGAAGATGCCTTTAGGCATTGATCTCAGATCAGCTTAGCCACCGGAATACCTAACCTTTAACATTAAAAGGAAAATGCAAATCTGACCTTAGATGACAGTGTAAGTTAAACCTCTTCCCACTCTCCTAATCTCAGTGCCCACTGGGCTCGGCGTCACCTGTGCTGCTGCTGCTGCTGCTGCTGTGGCTGATGAAATGTAGATGTTACAAAGAACGGGTGGCAGCTGGCTTTTTCAACCTGCACCTGTTCCTTTTGCATGTGTGTGCATGTGGGTCTGTGTAACCCAAAGGGAAGGTGGTGTTTTTGTGTATGTGTTCGTCTGTCCATGTGTGTACCTGCTGTCTGCAGTGTTTCTGTGCTGTCTGCAGAAGTACACACACGGGGACTAATACAATACTGAGACTTGTGATATATGAGGCGTCAGGAACATTTGTCTAAATAGCCCCAAAGCCCAACCATTCTTATACACAAGCTTGCAGCAGTGCACATACACACGTTGCTCTAACTATCTGCTTAAGTGGCCTAAACGTTTTACATTCTTGTGTAATTTGTACAAAAGGTTGACAAAATAAAAGAAAAACCTGAATAAATGAGTATAGAAACATAACAAAGACGCTTCAAATACAGGTGTACTGCATTAAGCAATTAATACATATCATGCTCTGTGACGTGTATAAAATACTCAGCAAGGCCAGTTTACATAGATTTTGGATCAATATAGAATGATTAAAAGATCGAATTTACTTTATTCTGCGATTAAACGTGTCTATCCTGATGGGAGTAGTCTCTTCGAGACTGACAATGCCGACATCCACAGGGCATGTGGGGTCACTGAATGGTTTCATGAGTTAAAAAATAATGGGAATGAAATGTTATGGCTTGCACAATCTCAACATTTCAACCCAGTCGAACACCTAAAGGAGATTTTGGACCGACTTTGTGATGGCAGAACCCACATCAACTAAAACAATGGCAATCTCATGTTTCTTCTATCTTCAGTTTAGTTTGACCTTTTCTCTCATTTAGGTTTTGGATTTGAGTTTACAAGAATTTTTGACATACTGTAGGCTACTGTACTGTTTCTAGAAGTAATGTGCACATTTAGTAAATTTTAACAGTTAATTCAGTTTATCTTTAAGTTAAGTTGGACACTTTTGTTTGTGTGTATTGAATTTAATCCCCCCCCCATTGGCCAACCAGTATCCCCTGTATGTCATTTATTTATTAATTTATTTTTATGTTATTAATAGTCTAAGTCAGTCGTTGCTTTCTTATTTTTTCTTTTTGTTTTAGCGTTTTTGCTCTGGTGGCTCATTTTTGCTCAACACTTAACTAAGACACCCATATGTGTTGCATATGGTGCGATCTATCACAAACAGTAGATTCTCTTTTGCAAGAGTATAAATACATAATGGAAATGACTCTTTCCTTCTTTGAAACAAATTACTGGTATTATAGTGGAAAATTAAAAGTATGAAACTATCTAAACTATGAAATGATGTCACATCATATTTAGTAGGTGAATAATCACCTCAGTAAACAAATTACCTGTATGTACTGCTCATTAATTTAATCTATCATTTCTCTTAGAAAATGCTGTCATGTAACTTTCATCTGTCCAATATTTTGTAATTATGCGCTAAAACTAAAGATTTGTATTATCTTTGAAAGGATGTGTGAACATCTTTTTGCAATTCAAAATGTAAGTCAAGTGTGTTTAGTGTCTTTATAGACCAGTACACCACCAGTTATAACTGTGGCCCTCCTTCTTCCTCATTTTCTTTCTTCTTCAGCCACTGTAAACTCATCTCTCCCTTCATTGATGCGCTCGATCTGATTTATGTCAAGATCTTTGGTTAAAAAATGCAGAGTAAGTGAATACAGGTTTTTATGTGAGTGTGATAGTGAGAAGGGCGGGGGGTGTTTCAATTGTGCGTCATTCTCTGTATGTGATGCTAGTCAGATATTTCTATCAATGCTATTGTTAAAATGATACACCTTTCAGGTTTAGCTGGAGATTATAATTGCCTGAAGGGCTGCACAGCCTGAATTAATTAAAAAAAGACATTAATTTATCCAAAAAGAGACATAAAACATCATCTGAACACTTTAATAGCAAATGATAGAGGCAGAGAGAGTGTTGACTCATCACCTTCAATGTGGATTTGTGTGTGTGAACGTCACACAGTGTCTTCTTAAACCTTCTATACTTTCCCATACTTTTTTATTGCCTTTTTTAAACAAATCACTCATGGCATTTCCTCAGAAATCAACAGAGATTCCCTGCATTAAAAATAATTTCAGAAATGAGAAACTCAGCAGATTCCAATTTTTGTTTTGGATCAGTGCCGGTCTCCTCATTTTAAACTTGGGATCATCCTCTCGCAGCTACTGACACTGACTTCTGATGTGGAAGTTAAATAAATAAAATCACTTCTCCATGGTAATTTTCGTCAAACCTGCCAAATGCAGCCTAAATATTTGACATGGAAGGAGAGAAGATCAGTGAAAAGTGAGATCAAAGAAGGGGTGGGTGCATCCGTGCGAGTGTGTTAGTGTGAGTGTGTGTTGGGATGGTGCAAGTAGTGGTGAAACGTATTCGGCAGTGTGATATTTTCAACACCACCAAATTCCGCTCCATCTCCTCCACACATGGAAGTAATCTAAACTCAAAGCCTTAGTGTGTGTGTGTGTGTGTGTGTGTGTGTGTGTGTGTGTGTGTGTGAGCGAGTGTGTGTTAGTCTCCAGCCACTAGGAACTATTCTTCATATTCCTGTCACCTACTCTTCTTCTCTCTCATCTTCCTCTGTCTCCAATACAACACACACACACACAAACACACACACACACACAAAAAACGATTGTATTTGTCTTTATCAGTCCCTCCATTTTCCTCGCCCCTCCTTATGTTCAGTCTCCTTCGTTCAATATTTCATGCTGTTGAGAGCGTATCTATTCTGAGCTCGCTCTCTCTTTCTCTCTCTCTACACACGCCCTCTCCTCCCTCTCTTCACCCTGCTGTCTTCTCAAAAAAAAAAACCTTCCCTCTACACATCACTCTTGCTGTCCTCTCCCTCTTTCTGTACCTCTATAAATCTCTCCCCTCACTCTCTATATCTCATTGCACTCCTAATGTTCTGTGCCCCATCTAACTCTTTCTTCCAACTCTGACTTACATTCTCTTCCACCCTTTCATTTCCTTTGCCTCCCCCTCTCCTCTCCGCTCCTCCGTCCCCTCTTGCTGGCTAAGTTTGCGTGACTGTTCAAAAGTATCAGCTCCTCTTCTCCTTCCCTTAACCCCTCACTCCTTCTCTCTCCTCATTCCCCCTTGGATTCCTCTCCAACCAAAACACAAAGAAAGCCCTGTTCTCTCTTTTTGCACCTCTTTTGCTTTTTTGCATCCCCCCCCCCCTTCACCGTTCTTCTTCTCCCATCCAATCTTAGTGGCACCTCTCCTCCTCATCCCTCTTTTTTCCCCTCCTCCGATGCTCTGTCGTACTCAGCTCCACCCCCCCACCCCCCACCCCCATCTCCCCCTCGCTCTTAGCCTATACTAGTGTTGTTTTAGGCACAGCAGTGAAAGGTAAACAGAGAGATTGAAAATTCGTGTCAGTCAGTCGGGTGAGAGAGGGACAGGGAGGAAGGGAGAGCAGCAGAGGTGGTGAGGGAGCGAGAGGAGGCGGGGGGAGTGTCAGTACAATTTACTAACACAACAGTGAACAGCGAAGCAGGCCAAGACAGAGAGCGAGCAGGAGGCGGAGTGAGAAAAAGACTCCCAGTTCAAGAATGCTATTGAAATGCAGCACACATGCAATTGTACAGAAAATATGTGTTTACTATATATTCACATGATGTTCAGGTACGTACACGAGTCTTGCTGGATTCATATGTGCACTGTTTACATCCTGGGGCCCCAGAGAGGGATGTGATGTCCTATAGGGGCCTAATATCCAATTATCAGCGCTATGAGAATGCTCCGATTAGATTTCGAGGTTGAAGAAAGGAGCACTTGACAGATGTGTTGTTGGCCGGCTCTGGGTTGGAAATGTCATAAGAGCTTCGGTGTCACCGCATGCAGTCAGCCCCGAGGTCGTTTCTCATAATAACCCCAATACAAAAGTAATCCAATAGCACTGCAACCCATGCCTGGAAAATCCAACCTGGATGATTAGAAGTGACAGCGGCGTTTGCTGAAACAGAACATGTCAGCGTCTGTTTCAAAGAAACCAAATGAAAAAGCGAGAAATGGAATTTTTGTTATTCAAAAAAGTACCAAATCCCTGCTACCATTGGTGTTCGATTTCCAACTTTGCCTTCTTGCAGCTGATTTACAGTTTCCTTTAGAATGTAGCCATACGCTTTATTTACCACCAACCCCCTATAGCCTCCATACAGTCAATCATCCGTGCTCTATAGGCTGGGGTTTCAATGGTCAGTTCACCTTAATGGCAAACACACATTTCCTCACTTAATTCTAGATGTATCTTAGGGAAGCTTATTGCTGCCACGCTAGAAAAAGAAAAACTGATCAGTATCATGTTATAACATGAAATGTTTATTGTTATAACAAGAAACTTTTCACGTTATAACGTGATACTGATCAGTTTTTCTTTTTCTGGCATGGCAGCAATACACTGCCTTAGTATCTGGCCATGCAGATAGGATTGGTTTTATTTGCAAAGGTTTTGAGACATCTGTCAGTAATAATAATAAAGACATTTTTAAAAATCAACAGCATCTTCTTTCCTCAAACAGTATCCTTGTTGTTCTGGACAATCCACAGAGCACGCTGTAAACATTTATTAATAGCTGTGATAAAATATTCTCATTTTTTTATATTCTGGACCATTTGAACAGATTCCATGGCCTTCTTCAGTGAATGGCACTTGCTCATGTGTCCTCACATGTTCTAAGTACAGAACTTTGGTTGAATGATAATAAGTACTCTACGGTAGTGGTCTAGTTTTCATGTGACAGAAGGTCACATGAAGACACCTGAGCAAGTTCCATTCGCTAAAGACATCAGTGGGATACGGGTGAAAGCCCCATAAAGGTTAGTAAGTGAACTCTGAGTTTAGAACATTTTATCAAAGATATGTTCACAAGATGTTCACAAGGTCAAGAAGGAACCTCCTTGCTCGATTTCATCAAGCCTCTCTGGAAAGCGATGTTTCTCTTCAAGGAACAGTTCTACAGTTTAAGAAATAACATTTAGAAATCTGACTACCAGGACCTCCAACGCTCAGAGATTAACATTAACATGTTATATCTCCCTGAGATATCACATGCACATGATGTCCTGGACTCTTGTCACTGTGGTTGCAAGGTGATCCAGTGGAGAATACAGGAAGTCACTGGGCCCAGCGAAGAAACAATCTGATACATAACCCCCCGTAAAACCACCGAAGAGATAGGCTAGCTGTATTCCCCTGTTTCCAGTCTGGATGCTAGGCTAAGCTAATATGCTGTAGCTTCATATTGAATGGACAGACATGAAAGTTGTATCAATATTCTCATGTAATTCTCAGCAAGAAAGTGAATAAGAGTAATTCCCCAAAATGTATCTATATTATGTTGTGACCACAAAAAGGGAAATTCCATGTATGGCACTGTATTGGGATGGCAGCAGAAATTTCAGAGACAGAAGAAACAAACAAAAGACCATCTGCATGGATTCTACTAGGGCTTAATCATAAAATATGTACTTTTATAGTTTGGGTGAAGCAACCGTTTCAGGGCCGAAAGAGGGTGTGTGAATATATGTTTATATGTACATATATCTGGGCATGTATATTTAATTTGAGCAGGTGTTTGACTGTGCTGCTGTGATACTACACAACGCAGTGTAGTGATAAACAGAGACACAACATGGAGAGACTGATGAGAAATGACAGACAGAGGAGCAAGGAGAGGAGGCAAAGGAGGAGTGCTCATTAAAAAGTTGCATGCCTGCTGTAACGGAGAGAGATGGAGAGAGGCAGAGGAGACAGGTAGACCACCAGAGACAAAGCTAACAAAAGACAGAGGCAAAATAGCAGAGCCAGGTAGCAGATCGCAGAGTGGAGATAGTTTGCATTGGAAATGGATGAATACGGTGAGGAGGAGAGGAAGAAGAGAGAGAGAGAGAGAGAGACAGAGGGGGGATTAAATGGACAGCTCATGAGAGGGGTGGAAGGACTGGAGAAGACAGAGGGATTCCCCAATGGCGTCTCATCTCTCTCTCTTTCTTGCTCTCCTTCTCCCTATTTCCCTCCTTTTTTCTCCCAATAAATCATTCTGACTTCTCCTTAAGCAACTCATTCCCAGCAGGCGGCAAGAAAACTGTAACAATCTTTCTCCTATCTGCTATCCCTCTATTTTTCTCCCTCCCTCCTCCTGTCTCTGTCTGGCCTGTTCCTCTCTCTCTCTCTCTCTCTCTCTCTCTCGCTCTCTCTCTCTCTTTCTCTCTCTCTCTCTCCATTCAATTCAACTGGGCTTTAATGAATGGGAAACAGATGTAACCATTGGTGAAATAAAACATATACAAAAAAGGAGAAATGTGCTCTCTCGCTCTCTCTTGCACAAACATTAGATGCACAGTTCGTGGGGAATTACTGAACATGTACTGTGTACCATGTCTCTGCAGGACAGAGCTACAGGAATACAGGAGCCACATCGCGCACGCATGAAAAGAACTCTAAATCTAATATTACTGAATTGCTTTCAGATCTAAAATGTAATTCATGGAACAATTTGCAAAATAAAAGAGCAAGTCACTTAATGGATTCTGTCTCATCAAAACTTACATAAAGTCAAATCACAATAATATCCCTGTGAACAAGCCTGATATAGGCTGCAGTATATTAGAGTTTGTATATTTTCTTTATGGTGGATAGAGATTACGTGAGAGGAGATGCGCGCGGAAGTGAGCATGTGTGCTGCAGCACACAAGAGGACTGTACATGATAACAATGCTGTATTAGACTGACTTACAGTGTCTGGGGGAGCCACGCGAGGAGGGGTGGTAGTGTGATCTACGGGTTTTTTTTATCCTTTGTAATAAAAATTCAAGTGTGTTTGTGTGTTCGTGTGTGGGTGTGTGTGTGTGTGGCTGGGGGGGGGGAGGAGGTGGTGGTGGAGGAGGGCTGCATACGTTGAAAAATAGACTGCAGATGGTGGCTGCAGACGTGGCAGAGGGGGGATGCAAAGCCTTCTACTTTTATACCGGTGGTGGAGGTCGAATAGTTGACAAAAAAACTTCAAGTCGCAGTGATGCCTGATGTGCTGCGACTCGGGCACAATATTGGAGGAATGCGCTTTTGTCGCTCGCAGGGGGTGGAGTTAGAAAGTGAACGAGTGCTGCCTACCAAACAGAGAGAGGAGAAGGAAGAGAGAAAGAGAAAGGGGAGAGACGGGTGGGCAGGCTGCTCACCGTAAACGATGGTTGTCGGATAGAGTCTTGAAAACCTAATGAAACTGGCTGCTTGAATTGTTTGCAGCGATTACAGAGCTCAGTAGCCCCGCGTGCTTCGCATCTCTCGGATCCTTGGACTGGGGGAGAAAAGAAACTGCAGCAGCACGCAGACAAGAACAGTTTTATAAATGAGGAGGGCTTGTTAAATATCTGTTATTTTACCAGCCTTAATTTTCCTGTAGTAAGCCTGTTCACGTCAGCAGCACACAACTCTTTCCCAGCGGACAGGACCGTTTCGTGCCCGGAGGAAGACAGACCTCCCGCTTGGACCCAATACCGGCCTCCCACGCTCCTCTGACGGGCTCAGAAGCAGCACTTCCCGGTGAGAAGAGAGGACCAGGCGCAGCTCAGTCATTAAGGGGACCTGCTCATAAGGACTTCCAGAAACACCCATGTTGAAGCCCCAGGATTTGGGCAGGGAGGGAGGGGGTTCGCAGTGTCTGGTTCACGTGGGGGGGGGGTCACTTAATTCACACCACAATAGACTTTGAGTTTTACAACAGTTATTAACCAGAGCAAGTCTTGTAGTCTTTGAACGTATCCGTTTGTATGCACGCATGAAGCTTTTGTTTCCCCCTTTTCCCGTCTGTTAGGCATTTGCTGGGATGTTTGAGTCGCGTTGTTTGGTGGGGTGAAGGGACCGAGAGAGTGGCCGGAGAGACCAAAGGGACGGAGGCCGAGAGAGGAGCCGAGAGCATGGCTCTGGTAGCGCTGTCTCTCTGGGTGCTAACGAGTCTCACCTGGGCGGACCTGCTCCAGGTGTCCGCCAACAGGCATTCCGTTTACTGGAACAGCTCCAACATACAGTAAGAGCCCTCACTCCTCATGTTTGATCCGTTTGTGTGTGAGTGTGTGTGTATGCCATTTCTTTTGATGTCTTCATTCCCCACCTGTTAAAGGGAAGGAAACTGTCCTGATTTGCACTCCCTGGGCTGTCAGGTTCACACCATCACACTTTCACTTCATCAGTGGCTTCTTGCTGCGTTCAGCTTTGCTCCGCTTGTGTCTCTCTAATGCTTTATCAGGGCTGTAGCAGCCACCTTCCTCGTCCATTTCTTTCTCTCTTTTAAGTGGAAGAAATTATTTAGATCCAAAAAAGCTATATAAGCAGGCCTCTCGTGTTTCTCTGTGTGGTAAAGCTTTTGTTGAGCCTCAAACTGTTCTGTTCTGTCAGACCCCTTCTGTGAAGTCAAAGTGGCTCCAAACCATCTTTTCAACACCTTCACTAGTCTGACATATTTGGTTTCTGTTTCTCAGTCCAGCGTCAATCTGTGCATGTTACTATTTATTCAATGACTTCCGTCCTTTTCTCTCCCCTCTCCTCTACCTTCAGCCTTGCATGGTCGAGGAGTAGAATGAAAAGGAAGAGAATCGCTTGCAATTCTGTCGCTTTCCTCTCCTCCTCCTCCTCCTCCTCCTCCTCTCTGTCATGTGGCTCTCCTCTCTCAGTCTTTCAGGGCTCTTTCTCTGTCTTCTGCTCTATCTGGTTCAATTAGGAGCACTTCTTCATCCTGACCCCATTGTGTTGTAGCAGTGTCACTATTCAATCTCTCCTTCCTACTCCCTCTCCAACTGGCTCTCTCCTTCTATCCCTCTCTAACCCCCTTTCTTGTTTACACTCAGTCCGTTGGCCTTTTTGTTATCCTCCTAATCCCTCGATCCTCGATCCTATCTCGATTCAAGTGAAAAATACTTTTTTCTTCTCTCGCTCTTTTTTGAAAGCCGCCTTTTTAATACGCTCCTTGTGTGAGTGCATGACTCTGCTGCTGGATCTTTAAGAATGTAGCGTCAGTCTGCAGTGACATACTGTAGGCTTATCTCTCTTCCTACAATTCACAATAAGATCTTGTAAGTTAATGTCGTATTATTTGTGTTTTAACATGGAAATCCATGTTTCATTTGTTAAATTCACAGGCACAGGTTCTCTTTTGCCCAAAAGATGTAGCGAAAATGTTGTTAATTTGCAACTGAATGCTGGATTTGACATGAAAAATCGGCGGATTTTTTTATGATTTCATTTTAGTGAGCAAACCAGCAAGTTGTCTGGTCTAATGTATTTTGATTTTCTCAATAACGTCAGAAAAACAATCGACCTAAATAATTTTAGGTCTCAGAGGTGCACAAGAGCGCATGTCATTCAATAACACACACCTTGGTTTTCGCTCTACCGCTTGCAGTGAATCCTGTCTATGTGTAAGCTATAGTTTGGCTACCCGGAGTCTCTCATAACATCTCAGTTTGCGGTGCTTACCTCTTCAGCAGAATTTACTGGGCCCCTGAGATGGGCAGTCAGATATACAGCACCTCACATTTAATGACTGTGCTTATTAAAGACGTAAACAGTACGAAAATTCAGAAAATGCAGGCGGAGGATAAATGATTCTGTCTGACAATAACTCGAGGCCAATGATTTTAGTTTACAGCGTCAAATAAAGCTATGAAAGGCTAGTGAATTTATGACTCACAACAGAATTACTATATATGAAGTGTTGCATATAGTAATAGGAATGGAAAATATAAGGTTATTGGTTGTGGTACGAAAATGTAAACAATATTAGTTTTCCTGAATGTGAGAAAATAATTTCCGCACATTTTAGAGAAACTAATATTCCGTGCACATTTGCTGCTGATGCATTTTAGCTGATATTTTTCTGCAACTCTCAATGTGGAGGGCTCTCATTTCCAATTTCTATACCCTTTTGCTCTGTAATAATTTGATAATACATGCTAATGAAATTCCACCTTCGGTTTTCATATCAGAGACTGAAGTTGATTTAGATAAAATGTGGAAAAAGCGCTTAAAGGCATAAAAGAAACGGCAACGAGTGAACCCGGGACCTAACATGAGCAGTTTTAACCGTGGTAAAATGTATACTTAATTAAGTAATTTTTCAGCTGCTTTTTGCTGTATATTCAGGCTGTTTGCGGTTAAGTTAAAAACAAAAGGCTGCTGATGATTTTTCAGACAAAGCAGTGGGAGGACTAAAGGAGTCTGGATCAGCCTAACCTTTAACCTGGCTGTCCAGGGCCTGAGTCCTGCAGATCCCCTGCAGTCTCTGCTCTCTCTCACCACATGTTCTCTGCCAATTCGTTTTTTATCCCAGCGGCAGAATATTCTTAGCCCCTCTAGTGTGAGTCTCAGTGTGTGTGTCTTTTATAAAAGACTGTGGTTAATTAAAGGACACTGCATCTCAGTGGACCTGCCTCATCCCTGATCTCTCTCTCCCTCTTTCTCACTGCACACGTACACAATGACAATGTATGAGCAGTGAGTGGGGATAACTTTTTCAAATCAGCCTACTTTATTGAATTCGGAGACAAAGGAGCCATGGACAGTGGCACACAAAAGACAGTTAAACTGCAGGATAACCTGTCTAATCTACTCTTTCATAGACTTCTGAGCCATTTTCCACAGCACAGATCCCGTTTCCAGCATTTATTTTAATCTCTGCACTCAACACCACAACATCCAGCATTTGTAGGCTTGGCTGGCGTGTCTCTAGCCGTTGGCAATCAGCCTCTCTGGAGTTTCTCTAACTCACAGTGCAGTGTGGAGGTTTAGAAGGCCAATAATAAGCTGTAGTATAGCTGTCAGTTTGAGTGGTAAACACATTGTAAAGCCTCAGGACCCTGCAGTTTCTCAACCAGCTTCTGACCCCGAGCCACTCATCAACCACAAGAGACAGGCTGAGACCGATACCAAGGATTAACTACTTCACACACACACGCATGCACAAACATGTGCATGCATGCTTATGACTGTACATGTGCACATGCTAACATGCTCACATATATCTATGATTACGTGAGCGCATACAAACACTTACACACGTCCCCACTGTGTACTTTTTTTTTTATTTCCAGAAGATGGATCGTTTCCTGCATTTGCGTCTTGCACAAAGGCTGTTGCCACTGCCTATCAGTCACTTGTCACTGATATCCCTCGGCATGAATGTGTGTATAACGGTGTGTGTGAGAACTAGCGTGTGTGTGTGTTTGCCCTGTTACAGATGTCTCTGTTCATTGATGGGTGACCGAAACAAAAACAAATCCATCAGTCCGTTAAATCACACATTATCTTCCGCCACCTGGCAATTAACCACCGCTGTGAGTGTGAGTGTGTGGGCATGAGTGTGTGCGTGCATATACATGTGTATGTGTGTAATCTAATAATGCTGCAGTTAACTGGTTTGCATAATAGATATCTGGTGATATCTCTTAATTTATCAGTTGTGTATTTCGGAAGCAATTAGGTGGCGCATAAACAAACACATCTCGAGATGTGTAGTAGCTTTGTGTGTGTGTGTGTGTGTGTGTTTGCATGTGTGTGTCTATCAATGACACTGTCACCTCTGCGCATGCCACCGGAATGAAGCTAGCTATCGCAAGCAGAATTTTTGCCCCTCATATAAATGCACATGCGTATGTGTGGTAATCGATGCCGAGGTGGAACTTGTTTTATATTCATCCAGCTCGTCAGAGTGTAGCAGAGACACGTCACGCAGGGCGGGAGAGAAATAATGCAAGAATATGAGAAGAGAGAGAAATACTATGGGACTGGTTAGAGGAGAGAGGAAGTCAGGAAGAATACAGATGGATTTTGTGTTGAATTATAATACAACGGGGGAAGGAGGGTCATCATAATAATGATAATAATGCTTGGCCAGTGCCCTGATCCACACACTGAGTTCTCACATTAGACACCATAACGCAGGCCCAGTTTATGTGTGTGTGCGCACGAAGGAGAGAGGGGGAAACGTAGACACAGACGAGAGGATTAAGCAGCCCAATCAACCATCCCCTTGACAGCAACACAAACCTATCTGTCTCCCAGCCCCACTTAGGACAACAACATTTCCATTTATGAATATGTGCACAAAGGAGCGTATTACTCACTCACTATCACAAGGCGCACGGCCCCGCCTGTGTGTGTGCATGTGTGTACAATCCATCCATCATAGAAGTTTGCGCTGCCGTTACTATGTCAGCCACCGCTGTGATGTGTGTTTGCGCACATGCACGCACACAAAAAGCAACTCACACACAGACCCAGCGATCATCATAGCAGTTATATAGACAAAGTGATCAGACTGTTCATTAGTAACGAATAGTAAGGCCACATAGTGTACAGGTGAATGGTTTGCGTAGCGACGTGTGTGTATGTGTGAGTGTGTGTGTGGTGTGCCAACGCGTTCGCACAGAGACGTCATTAATTAAAAGCAATAGGGAACACCTGTGTGATGGATGACTACTGTTTGCATAATAAGATCCAGTGGTTCTCTCTCTCTCTCTCTCTCTCTCTCTCTCTCTCTCTCTCTCTCTCTCTCTCTCTCTCGCTCGTGCTGTTGCTCTTTTTCTACGTGTGTGTGCGCGTGTGTGTGTGTGTGTGTGGGGGAAGAAAAACATTTTTCTGATTGGACGGGTATTGTCTGGTAGATGAGCCGAGCAATAAGGGACATGTACAAGAAAGAAGGAAAAGAAATAAATTATTTTCTCGTCCTCTATCTTTTTTTTTTCTCTTTGGGGATGAGCTAGATTTCAGGAGTGTGCTCCCACCTCTCTGTTCTTCTCTCATCCTCCAATTGCCTGATGGGGAAGCACTCTTGGGGTGGTGGTATTTTGGGAGCTATGTGGTTTAATGTGAATGCTGTGAGACTCTTTCTCTGTCAAATTAACTTGGACTAAATCTTTCCAGTGCTAGAAAATATGTTGCCTTTCTTTGAGGACTGGTTTTCCTTCACCTCACCTCACCCACACTTTACTTTTCTTTCCCTCTCGCCACTCTTCTCTCCATCTGACACACTTTGAGATCTGGACCAAATCCACCTCAAACACACCTCCTTGCAGATCCTGTAATTTTAAACACTCACATTGATCTTGAGAAAAAGACAAGCCTGAAATATCGAGCCCACCCTGTTTTTCTACATCTCTTGATTGGCTCTTTCATTTCTTCAAATGCTGTCTCGCTTACATGATCGACTAATCGGAAGCATTGCTGTGAAAATGAGGTTTTGATGTTCAGTGTTGGTGCTTGCACAGTCTTGAATCAAACGCTAACTGGTCACTGTAATGGTTCAGATTCAAAGCAAGTAGCTTTTTTGGGAGTTTAGGGATGTAATTCTGCTAAGACCAAGCTTATTTGAGAGTCGGCGCAATTTGAGCAATTCTGAGCAAGCCTGACACAAAGTAGGGTTTTATAGGTATAAATGCCTGGCTAGGATTGGTATTGATTTAAGTGCCCGCTGATTCCTTGCTTGTGGCTTAGTGGTTATAGCAAAGACGCCTTGTAGGCTGTATTTTTAAAACCCTTTCAGAGTCATTGCTAGAGATCGCACTGAATGGTTGTCTAGAACTAAAAACACTCCTACCTCAGAGTACGATTAAGGTGTTTTGTTGATTAAATTTCCAACACGAACTTAGCAAGGAAAGACGTTCTCCTTTTTAGAAAGAACATCACCATTTTACAATAATCAGAATCGGGAAAAAAAATATGCTTATTAAGTTAAGCTTCGAAGTTTCAACGTGAATTTAACACATTCACCACAATGGCCATGATGTAGATACAGTAAGGTGATGTAGGAAAAATAAAATAAAATACAGAAAATATCCTCACTGCCAGCGTTTCCCACTGGTTGAGGATTTATTTTTAGGAGTCAACCTCAAGGGAGGTGGAGGTGTAGCATGGTGGGCTGCAGTAAATTCACAAGCTAAGAACTGCACATGAATACTGTGTTCCAGTAGATTTGTCTGTCAATGCACACCAACTTTAACAGGAAGAAATGATAAATACAGAAATTTAAAAAAGTCTGTTTGAGCGGGCCACCCAAATAAATATATGTTTGGGAAGTTTGACTTGTATGACAACCTACTCATGCACAAGTACAGGCTAAAACATGTTTTCTAAAACATTTAACACTGCATCTTCTGCAAAAGAACTCATTTTTAAATGTGACTGTGCATTGGTTAAAATAACAATGTAGGTGATGTTTTGACACTGCTGTCTGCCTGCTTTTATGGTCTGTGCACGGCTGTGTGTCATTTGGCTAAAACATCAAGGATAATGCATGCAGAACCAATAGGTGTTGATAATGCGATATGGATTTACTTGGAATGTGTCCTTATCAATGCTTGGGCCAGTGATTTATGTGATTCATGACACTGAAAAATCTCAGAAAGCCACAAATGTATGCAAAATGTTGTTTTATTCATTACATCTAATGTCAGGAAAATGTGTGGTATTGGAGCTTTGAGGTTCAGACAGTGGATTCATACTTGTTATGTCCCATGTAATTGCTGTATTTCTTTGTTTTTCATAAAGCATGAAAGGCATGTTTGGATGGAGCATCATATCCCAAGCAAAATCAGTCACAGCAAATTTGAATAATTTAATCCAGTCAGTATCTTTCAATATCTGTATTGTTCGTTGTTTGAAATATTCTGTATTTCCACATCTGCCAAAATGCATGAATGTTTATCATATCATTTGCCACCTGCTGGGAACCCCTAATAGCTTAGAGCTGCTCTGAAGCTCAACTAAATCCTGGAGCAGACAGGATGACTTTTCTCAGTTAAAAAAAGCTGATAAAATGCTTTTATCACTATGCCAAAAAGGATGACAAAAAATGCATCACTCTGAGACTTTTGGGCTAGTAATGACTGGTTTCCTAATCGAAGATGCTTGATAAATATGTTTCCTTGTGTTGAGTTCCCTATGTGCGCAGGTGCTTCAGTTTACACCCACTTGCAACAACATGCCATCAGTTAGATTGGACAGTCTAAATCACCCAAAGGTGTGAGTGATTGCTTTTCTTGCTGTTTTTTGGGTTAAGGCCACTGTAAACCCTTTCAGAAGTGCTGTTTGGACAGTCTGAAAATGATGAAAAGCTCTTTTCAGGTGTTCAGACAAGGTGGGCCCAAGTCGCCCAATTATTGTAACTTTCTAAAACCGACAAGCTGATAGCCACACCTGCGTTCTGGCCAGGTGTGCACAGGTGTGAAAATGGGGTGAGCTCCAAATGTGGTGCAAATTCTTTTCTCCACTCCCGCCCCTGTCCCCGCTTATTGCTTGTCACTTCACTGTTGGCAACAGCAGTTGTTTCATGTTTTTGATATCAAAGTGACTCTGCTCTGGTCCTCAACCAAAAATAGGAAAGGTGGCTACTTGTCTGATGCCTGTAAATACAATATTTTATTTTCTGTAGCCTTTCTATTAATCTTCTCTTCCAATTTACAATCCCCCTTTCTCCATTTCGTCTAGCTTCTCCCCCACCTCTCTACTGAAAATTTCAAACTTGACGTTTTGGACATGATTTAAAGGCATCACCTATTTGAGAGTACATTTTAGCCGTTTGATAAACGTGCCGTCCACTGTTCTCTGTACCTGCTCAGTCAGAGATGAATGAGTAGGTTCTGATGATTGTACACTAACAGACGCACATCCCATAACTTTACTGGACCGTAACATTGTTTTTAACAGTTGCAAAAAAACAGAGATGCATTTTACAGATTCAGTTAAGTTACTTTTGATTACACTGATACATGGGAGTTCTCATAAAGTCCAGCACATCAGTAGTAGCTTCTCCAGTGGTGATTTCAAGATGTTTGGTGGTCTGTGTTCACTGTTCTGCATAACCTGGAGGTAATCCTCGGACAGTGTCTGTATGAGTAATATAAAGAGAGTGGAATGGAAATGTAGGCTCACAAATTAAATTAAATAGTGACAATAAAGTGACAATGCAACCGCAGGGGGGCACAAGCCAGTGTCTTCATGTGCCAGTCCCAAGTCTGGTTAAATGCAGAGGGTTGTGTCAGGAAGGGCATCTGACGTAAAACACATGCCAAACTAAAAATGCGAATCATGACAATGACTTCCATACCGGATCGGTCGGGGCCCGGGTTAACAACGACCGCCACCGGTGCTGTTGACCTACAGGGTACCGGTGGAAATTGGACTACTGTTGGTCGAAGACGAAGAAGGAGAGGAGGAAGGTGTGTTTGTAGGCAGAGAGAGAAGAGGAAAGCTAAGAATGTAGGACTGACAGTAGGGACTTTGAACGTTGGGACTATGACAGGGAAGGCTAGAGAGTTGATTGACATGATGCAGAGAAGGAAGGTTGACATACTGTGTGTCCACGAGATCAGGTGAAAAGGTAGCAAGGCTCGAAGCTTAGGAGCAGGGTTCAAGTTGTTCTACCACGGGTCAGATAGGAAGAGAAACAGAGTAGGAGTTATCCTGAAAGAGGAGTTTGTGAGGAATGTTCTTGAGGTGAAAAGAGTGTCAGGCAGGTTGATGAGCCT
>CM022486.1:13292528-13314171 GCA_011952105.1 Coreoperca whiteheadi | reverse complement strand
GGGGGGGGGGGGGGTGGGGTGTATGGAGGATGCGGGGGTTGCAGGGCTGTTGTAATGAATGTACTGCAGTTAAACAGAATTCTGTGTCACTTCCCGGGAGAGAGGAAAATAAAGGTGGTGGAGGGGGAGATGTGGGAGGAGATGTTGCGAAATGGGATGCGTTGTGTTGCTGGAGCAGAGTTCTTCGCAGCCAGGCAAACTCCTTCAATCCTAGTGTGTGTGTATGGGGGGGCGGGGCGAAAGAGAAGGCATGTGAATGCCCCACAGCCTACAAGCATACCACCCACGCACACCATACCCACATGTATTAGACACATACATATGCATACTCAATTCACTCTCCACCTCCTCTACATCTGTTTCCATTTCTCCTTGCTGTTTTCCCGCTTACATACATGCGCACACACACACACACACACACACACACACGTGCAAGGAAAACTTGTTTCACAGGGACAGTCTCTGTCATTGCCTCCCACAGATTCCTCAAGGGAGCACATTGTTATTTTCTTCCATCCCTGATCAAATAAAATGGAGCACACACACACTCCTCCACACACAGACATATAGAAAAACACACACCATGCACTCCTATGTTTGCTAAACCATGATTGAATAAAACAGAAGGACGACACCCATCCGCCCACTCTCTGTGTGTTGTAAATTGTTGCTCACATGCTGATTGTTTTTCCCGCTTGAGGTGAATAGTAAATGCCAGCATACGTATTGCATCACATGTTGCAATTTTCCACAGTATCAGTTCTGATAATCAAAGGCTCCATGATGCTCTCCTTTTAGATCGGATAGGGCTGCAAAGAGAGAGAGAGTGGATAGGCAGAGAGACCAGTTTAACTCTGCATCAGCCATATCTGCTGGTCTCTGTTGTTGCTGGAGAGAGAAAAAAGCGAGAGAGAGCACACAACAAGAAAGACCAGACAGAGGAAAAAAAAATCATTGATGGAGGGCGAAGGGAAAGGAGGGGAGGGCACCGAAGAATAGAGAAAAGAGGGCCCTGCAGAACAGGACTGCCAAAACCGAGGTCAATTGTGATGAAAATGGCCGTTCACATGACCACAATGGCGGCTGATTGACAGCACTAAAGCAGCATGGACGGGCTTATCCTGATCACTCAGGGCCTTGACTGGGGAAATCACAATGCCCTGGAGATCTGTCCTTTTTGGGCTTGGAGGATCACAGAGCGCCCACGGTCCCAAGCTTTGGCCCTGAAATGTCCCTGACATTACCATATCAATGCTGCCCCAGCTATTCCGCCAAGGAGCAGGGCAGCTAGCGATAGTGCCTCCCGGTTAGCATCACCCTGTGCCTTCACAAGGCTATTCAGTGGGGAGTCAATGCTAACTCAATGCTAAGTGTGAATGGGAAGAAATGTAAGCTCAATCCTGTAGCGTGAACCCATGTCTGGCGGTGCGTTCAGGCTGGTTTTTGTGTGTATATGAGTGTCTCTGTTTCTCTCTGCCCCACTTTGTTTTTCACATTTTTAGTTGTTCTCATGTATATCTGTCCTCAGGTCTGGATTTCGAAACTTCAGTATGTTTTTGGTGCAGATCAAAATGCGTCCGTAGCGCAGAGTATCAAATATTTTCAAATACCAAAAGTGGAATTGAATCGACTGCTTGCTCTTCTTCACTTTGATCCCAGTTTCTCTTTTATTTAAGCCAAGTTCAGCTGCTTGACATTTAACACTGGAGTTCTTTTGAGTTGTTTGGCTTCTTATATTAGGTGAAAAAGGGTTGTTGGTTTTTTTTTCATACAAAAACAAGAATCCTCAAAATAATTGAGTGAGAAAACGAAAAATGGAAATTTGAACTTTGACAATTCCATGAGAAACTGAGCAAACATTTACTGAAAAAAAAAAATCATGTGATGTTCCTGAAAGCTCCAGAAAAGCTACTAAATTGACCTTGTGGCATTATTATTTTCTCAGCTGCCGTATTTTGAAAGTCAGCATGGACGAGAAGTCTCTAAAGTGCTCCGAAACAATGAAAGATCGAACATCCACACTACAATTCCATGACAACTGGGTAAACTCCTCCTGGCCTGGGCTGTACCTGCTCTTTGTAAATCCATTACTAAGTTTACCTGTTAAGTCTTTCATATGTTCTTTGTAAATACTAGCTAGTTTCAAGCTAGTGATGTAGTAAACTGGGTTGCACCAGTAAAATGTAAGCAATGGCGGAGCAGGTTAAGACTTTAGGAAACTCTGTAGCTCTTTCCAGTCGAAAGCAAGCAACACTGTACACAGGAGGTCGCTGCAGCAGCACAAGCTGTAACATAACTTACAAAAATAGCGCTTATTTTTCCAACTGTCTCTCACCTCGTCTCCCCTGTGTCACACAGACTGTGTGTGTATCACTGAGTAGAGTCGCAATGCACAGATTTGATTGGCTGAGTAGCATCTTGTGAGATGATTTTGGGCGGCTAAAGCAATGCCGTAAAGGCTAGAAAAGCTGCGCCGGTTAAAGTAGAAACATTCCGGCATGTTAAAATGACCATGTATCACCGGCAGCTCAGCTTTTACGTTTATTTTATTTGTACACAAATACCGTCATATACCGTATACCCCCAATGAATTGTCAAGAAAGTATGAAGGTATGAAAATATAGATACCGCCCAAGCCTGCTAACAGGTGTTTTCATTTATTTTATGGGAAATGTAATTTAAAATCTTCCCAGTTTACATCAGTATTAAACCGCATTGACATGTCATGTCAGATATGTTGACCATTTTCCATTACCTTTTTTTTTTTTTTGCTTCAATCTAGCAAGCTAATGGTAGCTTTGTCACTTGGTTCTGTTATGTAACAGTTACACCTGGCACATAGAGTGTGTAAATATTTAGTAACAACTAACTAGTTTGCGTGGTACGTCCTGTTCCTAATTAGTGATGTGTAAAGTCTGACCTTTGGCGTAACTGGCTCCTGCTGATCAAGATGATATATTTTGAAAGCCACAGAACTAGCTACTACTGCTAAGCTACTAAATGGACCTTGTTGTGAAATTTATTTCCTCAAAAGCACTGTTTTGGTATCAGTACTCAGGTATCATACCTCCTCTAGTATCTATTCAATACAATTCAATTTTATTTATATAGCCCAATATCACAAATCACATTTTGCCTCAAAGGGCTTTACAATCTGTACAACATACAACACCCTCTGTCCTTAGACCCTCGATTTGAACAAGGAAAACTACCCAAAATAAACTCCTTTTAACAGGGAAAAAATGATAGATCCCTCAGGAAGAGCAACAGAGGAGTGATCCCTATCCAAAGATGGACAGACATGCAATAAATGTCGTATGTACAGAATAGATTCATAGCAGAAAATCATAGTACATACAATTATGATGACAATGGCAAATATTGTAGTGTATATATAATTATGATGAAAAGTGTGGGATCTAAAACATAAGGGAAGATGATGGGTTCAGATGGACAACCAAGCGGCTCCAGGTGGAGCCCAACGAGCAGGACCCGAGCCACCTGCCCCATCCACCATAGACACAGCAGCGCTGCCCCAGCCGGTCGCCATAGTCACAGAGCCAAATACATCTCCAGAGGCTGAAATACCTGCTGAAAGTGACAGTAAGAGAGAAGAGAGGGACGAGAAAGCACAAAACTACGGGACAGAGAAGAAGTCGAGTTAGTGGAGAGGTGAAGAGAGAGGTGCATCCTGGGAAATATCTGTTCTCTACAACCTTGTACAGCTTCTCTCAAACAGAAAACTACTAAAACAGCAGAACTGAGGGTGTGTAAGAGAAGTGAGAAGAGGTTACAACCTCCCTGTGTTGTGAGGATATTATATCACATGACACTCGCAGTAGATGGCCTTTGATATCATTACAATGCAATTAGAGATGTTAGCCAGTAAGAGTACAAGCCACAATGCAGTGTTAACCTCATTATTACGCAGTGGGGAGGAAATGGATGATCTGGAGAAGAATAGTTGTTTTTTAAATGATGCAGAATGAGATAGAAGAAGGAAGGAAGGAAGGAGAAAATCGATGGCTAAAAGTAAAGGAAGGGAAAGTTAAAGGGCAATGAAGAGAGGAAGATGAGGAAGACCGGTGAGATATTGGCTGTAGACTTCTTGCTTTGTCATTGGAAATCAGAGCTGTAGGGCAGGACACTGTTTGATTTTGTTCTTGTTTTAATCTGTCAGTCAGCGCTCACACACACACACACACACTCACACACACACACACACACCAGTCTGTCACTGAGTATCGGCATAGAGCTGAGAGGTTATCATGCGTTGTCAGGTGCCAGACCGACTCTTGGTAGCAGGTTTGTCATTTGTAATTAGAGAGTAAAGGAGAGCTGGCTTGTTTTTTTCCCACCTCTCTCTCCTATACTCTGGCTGAAGGCTGTCTCTGGGTATCAACAGACAAGTGAAGGGGCACACACACACACACACACACACACACAAATACATGCACTGACACATGTTTGATGAGCCAAGTTTGATTCCATTAAGTGGAGTTTGTCAGTTAGTCAGTGAAGTGTTGGGGTGAATGCTGATGGCCAGACAGTCAATCCCACAGAGCTAAACAGGATCTGAAGCAGCCTGTTCAGGCACTCACAACACTGAGGGTGACTGAGCAGTGGCAGGCCTAACTATGATTATTGTATGTCAGTCACATACATACACACACACACACACACACACACACACACACACATACACAGAGTATCTGGTGTTGTATGGCTATGTGGTCACGGTCCATACAGCTCTCGGTTCTTGTCACGGTTAAAAAGGCTTCCTTCTGGAGAGGAGAGGGGAGTGGAGTCTTAAGACGGAGAAGGAGATGGGGAGGAGGGGGGAATAAGAGGAGTGGGAGATAATAGAAGAGGGCTAACAGTGGGGGTGGAGGGCTGGGATGGACCAAAGAGGGAGTGAAAAGGGGAAGATAGAGGCTGAAGGTGGGTTTTCGGAGTATGAAAGCCTGCATGCCTCCATTTCTGTGCCATTGATGTATTCTAATGCTAAGTGTGTAAGGCTGGGCCTTGACTGGTCTCTGGGAGTGACGAGCCTTTGATAGGCACAACCAAGCTCTGGGACAGATCCCTCACATGCCATTCATATGTATATCTCTGTGTGTGTGTGTGTGTGCGCGCCTGTACACACTAGTACACTTAAGTAACTGTTTTTTAGCCATTTGCGCCAGTGGTAGATTGGTCTAATTTCCATATCAATGTGAGCATGTTTTAGGCTGTTTTGAGCATCACACACCCTAATCCTAAATTACCCCTTAGGACCATGCTGGTGGATGGTTATATCTGGCATCGTATGATTCTCTCTCTCTGTGTGTGTGTGTGTGTGTGTGTGTGAGTTTTCCATGGAGGGAGCATTTGACCATGCAGTGTTTCGTGTGTGGCCACAGTGAAACGGACCACATCTGATCATGTAATTGGCCATCTGCAGAAGAGGGCGAAGTGCAGAATCTCAAAGAGGACCACATCTCACCAGCCTGTTCAGGAGGTGTGTGTGTGTGTGTGTGTGTGTGTGTGTGAGAGTGAAAGAAACACGATGCATGCGTACCCTATAAGCTATGTGTGTGTGAAGAGATGCCGCGTTGTTGTGTGGATCGCTTTGTTTGCCGTGTGTTCCGGTCCCCCAACCGATTATAGCATGACATTCCACACACATTGTATAGCAATGGGGAGTCTCACATGTGGACAGACACACACAAACAAGGGCGTACACACAATAACACACCAAAGCGAAAAGTCAAAGAGGCCTGTTAATGACTGTCTGGGACAGAAAGGGAGCAGGACTGTGGCGTTGTCAAGGCTTTGTGACAGATGCTGGTTGTAAAATGCCTTGCTCACAGGTTTATTGTTACGAAAAAAAGTAACGATCAGATTCAGCGAGATTGATGCCATTCCTTCTTTCTTTCTCTCTTTTTCACACACACACACACACACACACACAAACACTCACTGGGTCCTAATCCCCCTCTGAGCCCTGCAGAGTCTCTCCCATCAGTGACCCTGCTTCCACTCGAGCCCTTTGGTTTGTTTCTCTCCCTCCCTTTCCTACTTGGATTTGTTCTTCTACTTCAACCTCCTCTCCTGTGTGTTCATCTTACTTCACCTCCTCTCACCCGAATACTTCACGGACTGCTGTGTATTTATCTGTGTGCATGCGTCCCATGCATGTGTGAGTGTATATATATATATATATGTGTTTTCCCGAGAGATAGAGGGGAAGAGTGTGTCTAAGAGTGCTCCCCTTTATACTTTCATTGCCTCGCTTTCTGCTCAAGAATATGATGGATGTTTTAAAACAGAGCAAAGCCAGAATATCAGTGCCAGCCACTGATGTTGCTTTCACCTCCGAGCGTGTGTGTGTGTGTGTGTGTGTGTGTGTGTGTGCTTAGAGGCACTGGAGGTTATTTGATCTCATTGTGTTGTTGGAGAGGAGGCTGAGCTGCTCTCTTGCTTTATGACCGGCGCTGTAGGGAGATATTCAGCTTCACCTGCCTCTCCTCTCAGCAATCCATCATCCCTCTCTCAGCAGACAAACGCACTCCACTCATCTTATTACTTCCTCTCACACTCTCCGAAACATTTAAGAGTTTTTCTTGGTAGCTCACACTTACATGTGCCGTAATGTATGCACATATTCTCAGGCTCTCTCCACAGTTCGTGTCATAAGCCGAGAGAAACGAGCAAAACTGTCTGTGCGTTTGTTTCGCAGTGTGTAAATGAGTGACAAAGTGAAGTGTGTCTGCGTGTTATAATTCGGATAGTGTTTCTGCAAGTGATTATAAACCGTTGCAGTTTGAATGCAATGTGGCTCCTTCGTTAAGGTGTTAAGTGTGTGGTAAACTGAGCAGGGACGAGGACTCCGCTAATGACTGTTTCTGCACACTTCATCAGATTGCTCACCCGCAATATTGCCTCATATCACTCTCTGGCACCATTGGCGCTTAATAGTGTGTGTACGTCTGATCACGACGTATATTGCTTTGTAGAGCCATTACAGTTTAATAGGCATAGTGGAATGCACGGCGCGTTAATGCTCCGGCAACATGAAGTAATGACACAATAAAACAATTAAATACGGTGGAGGAGAATTACTTTTCGAACAAGCCGCTCCTAGAAGCAATTTTGACTGAGACGGAATAAACAGAAAGTACAGATCAGGCTTATTAAGAGAAGAGGGGGAGTTCTACCTCTCTCTCTCTCCATCTTCTTATCTTCATTGGCTTCCAAATCTCTCATCAGTATGACTGCATATCTTCTGATTCATAGACTGACGAACCAAAGATAAATTCTCCTTGAAATTCGAGAGAGGTGATTTCTGAGTGATTGTGTGCATGTTTACGTGAGTTATGTGTGTTGTAATAAGAGGTAATGTGATGCTTCAGAACACATAACGTTTTTCAGATATAGGTAGGGCTGCACAATTATTCACAATATGATTGAAAAAAAGTGCAATATGTGCAATTGCAAAGCTGCAGTTTTTTGATGAAGGAAAAATGTGTGACAAAACAACATTATAATATGGTACTGTGGTGCTGCAGAGATGCCGTGGCCTACAAATCTTGTTCTCCAGATGAAAGAAAACATGTTCGTTTGGTAAAGACACCAACAAATGTCACATAATCATTATTTTAATAGTTTGTTCAATGAAAATGAAAATTGTGATGCAAATAAATATAATTCCCTCTAATTGTGAATCATATCGCAATCGTAATATCTGTCAAAATAATCGCAATATGATTTTTTTTTTTCCCATATCGTACAGCCCTAGATTTACGGTTATTTCCATTATTGTTTGAGCTGTCGATGATTAATTGTTTGTGTTAAGGTCCCTGAAAATTGTGAAAAATGGCCATCACATTTTCTCAGAGCCCAAGGTGACGTTTTCAAATCGATTGTTTTTAAATGAAAGGTCCAAAAACCCAAGAATATTGAAGTTATAGCGATATGAAGTAGGAAAAAGCTAATCTTCCTGTTTGAGAAGCTGGAAGCTGCAAATGTGTGGCATTTTTGCTTGATACATGACAGTTGTGATCTTTTCTCCCTTTTTTAAGAAAAGGACAGCCGACGAGCATTTCAGAGAACCATGTTTTCAACGAATATATATATAACAGACGTCAGAGATCTTGAACCAAACAAATTCAGGACATACTGTAATTTGCTGTATGTGGTAATATTGCTCCCTTATGCATGTTAGTGTCTTCTATGTGCTTGTAATAAGTTTTACTTTAAAGAAGGCGTAAAAGAAGTTGCTAATCTGGGCAAGTAAGTAAAGTAACAAGTTAGCTTGAAAGTACGGTAAGTGTCTTTGTGTGTGTTAGTTTCTGTTTATGTTGGTGTCCCCGTTACCAACAGGGCAGCAGTCTCTCACAGCCAGACAGTCCCCTGTATGTCCGAGTAATTTTGAAAATGCTACAACACACAAATGAGCCTCATAATTTCCAAGGTTAATATAAATCACATCAGCAGTGTCTGGAGTTAATTTAAAAACAATGCCACAAATAAGCACTGAGATATTTTTCCAAAGCATTGTTAAAATTCAGTCAGCATCGGGAAAACTAACAAACAGAAGGAAACCAATCAGGGTCAGACCTTGAACCATATGTGCATATCTGTGTTTAAATGTTGATTTGTTTATGTGTTGGTAAGTGTAGGAGTCAGTGTGACTGTAAATTCTCTGACTCACCGAGCAGACTGAGAAACCACCAGGAACTTCTGAGGTGATTTGTCAATTTTTATGTAGGCGTTCGTCTAAGAGGCTCCCTCTCTCTCCTTCTTCTCTGTCTTTCTCTCTCTTTGTCCTCTCTCTCACACGTGTGTCTTTATGTAATCGTTTCTAGGAATCTGTTGAGAATTAGAGATCGAAAACCCATTTACAGAGGTTACCTACGTAAAGTCAGCCTATTTGTCTGCTGTGAAATCGAAACCTTACCCTCTGCCGCTCTCTTCCTTTTCTCCCTCTCTTTTTCCCCTCTCTCAAACTGTCTCTCCCTCAACCTCTCTCTCTCCCGGGGGGTCACAGCTTCACAATGGAGGAGCGATAAGAGGAGAGATAAGATGATTGGGAAGAAATGAGGGAATTTGTTAAAGATGGAGGGATGGACAGAGAGGTCGTTAGTGAGGACTAAAGAGTAGAGTGTTGGGGTGAAGCCACATTTGGTGGAGGATGAAGAGTTTAGGGTTTTTTGTTGTTCCACACCAAGAAGATCATTTCCACCCTAAAAACAAAGCTTTCTACATTTACAGATACATTTAAAAACAAGCAATAATTCAATGAAGTAGTTTATTGTTTTTCCATATAATCACATACAATTCTATGAACTGAACTGTAAACTGAAATATTTAGATATTGCAGATTACATTTCAGATGTCAGCATGATAACTTTTTATAAGATGTGTCAAAATCAGTCCCTATTTAATATATAGTACAGTATATTTACTGTCCGCCATTTTATTTGAGTGTAAAATATACGCACTATATAGCACCTTGAACAATTCCTAAAATGGAACAGAAAGTAGGGTCCATGGCATGTACACAATTTTCCACTTTCAATCCCACAGTACAATGCATCACATTTTATGGATGTGATAACACCAAAAGATGATTCATAATTGTCCAAAACCAAATTTTTACTACTTTACTATTGAGTGACTATTGTATAGAGAGTAGCGAATGAATAAACGAGCCCACAACCCAAGATGCAGTTTAAGTAAATCACCCTATTTGGACTGTCAGCACAATTAACTTGAGTTAATGGTGTTGTATTCTTTGCAGTACCACCCACCCCTACATCAGCCAGGCAGCAACATTAAGCAGCCATTTTATCTGACTCTCTGTGATCGTTTGTTTTGCAAGCAAGCATAGCTGAGGATGCAAAACAGGTGTCGTCATTGACAAATCTTTACATTCGTGTTGCCAGATGATGCACAAATTAAATAAAACAAATAGTGTGATGTGATTGAGGGTCTGAATGAAGCTGCACAGGAATCATCCAACCCTAACCCTAACCCAGACCTTGTTTAACAGGTAGCATTCATGACCCTCGATCACATCATTGCTTAATATTACCTTGAAAACCATTCGGACTATAAAGCCATGTTTGTCAAAGTGGTCTACGCTACTATGATGGAGGGAAAGCTCAATCTTTCAAACTGAAAGAGAAGGATGAAGGAGAGATTTAGGTGTTTTTTAAATTGTTTCAGCTTGGATGGTAACGTTTTAGAAAAAGATGGAAGCCTGTTTGATCCAAGACAGTGCTTTCAAAAATATCTGCATTAGTGTGGTCATGGCTAAAGTGAATGAGAGAGAGAGAGAGACATAGGGAAAGATAGGTTGGAGGGGGGACAGAGTGTGTTATTAAATGATGCGTGGCGAGGATTTATGGTGAGAAATAGCATGATATGAGTGGGAGAAAAGAGAGGAGAGCGCGGAATGATGGAAAACAGGATTAGACAACGCCGCAGGGAAGTGGTTTGGGCCTGTAGTGAGGAAAAGTGACAGAGAGGGCCAGTGTACGAAAGTGAGAGAGAGAGAGAGGGAAGAGAGAAGAGGCATAAATGAGTCAAGGTAGGGAATCAGAGTGGATAAGCTGAAGCTGGACGAAGGAGATGGTGTTGTGGTGAGGGGCAAGGCACTGAATGGAGAGAAAAGCAGAGGAGGGAGACAGAAAGTCAGTGTAACTGAAGCAGAGTCTGACACGAAGCTCCGACCTAAGCTAATAGCCTGTCTATTAATATCTCCTATTAATGACTGCCACTCCCTTTCACAGAATGGCAGAGAGTGTAATCCTTATACATCAGTTTTTAACTTTTACTTCCTGAATAATGATCCTAATAACGTCTTTAAATATGGAGGAGAACAGAGGGATCTGATGTGTGATAATCATTTTAAAATGACATAGGAGCTACAGTAGCCTGGGCCCAGTGAGGAGACTCGTTTGATGTCTGGAAGGTTGCTGGTTTGAGTCCTTGGACTGACAAAATGTAGAAGAGGAAAGTGATTGAGTAACCAGCGTTAGACTGAAATCAGCACCATGTTAAACAAATAGTTTGACATGTCAAAAATAGTCAATTGAGGATTGGGGATTTTCTTGCCGAGAGTTAGATGAGAGGATTGATACCACTCTCATTTCTGTCCACTAAATATAAAGCTGCAGCTTAGCTTAGCATAAAGAATGGAAACAGGGGGAAACAGCTAGCCTCCCCGTGTCTGAAGGTAACAAAAGCTCATTAATAACTAATTAGTTTAATCTATACAAAAAAAGTAAATTACGGTTTACGTAATACGTCAATGAATTTGAAGGTTTATTAAACTGCAAACCACAGCACAGCAATTCTTAACACTATGAGGAAGAATTTTGTAACTTTTATCTTTTGTCTTAAAAATCACCATATAAAAAATAGAATTACTGCATTCACTCCACAAAGTAATCCACCAAGAATGTGTGCTTTTATTCACATAGGGCTAATGTCGGTCTAAACACAGCCTAATGCTATTCTCTCACTTCGCAAACTCTGTTTTTATGCCCTTCAGCAAGGCACTTAAATAGTGATTCCAATGTGACTAGAGTTTTTTTACTCATATTTTACATTTTTCTTCCCTTCACTTTTAACCCTATTTAATACGCATGGTTAAAGACATTTTTAAGTATTTCTTGCCATACCTCTCAGGCTCATTAATTCCCATTCAATTACAAACAGAAAACCCCAGAGACATCTAATTCACTCAGTGAAGGTAATCAGTCAGTGTGAATAAGAAGCCAATAATAGTTTTTTCAAGTGTTGCATCAGCACGCTGGCATCAGGCAACACAGCTTTGCAAAGAACAAGTTCAGGTTGCCTCTTCATAAAAATGTGTACATTTTGGAGAAGAGTGAATAAACACAACACTTCAACTAGACATTAAGTTTGTGCATCATTATTTTTTATTCCCACTCTTTCCTCTCTTAAAAAGATGGTGGACCTGAATTGATTTCTGACGGAAGACAGAGATGGCACATTAAATGTGAATTAAGAAAAACCTATCTCTTCTTTATCTCTATAGATGTGTTACAGTCTGCCTTCTGGAAAACCATGACCCCACACACAGCCAACTTTAAATCTATAGACAAAGCAAAGCAAGACGTTTCTGGCTGTTAATTAGGTCTAGATTTTACAGCTTAAAACAGACATCTTTGTGTTGTAAAATGTATACAGTGTTTGTTTCAGAACATTAAAGCTATTGCAATGAAGGAAAGAGGGAATATGATACGTAACGCTATATTCATCCATTTGGCAGATTCGTTTGTCCAAAGCGACTTTCATTTTTCCACACAAACACCCCCACATTCCACACATCTGGGAAGCAATCTGGGGTCCAACGTGTTGCTCAAAACCTTTGACATGCAGACAGGAGAATCGGTTTATTGCCCAGAATCATAAATATAAAAGTAAAATTTACAATAGGAAATATGTCAAATATATCTGTTTTAAATTGTAAACAGCCCTAACCCTAAAATTTTGACCAAGGAATGTGAAAATGTTCACAGTATAAAGAATATGTGCAATGTGCGAAAATAATAATACAAAGATTTGCGTTAATGTACCGTGTCAAGTTAGACGTGGAGACTTTACGTTATTGTAACGTGTCCATGGGGTGTGATAAGAGTCAGTGTCAGTGGGGTCCCGGGCCTTGTTGATGAGGCCAGCTGCAGTAAGAAAGAAACTGTTCTTGTGGCAACTGTTACTATCACCTGAGCTACAAGCACCTATGTTACAACAGCATTGGAAATCAAGCAAAAATATTGTAAGTAGAAATTTGCAAACAAGGCGGAATTTTCCTTTAAACCTGTTCTGATCCCATAGAACCGCTCGGTAACCAGCCGTAGACTGCTGCTGGACAGTTCAGCACTTAGGTGGAAATGTTTTTGTCTTTATGAATGTAGTTGTGCCTTGCCAGAACTAAAAAGGCAGGAAAGTTAGAGTCAAAACATGAAAACTTAATTAAAATCTCCACAGCAGATTAACCATTATGGCAAATGGATGCTTTTATTCTCGACATTTGTGCACAGAAATTTTGATTCCAAATGTGAAATTGCACGTGGTCCAGAGAAAAATGACTTCATAATCAATGAAAGGTACATTGCTAATAAACAGAAACCAATTACACTATTCGCATTACCTCTCTTCCCTCAATTTATCCATCTCCCATCATTACCCAAACCCTGCTGCCTGTCTTGCATTGGGTTCTTTCTATTTCCCAGTTTATGCCTTCTCACTTCCTTCACTTGCATCCTTTCCTCCTTTGTTCCTCCAACTTACAAGGCCAGGAAGAGTTGTAAGGCTACAAAGCGAGGACAGATTAGTTAAGTGGGACGTCTTATACGACACAAATTCCAATTAAAGACTTATTCGTAGGATGCAGTTCTCTCATCGGGCTTCTGTAGAAAGCTTCACCCTCTGACAACCAGTTGAAATGTCTGTGAAAATGGAGGGTCTTGATCGATGTTCAGCACACAAGCTGGATGTTGGAGTGTGGCGGAGATGAAAAACCAAATCTCTCCTTCCTCCATCCTCTCTTTCAGTCCAGACTGCCTGCCTGTCCTACTCCATTTCTTCAACATTTCTCTCCCTGAAACATCTCCCCGTTGAGCTAACCCTTGACACACACACACACACACACACACACAGGTATGCAAAAGCCAAAACACGCACACTAATGTTTTGCTGTTTCTCTAGCTGCCCCACTTTGCTCCTTGCACAGTGATTATGTAAAAACAGGACTAGTGTGTTCTCACTGCCAGCACGTATACACACACACACACACACACACACGCAAAATACCATATACAGCCACGTTGTCACTTCATTGTTAAATGGTGCATTTAGCCCTCTGTGACGGAAAGCGAGGGGAGCAGTGAGATGTATAAACGACATCTTATAGGCACAGTTGCGCTGGGAAGACATGATGACGTGACATCACTGCTCCCTCTCTGCCATAACGACTGCACAGAGAGGGAGGCAGGGGGGAGAGAGGGAGATAATGAAAAGGGGGGAGGAAAGTAAACATGTTGAGAAAGAGAGGCGAGAAACAAGGGGGTAATAAAGGGAAGGCAGAGACCTGAAGGCTGACAGTGCACATTCATACTCAGTGGGAGGTCCAAAGTGTTGTGTGTTTCTTACACTTCTGAAGTTTCTTTGTCTCGTTTAGTCTTTCATAACACAACTCTGATGGGTGTGTATGTGTGTGTCCATGTGTTTGTGCATGAGACACATGTCTGGACTTTCGCTGGCATGTAGAAGACCTTTAGAGTCACCAGGGTGGTATAACTCACACACACTTATGGCACTTATAAATGAACAGCAATCTGTTCCTTGTTACAGCTAGCATGACTCATTGTAAAGGAGCATTTCCTCAGACAAATAGTCAGACACACACAAACAGCGCATTACCCAAGCTTGAAGGTTTATGGCGCTGGAAACATCGGTACAGTCCTCACCCTCCACTGCATTTTCTCCCTGACCTCTCTGGCCTCTCGCTCTCTTTCTCCCTCCCTGACCACCCTCACTTCCTCCATCCATCTCTCGCTCCTTTGTTTCTCACGCCACTCACTCTTCCTCCTTTTCGCCAGTTTCCCCATCCAGCATCTTTTTCTCCCTGCGACATGCAGAAAATTTAGCTTAGGGTCTGTTTTTGCAATCAGTGCACAAACAGATATAACAGCAGCGATGCAGTGGCATGTGCACACAGAGACACACAACAAAAACAAGGATTTAATTTGTGTGTTTATGCAAAGCCAGCATTTGCTATTCAAACCAGCCGACCACAGCCAATTACAACCAATCCAATTACCTTCTACATGCAACACTTGATATCAAGAAAAGGTCTGCTTCGACCTCAGTGAACAGTGCTGCGATTCAAACAACCACATGTGGATGATTGTGTGCGCGTGTGTGCGTGCGTGCATGCCTGTGTGTCAGCTGACCTGCAGGTTATTCCCTGGTTGGCTCATGGTCATGTCTGATTGGCTGCCTGCCGGTTTCATCACATTGCACCAGAGACAGAACCAGACCTCGTAGCCTTTCACCCACAGGTCTCTCTGTCCCTCTCTCTCTGTTTGTCTCTCAGTCCGACTGAGTCGAGCTCAGAGCCCAGTGTTGGCTGACTTTGGTTTTGTCTGGCAGGCCGAGCTGTGGGGAAGCACTTTGATTGAAGAGACAGAACAAAAGCTCACGCTGCCATCTTTGAAACAGCTGTCCTGCACATGACAGTCTCTCTGACGCACACACACACATGCACACTCGTAGGCATACACATATCAAGACAAGTCAGCCTGCAGGAGTGTGTATGTAACCTCTCTGCTGCTCACACATATTAGCAAACAAACATCCCTTTCTCATACCTACCAAACTCACACATGCATACACACACACACACACACACACACACACACACACACACCATCTGCTTATCATCTCTTTGTTATCAGGTAATATTGTGAGTACCAAGGCTTTACCTTCATTTGCTCCAGTTTTAGGAGGTTTTCAGAACAATAGCTTTCACTCCAATCTGCACAATTTTGCAATGACTGTACACAGGAGTGGGTGATATGTATAAAAATTAGAGCTGCAACGACCGATTATTTTCATTATCAATTAAACTGCAGATTATTTGTTTGATCGAACGATTATTCGAAAACATCAGAAAACAGAAAATGTTATATCTGAATAGCAATATATGTCATAATATAATAGATTTTCTGGAAATTGAATTTAGAATTCGTATATAGATTTGAAAAAAGGGACGGGAATTGGCAGTAACGCTAACTCAGATATTGTCAGATTTTACAGTAAATACCTTAATATTAGTAAGGTTATGATGTGGGGATCACAACACTCAATAACCTCAGAAAGGCCTAACTCTAAACTGTAAGGCAGCCTTAAAGTCCAAGAATAGGTTAATGATAACCAAATTCATTTCACAATATTGATATAACAACATTTCCTATTCTGTTCTTGTTGTGTCTGATTCGCTTAGCCGTTCCTCTGACCAGGAAAAAGAAATAAAGAAATATGGGAGGGGCCCATTGGGGCCGAAAAAGTGAGAAAGACTGGCTGACGGGAAGAAAAAGGGGCGAATTTGATGGAGGTGGCAGAGGGAGAGAGAGCAAAACTCAGTGGTCGCCATGAGGGGAGCTAAATGCAGGTGTTACTCTGCCTCTGATAGACCAACTAAGTTCAGAGTTCAGACAGACAAGCTAGTGCTGGCTGGCTGCCACTGCTGTTAGCTCAGTGGTAATGATAAACATTACAGCAAACTAATGGATGGACAAGCCGGTGGCCGCTGCCTCTGATGTTGCTTTATCTTCTCTCTGAACACCCAACGCCAGATTGCTCACAACCTCCATGGCCTCTGACAGGATGTGTGCTAAGCAAATAACCAGCCGCACGGACCGACAATAAAGCCCGGGTTTGAATTTCAATCAGCCCGTGACTAGGAGGAGGGATGGAAAGATGGAGGCAGGCAGGCAGAAGGATGGCACTGATGAGATGGGGAGAGATAGAAGGATGGAGGGAAAGAGTGGAGAGATGAAGGGGTCAGCCCAGTGAGATAAGAGAGGGCAGGGAATGAGAAATGGAGTATGAAAGTGAATGCAGATGGAGATATTTTACATAGAGGCAGATAAATGGATGACAGGGGGTGCGACGAGGGGACAGGGCGAAGAGATAATTACTAAGATAGAGACGAAGTAAACGACTGGAGAGAAAGAGGGAAAGGGATTACAACTTTACACCACGGTGAATAGACTGGCAGTGGCAGACAGAGAGAGAGAGGGAGGACAGAGAGGTGCAGGAGACGAGAGGAACAGGTGATGTCAAACAGAGACGGAAAAGACTGAAAAAGAAAGTCTGTTTGAAGGGGACTAAGGAGCGAGAGAGAAAGTCCTTGCCAGAGGGGTCAAAAACGTCAAAAAGAAAACTCTGTTGATTAATTTCTCTCGTGTTTTTTTTTAATGTCAGCTGTGCCCGTTTGTGTTCTCTACACACTAAAACACATCTGTGAAGGCGTACACGCACGCGCTCACCAACTCATACAGCGTCAATATTTTCAGCAAATTTAGCCAGCTGCACACACACACATGGCCATTCATAAAGGCACAACAACGGCCTCCCAAGACATAGCAGCATCTTTTCATGTTCCGGAAATTGGCTGAATCAAAGGGCTGTTAACAAGGCAGGGATTCGGCCTGTCAAAAGAACTCCACAGCAAGCTGAGGTGAGCAGGTGGCACATCTGGTTTCAAAAGAGATATTTTTTCAATCTCAAACCAGAAAGCTGTAATATACCATTGACAGTCCCTGAGTATTCCTGCATTCCCATTTTGGCAGTATCCAGAACGCTGCTGGTATACTGAGGCAAACTGGAGGTGTATTGTATCCACGAGGAGGAGGGTGGTAAACTCTGAGGAATAGAGCTGTGTAGTGGGAGGAGATATTTTGGGCGTCCTGTTCATTCTGTGCATAGCAAAATGTTAAGTGACTAGAAGTTGGAGCACATTGTGGTGCAATGTTTTGTTGGAACACCGAAGCGTTCCGACTACATGCCTCCAACTGGCTTCTCCGTAGAAAACAGCACTTGAGGCTTATGGGTACTGTAGTATTTAGAGCCATTTGCCAAACCAAATTGAAATTGAAAAAAAAAACCATGATCTCTCAGAAATGACCTTGAATAAGTGAAATTGTTGGCCATGATAACATAAACCTATACTGTTGTTAAATTATACAGGAATCGCCAGAAAAATACTTCCTCAGCCAGCAGTTCCTCCAATTTTGCACCTCTATATATGAAGAAGTAAATGATTTACACCTGCAGGTAGAGCTTGGCAACAAAAATTGAATTTCCCCAACTTTTGTCCTCTACTGTGAAGGTGAAAACAAGGTGAATGTTGGAAAATCCAGCAAAGTACACGCATACATTTTGTCCAACACTTATTCTTGCCTCATTTCAGTCCTGCTTTTTAGACCACAGTGTGAACTACTAACAAGAGAGCAGTGCCCATTAACAGATTCATGTTGGCTTCACCTGTGCTGACATGTTTTAGGGGAAGTGGGATGGAGGGATGAGGAAGGCGTAAAGAGATTAAATAAAGTCGAAGCCCGTCTTGTAGCTGTCCTGTTTGCGTGTGCGCCTGTCTCTGTCTGCATGGATGATAGAATATGACGTTGACTTAGTGTCAGACTCCTTGCTGACACATACTGTAGTTAGAAAGAGATTAGAGAGATGTGAGAGAACGGAGGGGAGGGAGGATGGAACAGTGAGAGAGAGTGAGGGAAGCAGAGAAAGAGATGAAGGAGGACAGATGGATAGATTTAGATACAGTGGTGCCCACCCAGTGGTGTTTTAAGTTGTCATTTCTGTAAAATCTGAGTGAATTTTCTCTCTTCTGAGTCATTCCTCCTTATCTCCACCTGCTTCCTCTTCATCCCTCACCTTAACCTTTTAGTCATCCCTTCCTCCTTTGTTCTACTGCTCTGTTAACAGTTTCCGTGACTTTGCTATTTGTCTGTGCGTTGCTGTCGCTCCCTGCAAAACCAACTGGCCATGAGTTGGGCGTTTTCTGATTTACTGTCACTGTGACCTCGTCGCTCGCTCTCCCCCTCTCTAGCTATCTGTCTGCCTGTCTCTTGCTCTTACTCTCTCTCCCTGTGAGTCTCATATTAAACTTTAATTCCCTGCAGTGGAGGGCCAGAGAGCCTGATAGTGTCAGAGCCTGACGGAGGTGTGGTAAAGAAAATATAGACAGTGACAGGTTAGAGTGTTGGCACGTGTGTGTGTGTGTGTGTGTGTGTGTGTGTGTGTGTGTGTGTGTGTGTGTGGGATAGAGAGCGGAACATAGACATATGTTCAGGTTTCTCTGTGTGTAGACTATTTTCCACTGTTATTATGTGACAGCTGTTTGTAATGTATTTAGATTAAGACTAGAAATTTGAAGGGAGTAAATTTTGCACAAATGTTAAATCCTTTTCCTAAATGTGTATTTGCGTCTGTTTGAGTGCTCGCATGCCTTTGCCTGTTATTGCGTGTGCACTGTCAGCAGAAAGTTCGCACTGAAACTGATAAACCATTATGCACAACGTGGGAGTGCATGCTTATGTGCCATTTTGTGTGTACGTGTGTGTGTGGGACAGCCTGTGTGTGTTAGGTTTAATGATCTTTTTTGATGGTCTGGTGTAGCGGATATTGAGATGGATGGTCCATATGCTCTTTATGGGCCATGCATATTTCATATTCCAGCAGCAAAGCAGAGCAGAGCAGGCATTGCTTATATGGCCAGGATGTTGCACTGGGACGTGGGCTGACTTTATGAGAGCTCATATACGCATCCCACTGCTTTGTCCCCTTTGAGTAAATTCCCAAGTATGAATAAATACATTTCATAACCCTTCCAGTAAGATACCTACATATCCTTAATGCTGCACATGGCATATCAGATCTCAAACGGACCCATGTGGCTACCTGTTGTAAGATTCACTGCTGTTGTCACTAGTGCATGTTTGCATGTCACTCAGGACAGTAGTTAAGTTAAAGTAATAACCAGTAGTATCTTTTTTTGAATAAATGTTAACTTTGCTACTTTTCATTACCATTTATGAAACACAATAGTGATTCAGGCGATACCTTTTTCATTTCCTGTTCATTCTTGACAAATACCCCTAGGCACACAGAAAGCGATGTCTTTTATGCTTCCGGCACCAGCAGCAGCAGCAGCAGCTTGTTTTGGAATAAACAGATGAAGAGCTCAATAGTTAGAATGAAAGAAAAGAGAGTAACCTACAGAAACTCAAACCTCATCAATAGACTGCAATAAAAAAGGCATCACAGCGTTTCATATTTTGCTGCAATATTTCAGTGAAGGGATTTTTTTATTTTAATTTTTTTGGTGGAAGTGCACGGCAAAAGCACCTACAGTAAACGCGGTAGATATTGCCAAAATAATAAAAGAGTGGAGAAGGTCTATGTGGATTATCCCTTAAATTAAAGCAGTAAGTCACAATGCAGCTGCAGTTTGAGCACAGACACATGAAGCGCACCCACACACAAACACAGATTGGGGGGGGGTGGCGGATCAGTTTTTGGCATGGTTGAATTGCTTTGTCAAGTCCATGATACACTTTGTTAGAGGTGGTTTGTCACCTTCCATTCATTAATTTCACACGCACAAATTCACAGAACTACTTAGGATGTGGACATCAAGCTTATGTATTTGTTTACTGGTGTGCAACTTGTAAATGTGTGTAAACCAAACTAAAATGAGAGGTACATTATTTCTGATATCTGAGCATCTTGAAGGGCATCAACGTTTCCTTTTCCCTTGACTAGTAATCGGATGGAGAGACTCTAGTTTCTGATATTTTATTTACTACAAATGTTCTCAGATGCACTTGGAAAAGCCCCCCCTGTGTAAGCACACATACACAAGGTCCAGATGAATGCACTTTTTGCTGACTGTCATATGATGATTGACAGGTCGCCACCACATGGAGAGGCATATTGATTTCATGAGGGAGTGAGAAAGAGAGAGAGGGCGGGCACAATAGATTGACAGGCCAGTAGAGGGAGACAGAAAGGGAGGGAGAGGTGTCGTCGGAGGAGGTGTGAGAGGACGTCAAAAAGATTGAACCTGAAATGAAAAATTGAACGAGAGACGGATGGAAGGACACTGATAAGGATGGAGAGACAGAGGAGGGGAGTAGGGCTGAGCGAGTGATAGTGGGGGAGAAAGACAGAGAGGGAGGGGAGGGAAACGGGAGAGGGATGTTCCACTGATAGACTGTCGAGTCTGACAGAGTCTGCTCATGTTCAGTGGAGAGAGTCAGCCACATCATGAAATACTGACACCAACACGCCCAAACACACACACACACACACACACACACACACACACACACACACACACACACGTCTGTAAAATCAACAGGATTTAAAGCTTAATGTGCGTCAGTGTATACTAACAGGTTTTCTTTAACTACACTTCAATTTACTTACATTTTAAGTGACATGCGAGGAATGTGTGTTCTGATGTCGCCTGTCCTCAATCGCTAAATGTGTTTTTTCGCACATTATTCCATTTTCATGTTGTTTTATTGTTGTTGACTATGTTGTCAACTCACAAAGGCTTTGCAGAGCTGTACATTTCCGTAATCTACTGGAGTTTGAAATATCACGCAGCAGTCCGGACTCAGAGCCCAGCGTTGGCTGACTCTGGCGACAGGCCTGGTTAGGAGGAATAATTGAAGATAGCAGAGCAAATATTTGTACAGTTGCATCTCAAAGTTTCTGTTTCCATTCTCAGTGCATCACCACTAGGCCTATTGTGTGCAGAGTTAAAATCTGGCAATGATAGATTTTTTTGGCTCATTCATCACCGAACAAAATCTTTTTGTTTCTGTTATCACTTTGGCCTGTGCACTGTAGAGGTTCTTAGCGCTGAAACATCTGTGCTGTGCTTGTCTTTTATGTTCTCCTTTGAATAAAAATAGAAAACTCTCGAGATGAAGAGCCTGAACACTGTTTTTTTGGAATCAAAGCCTCGCCAGCCCCCCCCCCCTCCCCAACTAGCGTTAATGAATCTATGCGATCCCACCAACAACAATCA
>CM022486.1:13266332-13292503 GCA_011952105.1 Coreoperca whiteheadi | reverse complement strand
TTGTGTGTCGCTTTTTTTTTTTTTTTCCCTTTGAAAAAAAAAAGAAAACCCCCCAGAGTAACCGCGCAACCCCTGTTTTTTTGGGTGGTCGCCCCCCCCCCCCCCCCCCCCCCCTTCCTTTGTTTTACTCCATTGATTCCATGCAGCAAAATAGTTTTCCTAAATGGGTAATTGAGCACTTATCACTTACATTAGCATTGTGTCTCAATCTGGATGCCTTATAAATCAGGCCTTTGTGACCTACTATATATGAATACATTTAATTAATTTTCCATGTCACAGTGCATTAATAGAACATCCATAATGCTTGAAATGTTAGAGCTCATTGTCATCAGACGCATTTAAACACTTAAAGACTTCATGCTGGTGCCTGCTTGTCCTACAAAGTCTACTATTTATCTCACTGCCCTTTTGTGTGTGTGCATGTGAGTGTGTGTATGTGTGTGTTTATCCATCTGTCGTACCCTGAGAGTAACAGAGCTTCTATTTGCCCCTAAAACCCACGTGCTTGTTCCGTTTCCAGCCTTGTTGCTTTGTGTCTTGTCTCTTTCTGAGCAAATAAAAAAGTTTGAGAGGTCGAACTTGTAGAATCTTAGGATGGTGCTTCTTTAGTCATGTCACTGAAGTAACAGGGTCTAAACTTTAATACAATATTAACTTCAGTCGTTATTTCACCTTTGAATGTCCCCTGTAGTATACACATGAAGTCACATCTAGCTAGTCGTACATTACATGACCAAACCAAATTTTGCCTGTAGCCCTTAGTAACATATCCTGCTCTCCCCCTCTGCTTTTAGCCTTAATTCTTTGTTCATTTTGCAGCCAAACTGAGATGTAACAAAAGAAAATCTCCTCCTGAAAACGGTGGGTAACAGAACTTGCCACAGTAATAGCTGATGATTTGTGATAATGTGGAAAAGCAGTAAGTGGTACTTAATTAGCCGTTAGATAGATGGTGGATAAAGAGGGGATGGATGGGTTTTCGCACAAAGCAATGAACCCCTGTAGCCCCCTTTTTTGGCTACAATAGCGCCATAGCTAGGGCTTCTTCTGTCGTCATGGAGACTAATGTTGAAAGCCAGCTGTGGTTTTGTCTTGGAAGCCCATTAGGCTGGAGCTCAGTTGGCACTCCTCTCTGTCTCCCTTTTCTTTCTGGCTTCGCCTTCTTTGGAGTTACAATGGCCAAAATATCCTCTCCGTGTTTAACTTGTCTGTGATATCGAACATGGGTCAAATAACGGTTGCAAATCATTCGGAGCCTTTGTTTCACCGTGTTTGAAGTGCTTGATAGGGGATTTTTTTTTTTTGTTACATTAGCCAAGTTGGCCACACACACACACACACACACACACACACACACAGTTGGCCACACCACATAAAAAAGCTAAGTGAGTTTTAAATAGTTTCCTTTAGTAGCTGGTGTCTTTTATATGGTAGACCAACCCAGCTTGCAGTTAGGTTAAAGGTAGGTTAAACAAGTGCAAGCAGATACAGAATAATTTGCAAATACTAGGCTATCTGACCCAGGTTTGCTTAATGGATGGCACTACTTCTCATTCCACATTGTCCTTCTGTCTGGCTACACTGTTTCTTGCCTTGGATCTCTTATTAAATTTGGCTCAGGAGAGGGATCTGAGTAATGTTGTTGTCGTTGTTGTTGAGAACCGCTTATCCCAGCACTGGAGCTCTTTTCCCCGCAGCCCTGATATTCAAGCCTCCAGACCCTGACCCAAACACATCAGTCAGCGGGACACGGGTGCCATGTGACTCGTCCAGGAAGTGGGCTGAGGCAGGCAGGGAGAATGATTGTTATGCAGCAGATTGATCAGGTTTCACAGGACACCGCCAAACTATCAATCTGTGGCACTGTACACACAGGCGAGTGTGTGTATGTGTGTGTTTTTGTGTGGTTATTTTTTTGCGCGGGCAGGGTCATGACTAGTGTTGTGTGTTTGGGGCAGCGAATGCAAGAATCAATAGCTGGGTCAGAGGTTAATGTCTCACTGAGTGCTGAGTCTATACACAGCCATCAGACAGGATCACTATCAATCATGGGAGAGCTTAGAGAACATACACTCTCTTTCTCTTCCATGTGTGCCTCTTTGCCTCTGCTGGCCCGGTGTCTGATGGGATCACTATTGCTCATGTAAGGGCTTTGGGAACAGAGACAGAGGGAGATGTTGGGAATGAAGGCTTGATGGGAGCAAATTGGTAGAATAAGAGGGAGAGATTGGTGGGTAATGGTAGATACTTGGTGAATGACACTTGGGGTTTGAGAGATAGAAGAAGCCTTAAAGGGAAGAAACCCTTTGGAGCGTAAAATAGGCTCGGTGGGGTGGTTGTGAAATGGACGATAAATTAAAGTTGAAATCAAAAATCAATAAACACGCAAATTAAGGTAAAGACCGCAAGTCCCTTATTCACAGGTTAAACAAAATTTTTCTTAATCAAAGTGCTCTGTCTTTGCTCCTTCCCATTCTTGTCATTCATCCTTTCATCCGCCCACATCTCTGATCTCCTCTCCGCTCGCTTTTTTTTTCTTTGTCTTTTTATTCTGCAAGTGTTTTGGCCTCAGCTTCCGCCATCTGTTTCATGCAGTTCATTTTAATTTCCTCACACCCATCCATCTGTGTCATGTGTGTTCAGACAAATACCACAAAGTAAAGCATGTATGATTGATTGGAAAACAACATGCATGTGCAGGAGAACATGCTCGCCGTGTACATAATGGGTTAGTTAGCGTGTGTCTGTCGAACATGGCTCTGTGTGTAAGCGAGGCAGCTCAGTTCAAAGGGCTAATAACGCCTGCCATTTGGTTTCGTGCTGCTGGAACACACTCTCTCTCACACCACATAGTCAATATCCACAGGCAGAGGGAGGAAGAGAGAGGGAGAGGATGATGGATGAAGGAAAGAGAGGAGGAGAGGAAAGAGTGCTTAAAGAGCACGAAAGAAGTGAGACAAGAGGAGAAAAAAGACGCAAAAAGGAGGGAGAAGATGTCAGAAAGGGGCGGGAATAGAGAAAGATTCAGAGAATGCTGCTTATGTTGTGGGATCATGTCAGTGTTATGTGCGAGGCTGCTTGGAAAGAAACCTTGTTAGCTGTATACTTTGATCAACTACCAATGATGAACCATCGCTCTGCAGGGCAGGACTGTGTGTGTGTGGCGGCGGCGGCCTTGAGAAGGCAGCATTCCACTCTGTTGGACACACTCTAGGCCGGTATTGATTTCAATGGGGAGAATTTAGAACCTACTCAACCCCTACACCCTATCAGACCCCCTCCCACACACACATGTCAATATCTTCAATGTCAACCAATATTGAATTAGATGACATCACTAAGGGGCATGCGTACACACAAGTTCTTCTTTTAACACTTTTGTCTGCATGCTTTCTCTCAGGCAAGAGCTAAACTTAGACAGAAACCGAGAAACAGAGAACAAACGGAGACAAAAGAGAGAAAGGCAGAGCATAGGGAGTGGGAAGAGGAGGATACAGTAGGAAGGACTCCTGTCTGTGTTTGATGAAGGCCTCATTGATGCTACAGTTCTCTGGGAGTCTCCATTCAGCGGGGGAGCCATTCAATTATACCTACTGCTCCGCTTGCTGATTGGAGTCCTCCCGCAACAATGTAAGCATATCTGTACCGAACTGAGATGGGATTAGGAATTCTGACCTCAGGAGGCTGAATGGCTTTTAAATCCTGATTGGCAATCATTAGTCAAAACTGCTGGACCACCATGTCTCCTTTGATTTCTTTAACCTTGATTTATCTTGGTGTGTATGTTTTTTTTCTGCAGTTCGCTAATGCTCACACAGTCACACACACTTGCACCCTTGCAGCCCAATCAGCCGCTCGTGGTTTTCTACTTTTGATCATTGTGCACTTAGTAGTAGAAAGAATAAAAACAATTAAGACACCTAGATTCTCCCTGTGTCCTTGTGTGCCCTGTAGATCAAGTCCTCAGGTGTTCCATGCTAACATGTTAACATTCACCAAGTGACCGTTGGCAGCTAGCGCTATCTCTCATGAGAAAGTAATTGAGAAGCTCAAGCATCTATGAAAAAAATGGGTATTTTTTAAGTCTTCATGATTTTTAATCAAAGTTTTACAAGGTTGTGTCAGGACAGGTACCATTACAGAAAAACCTGCTCACTGTCTAACTTTGGTGAATGAAACGCCTTGAGAAAACACACTTTGCCGTCCAGGTAACTAAGTAAAGAAAACATAATTTCTTTGAAAAATGAATAACCTGTAACAACGCAGTGTCATAAATATAGTATTAGACAAAAGGTAAATAAGTGGAAAATTGGATTCGTACCGTAAAATTGACACTTAAACACCTACCCATCACCTAGCATCTATGTATGGAACTGTTGTGATGCTTGTTTATATGCAGTGCCGAATGAAAGTTGTTTTAGTTTGAAATGTCATATACATAAACCAGCAGCAAGTGAGACAATGAGTGGGAGGTCTTTCTAAACACATGTAGGTGTTTTATCAGTTATTGGACACAATTTTAATGAAGAATACTGTTTTGAACCAAAAGTAACTACTTTCACTGTTTTTGGTGGTGGCAGACTGCAGTCTCTACTAAAGCACTGTGTATGTGATGAACTCATGGTTGCTCATTTTAAATTGCTTCTGTCCTTTCCCTCTGGTTTCCATGGCGATTTTCATTGCCACTGATGAGATTATTTTGAAATTTGCTATAAAGGGACCATCTCCCAAATTTGAGGTCCTGTCATCACAGGGTTTAATAAGCCACGTGCAAAATGTGCCTTAGCAAGTAACATTTCCCACCTGGAAATATTTAGCTAGAGCACTGGTTTTACGTCCACACTTTACATAGATTCACAGACTGACCACCACCATGTAAACAGATAATAGAGTGAATAATCTACACATGGATGATTTTGATGTCTTCATTGCTTATGTGGTATATTGACCAATGTCCTATTGTTGCATAAACATGGTATGATTTCAGTGTAATACCATGCTACGAAGGGGAAAAACTACACTCAGCGGCAAAATCTTTGAGCTTCGAGTCTGCCTCAGTGACCCCCCCCCCCCCCCCCCTATACAAAGTCTACCATCTTACCAACAGGGAACAGCAGAGTAAGCTGGTCCTCCAAGCTCTAGTTACAAAAAGGAATGATTGCTCTTACTGTCAAAGTGTTTTATTGATGTATAGTGCTCCAACAGACCAGGCAGATAATAGGCAGGCAGGGGGTAACTCTGTGGCATTATGTTGCCTATGACTGATTTATATAGGCAACATATTCTCTCTCTCCCTCTCTCACACTCTCTGATGTGATTTTACAGTAGTGACATTGATCCAGGCCCACTTTGATCTTGCTCTTAGCTGTTGCTCCTTCTCGCTCCCTCCCGCTATCACCCTCCGCTCCCTGGTGGCCAGACTCTGCAGCTTTTAACCCCGAGTACCCCTCGTCTCATCCTATAAATCCTCCCATCTTTCTCTCCATCCTTCCATCGCTCCATCCCTCTGGTGGATCTGTATATATATATATATATATATATATATAGGTGTTCTTTTGCTCCTGGAAGCCGCTGCTCTGCTCCTCAGAGTTGTGTTGCTGATGAAATGTCCCGCTCCATCTCCTGGCTCTCCCTGCCAGGTATCACTTATGACAGAGGAAATGAGTGGTGATCCAACACAAAATGAAAGGGAGGCATCAGGAGAGAGCAGGGGCAAGAAACACATCATGACATTTCATAAGCTACTCCACCTCTTACTTTCTGTATCTCTGTGTCTCCCCGTCTCTCTTTATCTGGAAATTTTCAGGGAACATTACTATCCAATAAACTCCAATATCATAAAGGAGAATAAAAAAAGCCTCCAAAATAGGGCGGCACATTTTGGGATAACATGATTTTGTCAGTCAGAGTGGATTTTCGCTCACTATTCCTACGGAAACCAGTTTTTACAATGAAAATATTTATTGCATTCTCTTTTGTCTTGAAGCAGACTGAAGGAAGAATATGATCGTGACTGGTATGGGGCTGTCACATCAACTTTGCACAAAGGAAAGGGCACATTCCCAACAGACAGTTTATTTCCAACTGCTTCACTTAAATGATGAACATAAAAACTTAAACTTAAGTCACAGTGCGGTCAGTTCATGGATCGTTCATTCTGTTGTTGAAAGAAATTCAGAGAGCCTATTTTATTAAAATAGATTTATTTAATTCTGTCTGTACACACTAGAAACAACAGCTTCAAAAAATGACTACAGAGTTAAATTAACCCCTCTAACACATTGACAGTAACAATCAAAATGTACAGTATAAATGAGGATCAGTCTCACTTTTCTTCTAACCTCTTCAAGGTGTCACTTATTTAGACAGCTAGATTCTGGGCACTGGACAATACCAAGTACCAATCCAATACCAGGGCTCTTTTTTCAGTTTAGAATCTGAATTTCTCACTGTGTAGAACCGATTGGGTCATTCGTCTAATATGGAAGTTTTAACTACACATAATTCTAATAATAACTATAAGTGAAAACATTAATACACTAATGATCCTCATTCTAACTGTATTGTTCTCGAAGGTTACAACATTGTGTTGTTACAATTTAGTAACAACAATGTGGATCGGTCACAACTGGCCGATACTTAATATAATAACGGGTCAGTATCATTCCAGAAGAGTGCATCCTTAATTATATATAAAGTCAGTCCAATACTCTTGTATTGGATTGCTTTATGTTGTACAGGGAACTTTTCCGGTCACTCAGTGTGCATGTAATGTGTCATTGTATATTAATGAGTTAGCAAAAGTATGATTAAAAGTTCATGGTTTTAATACCTTTAATCCTTCACTCCTCCCATAAAACATGCTCTCTTCAACATAAACTCGCTCTTCAATTGTCCGTGTCTATTTTCAGATTATCCACTGCCTGAAACTAAAGCATTATACAGTCTTAGACAGACTATTGCAACATTCAAGGATTCTGATGCCACTTTTATATGATATTGGATTATTTACTGTTAAGACACACTTATGGTAAATCACTCCTTTTTTTGTATTTTTTTTGTAGTGGGTTCATGTGTTCCCTAAAGATGTCACTCCATCAAATATAAAAGTTGGGCAGGTTAAGGTGAGATGCTTTGATGTCACCTAGAAATGCTTGTTTGCACACACAAACCAAAGCAGGCGCATGTGCACACAAATACACACACACACACACACACACACAGTGGGAATCCTAAAGCCAGCTTTTATCCTGGAGAAGTGATTTACTTTCAGATTACTCAAGATGCTCTAAGTTGCCCTGCCCCTCATTTTTCTCTCTTTTCTGCCATTATCCCTTCATCTCAGAGAACTTGCTTTTCTTTGGTAGCGTAAAACTCTCCAACCGCCTCTTTTTTTTCCGGTCTGCTCCATTGTGGCTCTCGCTGCTCTTTTACTCAGTTTGCATTCATGCCTCCCTGGTGGAACCAAACTCATCCCTCATTTGTGTTCTTTCTCTCTCCATCTCTCTCTCTCTCTTTCATTTTTTTGCATTCACTATAAATATAGTTCCCTTGAAGCATTTTATTCTTTTTTTCTACCACTAATACCACCAGAAGTAAATCTCTTCTGCAGGCTTGTAAATGATGTAATGAGAGAAAGTGAGGAGAGGAGAGGAGAGGAGAGCAGAGGAGGAAGAGGAAGAGCGCAAAGGATGAATGTTGAACAATTAATCTTCCGTTCGTGTTACTTTGAAAGAGAGGGTTGAGAGAAATGGAGAGCAGAGGGAGAAAGACAAATTCAGGAAGGATTTGAAGAGAGCGGTGAGAGGTGATGGAGAGAGGGAGACATTTGGTACAGTGTTTCGATCTTCATTTAATAATTGAATAATAATCTCCCTGGAGACGTGACCTAGAACTGGCAAAGAGGGAGAGAGGCAGCATCATGCTGAGGATGACACACTGCTGCCCCCTTGTGATTTTATGATGTCACCGCTATAATGTCTGAGTGAGTGAGTGTGTGTGTGGGGTTGTTGGCGTGCGTGATGTGTGTATGTGTGTACGTGCTCATCGGCGTGCGCATGATTTACAACTGCAACCTGTCTCTGTCACACAGATATGGGCCCGCGTCTGTGATGGGGAGAAAAAGAGGGCTTTTGGATGTCAGGAAAGAATCTATTTCACTTTGTCACACAAACTACACACACATACACTCCCAGACACAGATTCAGACCTTATCTTCCTGTCAAGCTGAGTCTTTTTTAGGGTTGACGCTGATATATGAGCTTTGGGGGAGGGGCGGGGGGGTGGATGTGGCCAGGATGTTGACGACTGACGTGAGTGCAACGTTGCGCTCAGGTTGATGTACGAGCACTGGGGTTAGGGGACAACGCTGCGCTGACACCAGGAGAAGGAGCTGTGGCCCTGGGGCCTTCAGTCCATACTGAAGAGCCAGCTCCGCATTCTGTGCATGCAGCAGCCCTGCAGCCACAAGCACACATTTTTACACACGCACCTGCTTTGTGTTATTAATAACTCAATATCTCTCAAACAAAGATTTGTTTGACACCAGGTGAACATTCAAGCTGAAATGCATGCGTCTGAAACACAGCATACCATACAATGATGTGAGCTGCTGTTATGTTGTCTTTGCAGTGATTTGTGTGACAGTGAGTGTCGTGTAAAAGCACAAAAAATGGTTTGTATCTAAAAATGTAGCACGGGTATTTAGGAATTAGAGCCAGTTAACAGCATTTGTTGTAGAATTTCATGCTAACCATGATAAAATGCAACAAATAGTGCAGCTACATTATGTGTGTGCTATCGGAGAAGGCGCTACACTGTGTGAGCATATTCAAATATTAGCAGTAGTGAAACATATTGTGTGTAATAAATGTGCTCACTTTGGAAATGACATTGGTTGTGAATACCTGTGAAAAGGATGAAAATACTGTTCAGCACGTTTTGCACATAAAAGTGTATTTTATCACGTGTTTTGTACATGTTAGTTTATTTATTTATGTGTGTGCTAAGCACTGTTAGTTGAATTAGATACATGAATTGCTCTGTATAAATAACATTTATTTTGATTAATTTATGAAGTACAAGGTTAATAAAGTTTCATTATTTTCCATGGGTAGTTTAGACACAAAAAAAACCTGTTTTTTCCCTAAAAATCTGATAATATTTAGCGATATTCCGGTGGGGGGAAACAATCAAGAACATGTGATGTGTTGACTCTGGTTAAGTTTGAAATTGCCTGTAAAAGATGACAGATTCATGAAAATGCAATTATTTTAAATGTCTAAATGAAACACCTTTTGATTGTTACAGATGAAAATTTAAATGATATGGCATTTGATATGTGTATTCTGCAACTTTGTGATTATACTCATTCGGACTGTTTCTACTCTCTGTGTGTGTGTGTGTGTGTGTGTGTGTCCAGTCTGCGTAGGGAGGGCTACACAATGCAGGTGAACGTTAACGACTACCTGGACATCTACTGCCCTCATTACAATGATAGCCAGCGCATGGTGGGCACCGGTGAGCAGTACGTCCTCTACATGGTCAGTTACCGTGGTTACAGGAACTGCGACCCCCAGATGGGCTTCAAGAGGTGGGAGTGTAACCGGCCTCACGCCCCCCACGCGCCCATCAAGTTTTCGGAGAAGTTCCAGCGGTACAGCGCCTTCTCGCTGGGCTACGAATTCCACGTTGGACAGGAGTACTACTACATCTGTGAGTGGAATCAAACCAATAACCAATATCTTGTCAATACATGTCAGTATTAAGGGGGTATGATCTCAAAATAGAAAAGAAAACCCTACTCTAAATTATAGTTAAAGCGTGGTACTCTTGCAGGAGCTCAGTAGGAGTAGAGCAGCAATGCGACAAACACTCCCTCTAAGATTAAACATGTTTTTTTTTTGTTAAATGGATTTGATGATAACTCAGTTCTGAGCCCATTCTCAGGTTATTTCAGGATAACAAATTGCTGTTTCACATTTATTCATATCACTCAGCAGTGAAGCAAGCTCATCCATTTTGTTGATAGCTAATCAAATTAACTCGCAACACCTTGCGCCAATTTGACACTGTATAAGCAATTAACTTAAAGCTTGTCATAAAACCATTCAATAACAAATGTTTCAGGCCACGGATAAATGTATCATGCATGTAATGGCTGTATAATGAGTGCAGTACTCATTTAAGTTACATTACTTGATGGGAGACGTCTCTAGAAAGTTGTTTTGTTCTGCAACAACAAAATCAGAAAGCTGCTCTGTGCTTCACTACAAAGAGACGCCTCCTTGTTTTTTGGTTTTCTACAGGCTGGTGCAAAACCTCAAAAATACCTTTCAATTATCAAATCAAAGTGATAAATCCATTTTAAAAAGATATGAAACTGGTTGCAGTTGGGTGGTTATTTTATTTAAAGTCATTTGAATTGAATGGGAAAGTTTGACAATTTGAAGGTTTTTTGTTTTGTTTTAAATCCTGCTCACCTTTTTCACAGAGGACAGTTTGACTTGTCACAGTAGGAAAAGCACCGGTGTTACTAATAACATTAACGATGGCTCATTTCCATTCAGGTGTAGCATGCACAATCCCAGGACCCTGAAACGGAAGCAGCTACATGGAAATCACCTGTAATTGATTTTATTATTAACACCTGTGCTTTTCCTACTGTGACATGTCAAAATGTCGTCTGTGAAAAGGGACCTATTATCTTTCTAAAAAAAAAATCTTTTTATTATATTATAAAATATACTCAACTAAAATAAGTCAAATTTAAACTTTGTAAATTAATGAAGATCAGTGACTATTTCACACGTGATACCAAATGTTACGTGACAGCAACAAGATCATACCTTTGGTGTTTTTTCAATTTAATTTTATTTATATAGCCCAATATCACAAATCACAATTTTGCCTCAAAGGGCTTTACAATCTGTAAAATACGACACCCTCTGTCCTTAGACCGTCGATTTGACGAAGGAAAAACTACCCAAAAAAAAAACATTTTAACGGGGGGAAAAATGATAGAAACCTCCGGAAGAGCAACAGAGGAGGGATCCCTCTCCCAGGACGGACAGACATGCAATTGATGTCGTATGTACAGAATAGATTCATAGCAGAAAATCATAGTACGTACAATTATGATGACAATGGCAAAATTTTAGTATATATAGTTATCATGAAAAGTGTAGGATGTAAAACATAAGGGGAGAGGATGGGTCCAGATGGACCACCGAGCTGTTCATCCTGTATCTATGTGGTCCTCTGTGGTTTTTCTTCCACAGTCTAAACACTTACAGGTCAGGTCAATCAGAGACACATCATTTGAACTGTCAATTATTATTCAGTTATTATTATTCAGGTCAGTTATTTTTCAGTTAAATATGCTTGTCTCCCCCAATGTGAGTGCCAAACATAGTTAAATGCAGCCACAGTTTGGTTATAAACCAGTGTCAAAAGTATTCTGTATCAGAAGTCCATACCTGAAATTTTAGCCATTGTATTTGAGAATTAAATTTGGTTGAACTGTGCCGTGTGTGTGACAAACCTTCGAGAAAACAAGTTGTTGGCCACACGACTGAATTAATTAACCTCCATTAGCGTGTTTTATGTTTTTCACATAGGGGTCTGGTAAGGCACAAAGGAGGAGATAAAAGTTCCAATATGTGTCAACCAAACATTTTCAAACCACTGCTCTCACAGTCTTACGATCCAAATTGTGTGCTTTAAACCTTCCGCCACATTTGGTAACCTGCAATAAAAACACTTTGTAAGCCAGTCACTGTCACGGTTTTAGGTAGGAGATTGCCACTGGAACTGATTGCGTTTGCCTCTTCATACACAGAGTGCTCATTTCACTCTACCGTAATATATGCAATACAGTTCAGACTGACTATTGTCAGTAAATACAGTTGTAAGTCACAAACCGTGGCTGTATAATGGGATAATAAAAATAAATTTAGTGATGCACCAATACAACTTTTTAAATACCTAGATTTAAGGCATTGCTTGATTCAACCTCACTGTGTGAAACTGATGTTCTCACAAGTGGATATTTTCATAGACTCAAAATTAATCACAGGCATGTCCAAATTTTAGTTATGTTGTTCTAGAAGGTTTAAAAAATGTGTTAAAGTGTTATGTTATGTGTATAATTGTATATTAACAGTCATGTCTGCCTGATATCCAATCTGTTTAATAAGGTCAGCACTGATACTGATCCAGTGGTTTGGATTGGTGCGTTACCTTTTAAATGTTGCTCGGGATTATTAGTGTTGTAATGAATGCTATATTATCAGCACATGGACAGAAGAAACTTTTAGCACATTTGAAGCAGCAAAACCCAACGTTTGTTAGTTTTTGCTTAGGAAGGCCACATCATTCAAAGCAATAAACGTACGTGAATACACAATAGCATTAAGTTGATCTATTGTGCATTTTGTGTCCATCCAGCCACGCCCACCCATCATCATGGCCGCAGCTGTCTGAGACTACGAGTTTACGTCTGCTGCTCCACGGGTGAGTCTTTCACTTGCAAGGTTTAGACCTGTTTGCAGACTGTACCTGCACCCATCTGGCACTGTGCTCCCCACAAACGCACGCACACTCATTACTCTCTTACACACACACACACACACACACACACACCGGCTGCATACAGATGAACACACAATCTAAATACAGTCTAAAACAGGCAGAGCTTTTAATACTCCTGCTGAGTTTCCCCTGCAGCATTTTCACTCACAGCACAGAACCCCCCCTTGCTCCTCTATTTCTCTGCTTCTCTCTCTCTCTCCTTTTCTGTCTCTCTCTCTCCTTTCTCTTCTTGCTCTTCTCTACAGCAGCAGAAAGGAGCAGCTCCAGCTTTGAAGGCCCTCACCCCCGCCTCCTTCCTCTCCTCTCCTCTCCTCCACTCTCTTTCCTCCTCTTTCAACCCTCCTCCCTCGCTCCCTGTCAGAATCCATTTATTGCTGTGTGCGGTCAGTGGGTGGCTATGTATATGTAGTGTTAACCTCTCTCACTTGCTCGCCTGCCTTCCTTCAATCTCTCGACCCTCTCACACTCACACACACACACACACACACACACACACACACACACACACAGACTTTGATCCCTGGCCTGTCCGGTCCTTTTAACTTCCACCACCCTGTAGTATTAACCTCTCCTCCCTTTCACCCCCCGACTCCATTGCTCTCCTTCCCTTTTCACACACTGCCTCTCTTCAGTTTGATCGGCCTCCCCTCACATTCCCTCTTTTCTCTCTCTCGCTTTCTCTCTCTCTCTCATTATTTCCTCTCTCTCTCTCTCAGGGCTGCTGTTGATGTTTTGGCATGTCAGTCTGTCTGCTCCGGGGGATTTTTTTAACCCCTTGCCACTCTCTCATGTTTCTCTCAAGATGTCAAGTTGGATGTAATTAAAATCCTTTGGTTTGGAGCAATGGTTTAACCCTCACTCTCTCCCTCCCAATTTTTCTCTCTTACTCTCTTTTAGCCTCTGACGTGGATGATGAGCCAGAGCCTACAGAACCAGACTACACGCTTAGACCAGGCCTAAAAATTGACGATATTGGTGAGTCATACACACACTCACTTAAACGTATGCACACATGAAGTTGAGTAAGTATTGTCTATCCACTATCCCATCTGGACTCATAAAAACATGTTTGAACACATCAGTCTCAATCATGGAAATCATATTATTCATACTTTTCAAGCTGACATACTGAAGTTAAATGATAATTATTCAGTTTTTTAATTTTCAACAGATCCCATAAACTGACAAATTAAATGTTAGTCCATCTCTCAATACTTTATAATTTTCATAGCCTGTCAGTTCTGCTCAGCCACAAGCCCATTTGTTTTTGCTGAAGATATAAACCTTTAAAAGCGGGTCACAAGAATATTGCTTCATTTTTTTTAAACGGCTCAGCAATTTCCTCAAACAGCTGGGCACTGTAGTTTTTAGCAAACGTTATTTAAACAGGAGTAAATGATGCATTTGTTGTGGACTATTTTCAGCAGCGGAGTTATACATTTGGTGCTCTAGCGACTAATACAGCTACAGGATGGTATATGTGGCACTCAAAATACATGTGTTCAATGTAATGAAGGAACATGTCACCCACCCCTGGTGTGGCTCATTTATGTTTTTTTAATAGTTTTTGGACAACAATGAGTGTCACAGAGGCCTGTGTAGGCTTTAGCTTAATCGCTATAAACAGATATCTGCATATGAATGCAGAATGGGAGAAGACTTATCGCAAGCGTTCTGGTTTCCATTTGTAGTCTGTTGGTTGCATGCAGGTAAACAGTTTGTGCGGAGAGCAAAAGAGGCAGAATGCATTGGCCGAAATGCAATCTTGGAACCCATCGGCAATCGTCTGCCGACGATTTAGCTTTTTATCAATCTCGAAAAACCTAGCTAGCTTTTCATTAGCTTTTTAAAAAATGTATCTGCATTCAAATTGTTGTCAGACAGAATTGCTAATCGGACTGTAAACAATGACCGGTGCAAGGAAGAGGAAGTCTTGGCCCAGATATCCGTTATCTGCTGGCTACACCGGAAGACCCAAAATATTGGTCGTTGCCCCCAGAGGCCAAAACGTCGTCAGACAGTAGCCGATGGATTCCGAGGTTAGTTTTAGCTAGACAGGCAATACTTGTTAGTGGGAGAGATTCATTATTGAAAAAAGAAAGAATAAAAAAAAAAGAATACTATGCCTGATATTTCCTGCATTTACAGGCCTTTGTATCAACTTAGCAAACAACACTTTGTGATAAAATTGGTTTCATAATAATGGTGCTTAATTAGAGAAATTAATTAATTAGAAATTAATTAGAAATGTTTATTTCTGAAAATTATATTTAGAATCAGGTCCTGAAAAATAAAGAGAAACATATTTTCATCTTTAATCAAATATCAATTCTTTTAACACAAACGCTGACCTAATCACTTCGTGCTGCTCTGTGAGCACATATTGAAATGGTGAACTAAATGGACAGATCAACATTTTTTATTAACTCAAAGTTTCTCCCATTTGGATTATGACAGCTGGACAATAAGAGGGCTGAGTAGAGAGATTGTAAAGTCACTCTTACTGTGAGGCTTTAAAAAGAGGAAAATTGAGCAGTGATGGGGTCATGTCCCCCCCATCCCCAGTGAAAATTACACACTTGTCTTTCCCTGGAATTTGTTAACAATAAGAAAAATATGGAATATCAATAGCCTTATCGATTTAATACTGACAGCAGACTGATCATTGATATTAATTTGATGGCAGGGTGACCAGTTCATTGGCCACGCAGCATCAAAAGTGGCCAGCTAAAGTGAAATGTGCCGTTTTCAAGAGACCTTCAGCACAGTTAACTTCACAGCACCAGCTGGCTTGGCAAGCTGCTGATCCTGCTAAACAAATACATGCATATTCATTTCACACTTGCCGTTGTCACCCAGATAAGCAAAGAACACAGAGTTTCATGGTTAGTTACCAAAAACATTCATTCAGAAAAGGAAAGGCATGTTCACTTTCCTGCGGTGAACTGCTAGATCTTGGCATTTGCTCCCAGATTGCCCCAATGTTGCTCTACTCTCGTTAGGATTACATAATTAGTGAAATCATGGGAATCATGTGAATATATCTAAATCTGTTAGCACTGGAACTGTATGAAATTTGGCAGCAAAGGGAGAATCCGAGCAGTAAATCAATAAGTGACAGACTTTAGGATAATCTCTCAGATGATCGTGTGGTTGCTTCTCAGTGTTATGGCAACAACAGCACAGCAGCACAATAACACTATGTACAGTATAGCTAGCTTGGCCTAGCTAGCTGCCACCCATTACACAACCCGACGTGTGGGTATCAGTCATCATCCTGTCTTGCTTTCCCACTCTTCTCCAAGGTAGCCTGTAAAATATGGTGCTGTGTTGTTGTTAATCTGTGTGTGCACATGCACACTCGCCTGTGTGTGTGAGCTTGCGTAATAAATCAGTCTGTTCTCATAACTGTCATAAGAAAACTCATCACTAGCTGCAGCGAATGGCTGCAGGTCATATGAGTTTGTTGAGATACCTCTCCCTCTCTTCTTTTCCCTCCCTCCATCATTCTTTCATCTCGTTTCTCTCTCACTCCATCTTCTTTCTCCATGCCCTCCTCATCCTCCCACCCTTTAATTCCCAACCTTCATTTTTCCTCCCCGAGCACAAGTAGAAATGCAATGGAGGGGAAAACCACCAAAACTCAGTTTATTCACCTTTTGATGTGTGAAATTGAGTTTTTCCCTCTATTTTTTTTTACATATTTTTTTCTAAAACGATATTAATCTTAGAGTATGCATTAATGCTATCACAGTGATGTAAGCCATATTAAAAGAGAGAAATAACTCTGTTCCATAATTATTTTGTTTTTTTTCCTTACGGGTAAGCACAGATTGGAGTCATTTCACCCAAACTTTTGTTTGGCACTACATCACTGAGCAATACATATACATTCTCATCACGTATCCTCACCACTTGTGTGCCTTCCTTCCTTTCCTCCAAATAATTGTAAACACACATGCAAAAGGTGCTCATTTCAAAAACAGAAAAATGTACACTTTTATTCAAAATCACACACAGTACATACGTAATTATTCACAGAAGAATATACAGAAAAGCAGTGGTTATTTCCACAGAAGAATTGTTGTATTGAATGTACTTGAACGGATAAGGAATGTGGACTACATGAAAATACTGTTAATATTTAGCGAACGGCTGACACAATAGCAGAGCGCAAATTGCCACAGCTCCTATGGGTCATTTTCACCTGTAGTGCTGTGTTGCCAATTAAATTAATAGGATAACCCAAGTGGTGTAAGAGGAAGTGAGGCAATCAGCAGGGAGCTGTGAAATGAACTGAAAACAGAGAAGCAGTACAGTTTCCTATTCCCCTCCCTCGTTCTCACTCCTCCTGACTGCCAATTAGACTCATCACATCATAGTTTTAATTACCGTTATTCAAAGTTAACATTCACACAAACACAAGGCGACACACAAACTGCTCAGTTCAAATCTGCCTGATTACCGTGTCAGAAAATGTTTAACTAAGCTGAATGTTGCAGGCTCATACTGTAAACCACCCGTTTCTCTCCCCTTCACTGCTCACAGTTTATTTCCTGGGCGCTGCCCGTTTCAATCAGTGTCTACAGCTCAACAGTGGTTCCCTCCTGAATACGGCCTCTAGTATTAGATTTCATTTAGATCTCATTTACAACACAGATGGAATGGTGCTAGCAGCTCCCCATGCAGCCATGTGATTACTGATGGCTTTCAGTGGGAGGATTCTCATTTACCCACCCTGTTGGGTCAGGTTACTGCATCTGACAAACAGGTCCGGCCATTAGTGAAGAAAATCAGAAGCTTTTTCTTTAATGGGGTTTATTGTAGCGATTACCACTCCTTTAAGCGACAGTGTGTTTGCCAGCAACATCAGGTTGAGTATCAGTGGACAGAACACAGCACAAATTGTATGTCACCTCCATTTTAATAACATTTGTAAAAACAGTTGTGTTATATGGTTTAATTCCATCTGTCCAAAATTATCCTAGATAAAGGTTTGGGAATCATACAGTATATATGTTGTAAGATGTATAATTTATAAACTTTTTAATAACATTTTGTGTATTTTATCTTATCTGTATAGATTTCATACATTATACAAATATGCTTTGTACATGCTAATTAATACCACATGCTCATTAAGAAATCAGAGATCCACTTATAATTAAAAGAGTAGAGTTAATAAAAAACAGGACACTGTCGCAGTTTCAAGCTTCCTGTTTTACTTTATTAGGTATCAAGAAACAGCCAATTAATACCAGGTGTGCCAGCTGGTTGCTCAGGTGCATCAATTAGGCTGATGATGTCACAACCCTAAACTGCTTCTTAGATTGAACATCAACACTTATCAACACCCAATGCAGCTTCAGTTCCTTAGACGCTTTTAAACCATTGTTTAAGGAAGGTTTATATCTGCTAGTCGCAAATGCTTCTTCTGTAGGGGGGATGATGTGACAATATTCATCATGGGGGCTAAACAATAGACTGTAGTATCAACTTAATCTTAACAGTTATGGCTCCCAAATGGTATTCGTTCTTTTTGTTTAGATACAGTCACAAAAAACTATCCTATAGGTCAGAAAGATGAAATCAGTTCATATTTAGTTGTATTAGGTATAGGCAACCATTGTTTGTCCAACCACATTTAGACATTTGCTATTTATCTTATACTGGCACTCCACTGATCTGATTTCACATGTCAAAGTCAATTTACTATTCACAGGGAGAACTACTCAGCCTCTAAAAACAGTTGTGTATTGTCTTCTGTGGCTCTGCAGGAGCTCTGTTAAGTTTTGAGTTGAGACACACACACACACACACACACACACACTTGCCCGCTGTCTCACTAACTGTCACAAAAACATAATTATTGCATGTGACGTTCATTGTGACCTTCTGACATGTTTCTGAGCCAAACATCAGCACACTAGAGGAAGCTGTGTGTATTATTGTGTGTGTGCGGCACATTTTGGAGCACAAAAAGCAGGCAGCAGCTGTCTGATAATTAGGAAGCTCAGACACCTAGAGGCGTCTATGAAATTGAATGTCATGTTGACAAGAACAAGGAGATATCTTAGTTTCGGATTGTGTTTATGAGAGTATCTGCGTGTGTGTGTGTGTGTGTGTGTGTGTGTGTGTGTGTGTGTGTGTGTGTGTGTAATGAGGTGATTAGTAGAGCCACACTTTAGAACCAGTTTTGCGAGTTGCTCTGCTGTTTGTGTCTTCAAAACCACATTCCTCTGTCAGTCAGTGCCAAAGTGCTGTGACCCCTCAGCTGCATGCTCGGTTACAGAGCGGTCAAAGCATTTAACCTGAGCTCCACTGCTGCATAGACCTCATTAGATTGGCCAACAGAGCATACCAGAAGAGGCCATCTCTAAGACCAGGTGTCAGCCAGTTGTTACTCTGCTGTCTGACCCAAAGACCAGCTGGAAATATTCTGGAGCTAGATTCGGCGCGGAGTGTTAACACTGAGAATATCACCACTTCGATGTAATCAGACCATACACGCAATAGTTCCTAATCAGCATCAATCGTCCTGTGTATAGACAGCAAATATGGCTTCTGTCTGGTCTCCAGTCTCATTAATCAGAGGGTGTCTGGCCACAAGTGTGTCTCATAAGGGTAGGCATGCAGTGAATGGTCTGGTGGCTCGTGTTTTTGTACATCGACTAGACATCAACACTCTGCGTGTAAACTATTTTTAGGACATCACCAGGTGTACATGCAGGGGGGGGTGGGGGGGCGGGGGTTACAGTATATACAGTTTGCCTGTGTGTAAAAGTATGCAAGTGTCTGGGAATGTGTCATTTTATTAAAACAAAAAGAGCTCTCTGATAACAGCTGCAGCAGTCTGGTAAGCAGACTTACCATGTTTTAGTGGGAGTGTGACTCTTTGCTGTATGTTGCCTTTTGTTCAGTCAGTCTGTTTCATTAAAACATTTGATCATGTTTTAGTAAAAGCCGTGCTGTGTAAGCAGATTATAGCACAATAAGAAGCACAGATAAACACACTTTTTTTTTTTCTTATTTTCCTTTCAAGTTTTTCAAGTCTGGAATAAAACTTCTGCTAGCATTGTAATGAATTGATATAAAGACATCACTGTCCCTCATTCGCTCCCGTTTCTTTCTCACTGTTTCTGTTTTTTTCAGATGAATTCAACCCTTTTGTTCCCAAGCTGGAGAAGAGCGTCAGTGGAAGCAGCCCATCCAGGGATCGCCTTCTCCTCACCGTGACGATGCTCCTTCTGGCCGCTCTCTTCATCTCCTAGCAACGGCCATCCCATCAGCGTCACCATGCCAACTAGCCTTGGGAGGGTGTACAGTATCAGCGGGTGGGGGGGTGGGAGAGTGGGGGGGTTAGGAGGAGAGAGTAAAGATACCACAAATAGAGCAAAAGGCAAGAAGAGCAAGAAATTAGAGTTTTCAAGTGTCACAGTGTGAGTGTGAGTGCGTGTGTGTGCGTGTGTGTGTGCGCGTGTGTGTGTGTGTGTGTTTGTACAGCTGTGTCAGGGAGTGTGGTTTTGGTGGATTTGAAAGACCTTCAGGCTCTCGTTGACACAGACTGAACCGTATGTGGCATTAAAGTCAGCCTGTGCATACAGATGCAGGTGTGGTAGACTGTGAGTGAGTGTGCGTCTGTTTGTATTTGTGTGTCTGAACAGGCCACAGGTTGAGCTTGTTGAATCATGCACACCACACAAAGCATTTATATGACAGGAGAGGCGGGGCTTAAATCCTAATAAAAAGAAGAAAAAGCATCAAATCCACCTATCCAATTGAAAACCATTTGAAGACTTTCCCCTGGATCTGATTGGCTGAAACACTTCCTTAGGGCTAGTTGCCATAGTTTCTTGCAACAAGAATTAAACTCAAATGAACTGAATCAAATCAGAACTGAACTGAAATTGCCTTTTTTTGTTGTTGTTGATCTTGATGCTGGGAACTTGTCCCAGTCTACAGAGGAAAAAAAGGAACCAGCTGATGAACTGTGCAGGTCCTGTGTAGGAGACTAGTGAAAGTAGCTGATAGTTCATAAACACACCCTAGGACTCCAGATGCCAGTGTTTTAGTTGTCATCTCCACTCTGCCGCGTCATCCTATGTCCACCATCAGTCTCCAGCACGTCTCTTATGAAGGCAACAGGACCGGACTGGGTCAGGGGGACATACAAAGCATTTAAACGATGAATAATTCACTTAAACATCAATTGGGGGTGGGGGTGAGGGGAGAAGATTTTACTGCAGATGTGCCATTGACACTGCAGGGGTTTGTTGATGTTATAAGTCGCTGTGTTACTTTTCTGTCCTGTTTATGAAGTTCTCCGGTTAGTCCTCTGTCATCGTCGAGGTTAACGAAGCACACGACGGCTACGGAGCAGCCATGGATACACTCAGCAATACTGCCCTCCTCTCGACCAACTGCAGTCTGTTTGGAGGAGAGCAGCAGCAGGGAGGAGGGACGAAGGAGGAAGGACAGTCACTCACACGAGCATCTATGAACAGATCCAGTCTGGGACAAAAAGAAGCTCACCACTGATCAGTGTCGGTGTAGCAGCCTGCTCTACCAATCTTATCTCTGTAAACCCATTTGTCAGATGCCACATGTAAACAGTTTTCTGTTACTGTATGAGTGTTTGTGTGTGCCTGAGTAAGAAAACATATGTCTAAGTGTGCCACGTGTGTTTGTGTTTGAGAGCGATGGTACTAACAGCCTATGTACATCTTATGAGTGTGAAAATGCAAAATAAAAAAAAATCAAAACACAACTAAAGCAACAAGTAATACATACAAACTAAGTGCTTTGTGGGGAGGTACGGCAATTCAAAACTCAAAACAACTGTACCAGTCGGTTGCTGCAGAATCCGGTTTCCATAGCAACTAGCACCTTATTCACCATGGTTACCCCACCTTGTCAACGACGGACTCTAGTAGGGCATGGCTTACCATAGTAGCTGATAACAATGATGAAGGTGATGATGATTATAAAGACGATGATGGACTACGAGCTGACCGTTGGCCAACCAGGACACACACCGGCTCACTAACAGGCATGTGAGACGTTCAAGTACTCTTGTAAATGTCACAACGGACAAAGAATGGATTTCCAATGTCTCGAAATTTGCCACGGTGGAATGTGATGTAAGCATTTTTACAAACTTGAAGTTCAGTTTCCTTATTGTTGTTTTTTTTGTTTAAAGTTTTTATTATTTTGTTGAGTATGCTGTGGTGTATGTTTTGGTTATCTTGAGGGGGAGGACTTGGGTTTAAAAGTTGAAAAATGGGGTGGGCTGAGCCATATGTAAACTAGGGCTGCACTCTGTGAGTTTATGAAGATCAATATTGACAAATCATGTGGTTCCCAATCCTTTTGGCTTGTGACCCCTTTAAGGGACATGCCCACCATTATACACATTCTGATGAGTTTAATTGTCTCGAGGAGTATTATTCAGATGTGAAAACAATTGTGATATGTCTGACTTGAGCCTTCGAAAATTTTATCGGAAAACTACGTTACGGACTACGATTTTTAAAAAAAGTTTTTTGTTGGTTCCAGCGTTTTTGGAGTTAAGGACTGAAAGTCAGGAAATGTTGGCCTCTGCCTTACCAATTTAGACATTTTATTTGTTTCTTGCAAATCCACCAATTCTATGCAGATGCAACACAAAATTGCTGGAGCAACCCTTAAAAACCAAGCAATTTGTGTTCGCCATCTCTGTGCAACGGATGCATATGTCCAGTTCAGACAGCAACCAGTTCAACCAAGGAATGATTGTACTTCCCGATCAGGTAAAATTATCCAGTAATTATCAGAAAAACTGGAAAGTCTAAAATAATACAGCAGATTTTGTGTGGTAGAATATATTTTTCCTGCTTAACCATCTCATGACCCGTCAGATTTGTGTTGCAACCCCTTGGGAGGGTCCAGTCTACCAGGTGGGGAACCACTGATATATAGGAAGTTATTGTAAAGAAAAGTTAAGAAAAGTAAAGTTATTTTTTACATCACTATGTGCTTGTAGTTTTGATAGTAATGGGGCTTTTTTCCAAAGGGTTGTGTTAGTTAGCTATATAATTTTCTCTTTGTAACCAACTTTGGACAGCCCTTAATTAAACAAAAGCACACGTTTTTAAATTCATAGGAATGTAATAGCTTCTGTCACCCAGACAAGAGATTATACCTATAGAAACATTCAAGGATCATGTAGTTTTGGAGCATCACTGAGTGCATTATATTATGATACAGTGTGTGAACCAACCCAGGTGTATATATGGCTCTCGGTGGGAGGGCAAGGTAGGAAGGGTTTTGGGTCCTGCTGTGGAGTGGGAGGGTTGAAGAGCTGTGTGAGAGGGTAAATCACTCTTCAAGAAGTTGCACTTAAGAACTTAGACACGAGCGCAAGAAAGTGTGTCTGTGTGTCAGTTTGTGTGCCCATCTGAATGTGTGTGTGTGTGTGTGGATCAGGGAGAGTAAGAATCGGAGCTTATTTCTGTTAATCACTTCATGTCTGTGTGCAGGAGCTTTAGCATGAGATGCTGTCTGTCTTTGTGTGTACTGGCGTCAGCGTGTACGTGTGTGGGCGCGTGTGTGAGTGAGTGAATGAATGGGTGAGCGAGCGAAGCGAGCAACAGTCTCTTTGTTCCAAGTGCGTGTGAGCGAGAGAGTGTGACCAGTTGTTGTCTGGCAAAACAAAACAAAAAAAGCATTTAATAGTGTTGGAAACAACAATTACAATCATGTTTACCTTCGACTGGAATGACTTTAAATGAACTTGAAAATAAACTGTAAACTGAAGAAACCATAACAGAGGTTATAAAAATGATCAAGATAACAAAATAATAAGCTTACAAATCTTACTTTTAACAAGATGTGTGTTCGGCTCTTTATTTGCATCCCTTTTCTAACCCCCCCTGCTCTCGCTGTCTTTGAGGATCTGAAAAAAAGGGAACACGCATGGAGCTAATCCAAGACAACAGATGGGGGGGTTGCAGGAAAGGTTTTACTTGGTATATTCAGTTCTCTGTAGATAATGTTGTTTGGGAGCTCACAGATGTGATTTTCCATATCAAAGTTGGTGTGGCGACGCTCTCCCTCAGCAGTAATACCTTTACACGCTCCGATTAGGAGCGATAAGCGCTTCAATCACCAGCCCAACATTTGAATGACAATGGGACAGGCTAGCAGTGTGTACCTGTATGTCTGGACAGGCTGATGGAGGGATAAAGCCGCTGCTGATGTCAGAGCGCAGCCAGGCTCACTGTCTGTGATATTATGCAACATGTGTTTATCATACAGGAGTTTTTCTCGACTGACTGACAGGACAGCACGAAGATGAACAGATAAGAGGTCAGCAGTTGGGTAGGTAGCAACAAGATGTACAGTTTAAAAGACAAAAGCAGGTTGATGAAAGATAAGTCATGTCTACGCACACAATTTTCTGGAAGCAATGCAAATTGAGGTTTGCGTTTTGGAAGGAAAGTAATTAACTAAAATCTGATTTGACACAAAATCCATTTTTTTTTAATATCACTCAACCATTGTAGGCTTGAAAGTTTGTATTTCTGTTGGGAACATGCCAGTTTCAATGGACTCCAACAGTGACCAGATTTTACGTTGGAAAAAAATGATCAAAGTATCCATCCACTACTAAAACCAGTCCTGCAGCATAAGCCACTTCTCTGCTGACCATCTGTGCGCTTGGTATGTTCCAGTCTAGAACTGACACAATTAGTCTTTTTTTTTAAAAATTGCTCAAGTTTCTAAACTGTGAAGATTTGTTGCATTTCTTTATCTTATGTGATTAATGAACTGAATATATTTTGGTTTTGGACCGTGGGTCGAACAAAACAAGCAATTTCAAGGTGTCCCCTTGAGCTTTTCTGATCTTTTATAAACCAAATGATGATTTGATGTTCCAGTCACTTTTTGCAGCCACCTTTTCAGGTCTACAGGGAGGGGGTTACTCAATAAATTGAGTGATTTTGATTATTTTCGCTGGATTGTGACTTTAATGAAAGAAAGTCCTCGTTTTGGCTGCAACTGATTGGCAACTATGGATAAGCTGAAAGATGTGGTCCAGTTGTTTGCGTTATCAACACTGCAATGACTTAATATACATCAAACTGTCTATATCATCCTGCTGATCTAATGTTTCAAAGAAAGCATCGTTATCATTTCCATTTGGAAACAGACACATCATCCTCCCAGTGGAAGAGGATCCAGGCGGTGAATCAGACATCAGTAGCATTTGAAAAGTGAACGGGAGGGATGATGAATGTTGACTGACACCACCCAGCTAACCATATTCTGGCAATATTAAGTCTGCTTTTCCGCGAATCACCCTGACTCACTTCAGGGTGACATCAAGTTTCCAGACATTTTTGTCAAAAATGTTTAAATAACCACAACACTCCCTCTCTTATTAACCTCAGCCCATTATTCTTCATAACGCTTGTTATTGTGATTGGGATAAAATACAACCCATCAGAAACTAACACATTAAGAGGATTAGCAGGTCGGAATATTAGATACAGCTTATAATTAGTTTATTTTATTTGAATAACAAATTGGGCAAAACTGGTCAAAGTTTGCAGCATAAACTATTGTGAATTAAGTTTTTTATTGTGGGTCTCACAATTGATTATATGTCCACGCTTGCAGTAGCTAAAGCTGATCACTTGGTGCCGCTGTTCAGTCACAGCTTTGGTGAGTAGAGTTGCTGCTCCCTAATGCCCCTGCATTGTAATCCTTTATCTGAATACATAAATCCATTAAAACCACAATGGCCATTGTGTAACTGGAGTCATTGGGATTAAACATGCAGATTTATTTTACAGGGTTATGATCTAACCATTTATTTGTAGCATGTTGAAGCAGGTAAGTTCATGGAGAGGGTTTGCTGTGGCTCCCCAACGGTGGGAATGTGGATGTGGAGGGCAAGGATGTGTACTCTCACATACCAACCAGTGACAAATTATGCAACAACTACCCATCTGAGGCTTCAGCAAATGACTGTTGAAACTCAAGGTCTTCCAGTCACGATCTTCAAGGCAGTGTTTCTGTCTGCATTCATTTATCACAATGAGTCAGGCTGAAGAGAAAAAATTCTGCCTACTCTCATTGCTTTTGTTTTACAGAGAAACCAATGTTATGCATGGGCAGCTTTGTAAATATGAAGCTGTGTACAAAAGGCTTTTTCGACCAATTTCTATAACACACCCATGCACAATTTTCTAATCTTTGTGAGGACCTCTGACATTACAACAAACTGTCTCCACTGCATTTTGTAACACCAATACAAGATTCAGGCTCTCGCCCTCAATTAACTTTAACCACAATGCCTTGCCTGCCCAAAAAACTCAAGCCTTTTCTAATCTAAATCATAAACACAAGTGATGGAGCCCAAAACCAGCCCCTCAAATAAGTGAGGATCACTTCAAGCTTCATTTAAAGCTGTGTGTTAAATGGTTATGGCGTTGCTACAGTGCCAACGCATGAAGCTGTCATAGCTACGAGATAGCTGATGTGGGCCTTCTCAAATGTCTTCAAACTTAAGGATTTAAAGGAAAACTTGGGTT
>CM022486.1:13126859-13266028 GCA_011952105.1 Coreoperca whiteheadi | reverse complement strand
TACGTTTTATTTTGGTAGATCGGTTATTGGTTAGGCTGACATTGTACTGTAAAAATGAAACAAGTTATAATAAACTCTAGTGTCCCTGTAACATGGTCTTGATAATTTAGAAAACATCAGCCAACCCACACCCATCCATCTACAACACCCAACACGACACATAAGCAGAAAGACCACGACACATATGAAACCGATGATCCCTGTGTTGACTCACCCTGCTCGCCATGCTCCCTCAGTCATGTCTGTGTGATGATGAGCCTTGATGAGAACGGAAGCCCTCCTCCTCTGCATCATGGCTCCTGTTTAACAAACCTGCTCCTCGCCACGTGAACACGCTTTTGTGTCTGCATGTTAATTCAGTCAGTACTCCTTGAGTAATGTGTGCTACTCCGTCCAAGGCATTGCACTGAACAGAAGGAGGGATTGTGTCAACATGTATGCACGTTGTTTAGTTCTCATGTATGTGGTGGGCATGTGACATGCGTGTACTGGTGTGCATGTGTGTTTGCTGAGTGGTGCTGCATCTTTCCAGAGCCACAGAAGGTGAAAGCTAGCTGAGTCACTGATGTCAGGTTGTGGTACCTGGGACCAAGTTTAAAAAACCTTCTCACACCTGCTTAATCATTAGGTCTGTGTGGTGATTAAACTCAGGTGTGGTTGATCAAGGTTTTGATGGAGTTAAACCCTCCACCATATCACCAAGCTATAAGGGGGACATCAGGAGTTTTCTAAGAGTCTTCTGAAGAAAAGTTGACGTTCATTAACTAGTTTGGGGATTTTCCATGTTTTTCTTTGCATTAAAATCAAAAGCAAAGATCTAAAACGTGTTCTTGTTCTTGTTTCTCTACTCTGCAAAAACCTCACACATGTTTAAGGTCTTAGAAGAATCCCCACTTGTCCACAGGGCCCACAATTCCAGTTACAGCCTGGTTGGCACCAAAACAGCTCTCACTAGTGCTTCAGAGGGATCCCACCGGGGTTTAACGATGCAAATTTCATCACTGATCACTGATGCTGATCGTTCCATCTCTCAAACCTCATGGTGGAAGCCTTAAGGTTGAGGTAATAATCTGTGTCATTTTCATATAAATGCATTGCTGTTTTCAATTCCTTATTAAATTAAATTATAACCTGCTCATGAAACATTTGACATTTCATTTCACCTTGGACCTTTAGTGGGAAAATCATCTTGTGAAAAGGAAGTGATTTGACTTTGTCTATGGAAGCAGCAACAGTGACTTCTTTGGAGTAAATAGAGAAAAGCCCATAAATTATCATGTGTTGAAAGCCACCATTGCTGTGCAGACTCTGAAAAGAGGGCCACCTAGAACAACTCAAACCACAGCACAAAAAAATCCAAAGAAAAAGACAGAGATGCTGTTGCAGTTAGTTAGCTCTTTTCTTAAACCTTACAATACTACTTGTCTTTTTGGACTTTACGTGATTTAGGTTTTGTGTGTTATTTTACAAAATACTGTGTGTTATATATATACATTTTAAGGTATCACAATCTGCAGACGTTCACTTTTACCTTCACGCCGTCAGCAGCACAACAGTGGGGAGCTTGGAAGATAATGTGAACAGCCCACAAGCTTCTCGACTAATGGTTTGGACACAGTTGAACTTTTCATTGCCATCAGCCAGTTTTGTACCTCCTTGCATTACTACAAATGTAATGGCATGTCTCCCATTGATAAGCGCAAAACAGATGAGATTTTGATTACAGCTTCTCAAAGCCTCCCAGTGCTCTACATGTTTTATTTTAAGGACCAAGGAAATTCAGCAATGCCTAAAGAGCATCACACTAAATAAATAAATGAAAAAAGTGAGTGCCTTGTGGATTCTCACTTTAGATTTCTATGAAATACCTTGCAGTTTTGGTGTGAATAGGTACTGAGAACTAACACACACATACAGTAAAAGTAGTTTTATTTGTATCTCCTCAGGCAGATATGAACACATTTTCTCCCTACAGACCAACAACCACATCACCCTCCCTTCATTACATAGTGGATATTTTTATCCAACTATATCTGAGGCTTTGATGAGATGATACGACAGTGTTGAATGTTATAAATGTCTCTCTTTACTTCTTCTGTCTCTTGCCCCGTCTTCCTTATTTGTCCATTTTCCTTCTGCCCGATTCCTCATCCCTGACATGGATACAATGTGCTTGGCCCCATCACAACTTAACACACTCTGCTTTGCCGTCTTTCTCCATTTTCTCATCCTCCCTCCGAACTGCTGCTCTGACACTGTCAGTCGCCTCCAGATTTATGCTTTTGCTGTTAGTCACCGCCTGGCTTTCCCCTTGTCCTCTCATCACATGCCCCACTCTTCTCTAAGTTTAGCACTAATCCTCTATTTCTGAGACAGCATCTGTACAGCCCTAACAGATGGGAGGGTTATATTTACTCTGTCTGATATACAAATCCATACAACACACATGTACTTTAACAGTGCACAAACATTTAAATACACACTGGGGATGAAAGACTCATTAATAAAACTCTTGAAACTGGAGAGTAAATATGTGAATTGAAAGCAGAATTTCATGCTTCAACTTATCCCTGATTGGTTTGTCAGGTCAAGTCATTAGAGAAACATTTACATATATATATAACGTTTATATATGATGCACCATCATAAATATGTGACAGTGTTTAAAACATGCTCATGTATAATTGAGGTGTGTGTTGGCCCAAGGGTTGTATATCATTACACCATCATTAGAGATGCGTGTGTTTTGTGTGACTGTGCATATTTGAGTGTTTTTTCCCCTAATGTGTGCATTAATGTAAAATAGTGTTTAATCATATGTTGGAACTTGTCTTAAGGTCAGACAAGGTATCAGATAGACTTAATGGATTTAGATCCAACTGATTAACCAGAGCATTGGCGCTGTGTGGTTTAACTGTACCTCTAACCGGCCATGTCCTCTTTTCTTATCCTCTAATCACCAGATTATCTGACGCATTTCCGGAGTGTCGGCCTCTAGTCTTCGCTCTGGAGTTTTTGGACTTCTGACAACAACAACAACAACAACAAAAATAACACCCTATCAGTGGCATATGACATCAATCTTTTCTAGTATGTTTCAGACCAAAATGTACTCACTCCCAAACTGACTGACTGGTCTTTAATACAAAAACTAACACTAGACAAAATATAGAATTAAATAAATCTACGTTATTGTTTTTGACCCAAAAATATTCCCAACTCAAGGTCGACTTACTCTTTTTTTCTAGAGCTTTCAACCATATTACACTTTCTTCACCAGTGAATGGAGTTCAGGCTTAACTTAAAGCCAACATGGATGTAAAGTCTTAAAAGTGCTAAGGATGAAATCATAACAGCTACTGAGCTTGTATGTCAACAGATACAGCTCCATGACAACTGAGAAAACTGCATCTGCTAATGAAAACCATGTGATATGGATGAAAACATAAAAAATTACAAGTAAGTGCACTATCAGTTGGGATTTTTTTGTCAAAACACAATTTTCAAGGTCAAGAATGAACTTTCATGCTGAAGTTATGATTGTTTTTTGCTGCTGTTAAAGGTTTGATTACATCACTATTGTTTGTGAACACAAGGCCTATAGTTTCTATTAGGATATTAAAGGTGGGGTATACAATTCTAATCCAATATACATCTTTTTTTCAAATTCAGAGAATATCTCCTCATGGTCCACTAGCTGTCCGTACTGTGTACGCAATGAAAGAAAATCTGGTGTTTGTACTCAGCCGTGGAAAAGAATTACATGGCCACAAAATGAAATAACCATTTCTAAATACTTGAGGTACAGTGAACTTTTCAAAGTTATACTGATTTCAGTAAGATCCTAACAAAAATGAAATAACCCACACATGTGTGGCGAGTGAGACATACGTGACGAGCTTGTCTGACTCATCTCTGTCGCCAAAAATGGGACACACCTGTGTGCGCATACATATATGCACACACAAACAGTGACAGACATGCAAACGCACACACAGGGCTTCCATCAGGTTGGACATATTGTGTTATTTGTGCTTATGTGAGATCATGCACACATACAGTACCACCACCTACAGCACAGTATGGCCGCTGTTCCAAAGAAATGCATATATTATTATATATATATTTATTCATCCCACATATGAAAAACATAGGTTTACTTTACAACTTAAAGGTCAGGTCAGGATTACAGAAATGATGATACATAACAAGGTGCAGATGCTCATCAGTATGGGGATGTGACAAAGCTGTGCTTGTTTGGTTAAATGTGACAATTTCCATGCAGATTTATTTAGTGTGTTAAATTAAAATGTTCTCAAATTTACATTCTGCTCCACTGCAGTGTCACAGATGAATGGTTAAATTGATTCTAAACCCAAAATACATCTTTTAAGTATCAAATCCCCTACCCCTGTAGACTCGAAAGGTGGCTTTAATAAGTTTTGAATTTCCTTATTTGCAGAGAACAGTAGTTGTGATCAGCTTGGAGTCAGTCGGTTGTCCCGAATTCCATTGTGACCAAGAGATCATGAAGGAAAAAAAGTAGCTAAAATCTTGATAGAAATTTCTTCAACCACTCCTGCAGCATGACTTACTCATTGTTTTACCAACATTTGGCAAAGTATGTTGCTTCTATTTGAATTGCCACTATCGCCGGTGAACTGTATCACAACATGGAAGCTGTGTATTTAGCCCGGAAATTGCATTTGAGAAGTTTTAAGGACATGTTCATCTTTTTATACTGCTATGAAAACATGTCACCATTGGAATCCATTGTACCTAAGCTGACCAGTTCAAACCGAAGACCCAAGTTCAAAAAGACACCTACTAACACCTCTACAGCTCATTAATTAACATGTTATGTAAAGAAGATATAGCCTGTTAATTAGTCAGCTTTAGATATGCTGGTAGGCCTATTTTTGAACTTTGGAGAGAGCCAGACTAGCTTTATGCCACTTCTTCCAGTCTTAATGCCAAACTATGCAAATCCACTCCCAAATCTAATGTATTTCGCCAAATTGTTGAACTATTCGTTTTGTGCATCCACCTTTTAAGCCTTGGGGTCAGTGTTTAATACTCAGAAGTCACATTATAACTTTAAGCCATTATAGAGTAATTTTTTTCTAAAAGAATTATTGTGAATCCATGTGTGCTTCAGAAAGAATGAACTTGTTCATGTCCCATTAATTCATCTGGAAATGAGGAGCAAAATAAAAAGCTTAATGCTCTACTTTACTTGTTTGGCTAAGTTGAGCCATGAAAATCCATGGGGTGCACATAAGTGCACAAGACCGAAGTAGTGGATAATGGGCCATGGGCATATGGTGTGTCGTCTAGCTTCTGTTTTGTCCCTAGATTTCCTCTTAATCTCTCATGTGTCTCATTTTGACTCGTCTACTTTTCTGTCCTGCATATAAAGCAGGCGTCCATTTTTTGTACTCTAAGACTCAGATTTCCACTTTTATCCACACAAGTCCCTCAAATGCCCGAACAACTCTGAAACAAACAGCTGAGCCGTCTGGCCAACACACACACACACACACACACACACACACACACACACACTGATGAGCACGTTGCAACTTGCTGAGTACTGCTTTGGCCAAATAGAGGAATTAATGAGGAAAAAATAACAGGCCATCCTAGTGGGACACTGTGACAATGTGTATGTGTGTTACAGAATCAGATCTCAAACGGCTGTTATACACTGAGCAATGTGGATTTTGACCTGACTATATACACTATTTTACATCTCTAAGAGTATTTTCTACTGCATTGAACTTCTTAACTTGTTGTTTAACTACTGTTAAATATTGGTTCTGATTTGCAGCAACTCAGTATTTTGGTTCTTTATTATTATTCGTAAGTGATTAAGTCACCTGAAACTTTGACCTTTGGATTCATAGTTGGAATTATGCTTATCTGATGAGGACTGACATCATACTGTATGTCTAATTGGAAAGTTGCAGTATGAACGCTGAAAATCAATCATTTAACATTTGCTGAGATAATTTTATGCTGTCAAATTGCCATTGTCATATGGTTTTAAATGAACCCCAGGTGTCAGGAGTTAATTAAAAAACCTTATCAGTTTCTGCAGCAAGGAGTGATTTTAGTGCTCAAGCTCAGTTTCTTTCAAAGTGGTTCCACCGTCGCACATACTACTCTACGACGCTCTTTCATTCATTCTTAATTCAATCCAGCAGGCCTAAAATTGATGGAGAAGCTTGTTTGTCAGTTCAGTTTTGGGGAGACAACGCTGACTATACTGTCATTTTTCCAGTCATTTGTCATTTTCTCCTCAGCTCTCCTCTTTGTGTGTTGTCTATTCTCCATTTGTCTCTTAGTGTCTCTTCAAATCTGTATTTTTCTGCATCATCATGTTCCAAATGTCTCAGCTGCAGTAATGCTGGAAAATCAGATCTAAATTTAAAGTGTTCTGGTTGACTCAGTATAAGTCTGTTCCTCTGCTTGTTTCACACACTAACACACTCAAACACTGTATACTAAACATCTCCAAGGCTGCAACCTGCATCATGAAAATGTCGGTTATTGTGCATTTTAGGTAACAAACAGGAATTAACACGAAATAACATTCTGTCACGTGTCGTTAACACATGTGCATGCACATGCTTATGTATGTTTTCTTTCCATGCTTAATTACACATGTATTTGTTAGCACATGGAGTCACAGACAGACCGAGGGAAACATGCTCCCTTGGCCCTGATGCTCTGAACAGACAGCGCAGTGGCCTAAGCTTGTAAAATGAGTGTATCATCCTTTGCCCCCTGGAACACAAATAACCTCTCTCATTTAGTCAAGAGATGCACTAAACCTCTGCTCATCTTCTTATCTCATGTAATTACAAATCAACATTGGCTTAATGTTGCAAGAGCTTCATGTTCAGTTTCTCAAAGCTGTTGTTCTTGTGTCCCAGACAGCCCTTTTATTTTATGGTGGTAAGTTACCTCAAATCAACCCTCAAATTCTACATTTAAAATCTCTTTAGGATTTGAGGTTTATCTTGAGCTGTATCACACACAGTCTGTGCCCTTTGTACATTGTGAAATAAAGTTGTGTTATCGGGGTCAAGATTTTGGCAAGTGAGGATAAATGCCGGATGTTAGAAGCCTAAAATTTACAAATTGGAGATTTGATGTTTTTCTAGGATTGAGTTATTTATACAAGTTACAGACATTAAAATACATTTCCTTTAATGATCTGCATAAATGTTTTTGCAAGTTGCTTCTTCATAATGGGATTTTATTGAGGCCTATGGCTCATTATATTCCAGTGGTTTCATAACTCAGCCTGTGGGCTTTTTTGCTGCTCGCCCCTGATCTTCCGTGACCCTTGACCTTAACATCAATCAGATGCCAGAAATACACAAACTGTTTTGATAATGACAATGAGAAGTAAAGTATTATGACCATTGTATAACACAGTTATCATTATTATTGTGATAAATCTCTGTCAGTACAGTAGATGAAACCTCTATAGCCACAGTGTGCATACAGGTCACAGCATTTCATAATATAGATCTTGTCAGTACTGTCTCATTAAAACAATGTGCTGCAATATAGTTCCACTAGCCCAGAGGTCAAATGCATTAGAGACATTATTTTCTGCAAAAATGCGTTAGTAATGAATTGCATATCATACTCATGCACTATCTAACGCAAGGATATGTTATCCCTCAGTGCTTAACCTGATGTACAATTTAGCCTAATGGTTGCTCTGCAGATACATCACTGTAAATGTCAATTTTGACAGCAACATCAGGTGTAATTCTCTTTTTTCCAGGAGAACCACTTGTAATATTTGGGTCTCGTTGCAAGGTGCTTTTTGAAACAAGCTCATAACTCACAACACTCACTAAAGCACCCATTCAATTTTCTATTTGTAATTGTGATTAACATATTTTCTGCTGCAATTTTAACATACTGTGCTCTACTAATGTGTAATTTGCTGCAGATCAAAATCAATCAAAAAATTAGGTACTGATGCTTCCTTTCTGTTCTGGGCAGTCTTTATAGACTGTCATGACACATGTAGACCCTTCAAAACCACATCAACTCAAATAAACCTTCACAGAAATACTTTCCCCAGCAGATGCATATGCTATGCTAGAATATGAGGCAATACATACTAATATTTCTCATCCACAACTGCTGACAGGATATTTAAAGACATCCCCATTCAAACCCATCCAGAAGGCAGAAGTTGAAGGACAGGTATGCACTTCTAATCTGCAGCCTCTGATTTATAATGCAGTTATGTTTTCCATGTCCAGTGATAGTAAAACCAGCATCAGGCTCTTGAAAAAAAATAAAACATACACAAAATAAACAAAATGTCTTTTGGTATTTCAGCTTCAGATTTCCAGGGAGTTTTCATGTGAGAAGAGTTCAGATGGTGACATCCAGGGGTCATACTGGACGCAGGAGTTCCCAAATGTTTCCACTTATCCTCAGGCATTCCTCATGCAACAATCCTGGGTTTGCTGGAGTTGCATTACTTCAGTAAACCATCTCATAGCATAATTCAGTCTCTCCAGAAATGTGATTTACGCTTACAGAAGGGTATGATCTCCCCTCAGGGCTGTCGTCTGAGAGGATGTATATTTATGTTTTGGGCTCTGTATATTCAGATTTTTAAACTGGAGTGCTGCACACCAAGTTGCCAATTTATTATGTGCACCAACACAGTCAAATAAAAAGTATGGTCTAGACCTTCTCTACAGGAAAAGTGCAATGAGAGAACTTCTGTTATGAGTTGGCACTATATAAATACAATTCAATTGAACTGAATTGAAATACAATCCAATAAAACAGCCCTGCATGTTTGTGAGGCAAATAATGGTTTCTTTGATGCTGTGTCAGAGTGTTGATTCACTCACTTGAGTTGCTTATTTTTAGCCACTCAAGCGATGTGGCTCTGGCGATGGCAATGTTTGTCTGATGACTGGTCAGGCCAAGACTGAAATATCTCAACGATCAGATGGATTACCATGAGTTTTGATTACAAACAATCATAATCATTCACAGGGTATAAATCCGAAGGACTTTTGCTCCTCCTTTCTCTAGCATCACCATGGGGTTGACATTTTTGGGTTTTAGTGAAATGTCTTTACAACTATTGACTGGATTGCCACGATATTTGCCACACACACATTCCAATTAGGCTGAATTGTAACTCCTCAATTAGCCTCATCATCAGATCAACATTTCAATTTGTCCAATACCTTGGTTCATCTAATAAAGTTAAAAAGTTAGAATTAGAAATACATTAATGCAGTATAATGGAGTTCATTGCAACACTGCTACAAAGCTCTGTGTCCAAATCTACCAGAGTTGAATCAACACCTCTCTGACAGTGATAACATACAATTTTGTGATTACATGATTATTGCCTGCTCCCACTGCATCTATCAATAACAATTTTCTCCCCGTCAATCCATTCTAGAAGTAAACCAGTGCCACAATTTTGGTCCTTAAATTACTGGGAACTCACACAGGGACATTGTGCCTTCTCCTTGCTTTGCGTGCCAGTGGTTCGTGAAAAATTGTTTCAAAATGTTTTGTCTTAGTTTTATCAGTTTTATGGTAGTCATTTGAAAACATCTATCTTGATGCAATTTAGTGCACCAGGGGAGATTTGATCTCATGCTTGCCCATGTTCTCTCTTCACTAAGGACAAACATATTAGTTTGTGTAACATAGTCAGACCCATATTAACGAACACAGAGCCAAGACACACACACACACACACACACACACACACACACATACACTGACACACATAGTACAGCACATTAGAATGAATCGAAACACCTCATTAACACACATCCTGCAGGCTGTCCTTGATTCATTTTGGCATCAACAGCATATTAACACACATGTCTATTGGGGGGTTCATATCATTCTAGTTGACAGGCTATAAATACACTCATGCCCTCCACAGAAGAGTTATACATGACAAGTTTAAAAATACTACTTGTTTCGGAGAAAAGATTAAATGGTAAGAGTGATGGACAGACAAATACATAATGAAGACATGGTGGAGGGAGAGAGAGAGAAAGGAGATAAAAGGTGGGGATTACACATATCAACAGCAGTAAGTCAGTGGGGCAGGACAGAAGGGCGAGGGATGATGGATGATGGAGAAATGGGAAGGTAGAGAGAGAAAAGTAATAATCTGGGAACATCTGGACGTGCCGACACAGAGGTGGTGTCTTACACTGACAAATGTGTTTTCATACAGTATACACACACTAACACACTATCCCTTTTCTATCTTCCTACAGAGAATTCATTCAATACAAGGAAAATACCTGTTTTTTGTTGACTTTTCTCCCCCTTGCAGTACTCTACTGGATATTGTTCACACTGTTGTTTCTGTGTAAGTGTTGTAATGTTCCTTTTCTTCAGTATCCTCAAACGGCTTGTCTAATTCTCAGTAACTAATTTCCTACATTTCCCAAAAGCACTTTCACCATCCCTCAGAAAACATGCCTGGACTTATCCAGCCATTATTTATATGTAGGTATAGACCGCAATGGGGATAGTGGAAGTGATAATGATAGTAACAGCAAGAGTTCCCCGGTGTGCCCATTACTCAAAACACAACATGTGTTTTGGCTGTATTGCATCATGGTCTTCTGAGGCTACTGTCAGTGAAGAATAAGATATTTTTGCTTCTTCTACACTGCACAGGATTTCTTCCTGTTTGGCAGCATTGAAAGTCAGTGCAATATGGTAAGTGGCCTTGATCTTAAGTTCTGAGAGGGTAGCAGAAACAACTGATGTTACTGTTTTTTCTTCTTGTTTTTGCCACATTAATCTCCATTGCAGCTTTACTAAATATGTTTTCAACCCCTAAATTCGTGCGCATCTCACTGATGACGTCGCTCAGAATCCCGTGTCATCAAGTGTCCCAGTAAGTTTAATAGTGTGAAAGTGAGCCAGCATGCACAAAACCAGGACCCTGAAACTGAAGCTGCTAAATGAAATTCAGCCATCTTTCTTTTTGAATCGAATGAAGGCCATCGTTTTATTAATTAATTAGTCACACCTGTGTTTTGAAAAGCCAAAATGTCTGCTGTGAACAGGACCTTTACCACTTGAATATAATGTAATATTTTCTGTGTATAAAGAGCAACAGCAAATGTATGCCAGTGTAGAGATGGAAGCTTGTAGGGACAAAATAATTCATTAACCTGTTTTAGTAGTCTTTTTTCTGTACTGTGCTTTCAAACTCTTAATAATAATTTTCCAAAACACATTTTAGAAGAATGTTGAATCAGATGTCAACTTCATTTACAAGTGGATTCCATCAAACTCATATTGTCATTAGTTTGATAGAGTGATAGCTAAGCTAACTAGTACACATATCTGTGGATGAGAATGCTTGAACAATAAGCATTGTTTAGCCACTTTTTACTCGACTACACCAAGGAGTCATGAAGTTAGACATAGATGTACAAATTGCCATTTTAGCAATTTAGCCTAATTATCTATTATCCTGTGGGGTTTTTTATGAGCTTACACTAACTGGTGCTAAATAGCAGTAGTATTTAAAAAAGTTCTATTAGTGGAACAGACAGCCTGGCTGCACAAAAAGCCCCAACTTCCTGGGGCCTCAAATATTTATTGAGGTTTCATTTGCTGATCTTATGCTCGTTTTACCATCAATATCAACACAAAGAAAGTTAAATTGCACTTGAAAAGCTACACATATAGAGAACATGATGAAGTACTGATGGCAGTCAGTTGTCACAGTTCATTTGACAATAACATGGTGTGAAAGGATCTGAGGAGGTGATTAGTGTGATCAGTTTCATCCTGTGTAACATCACATGCATATCATTTGTAATAACAAGCAATACTCTGTCAAATTTGTGTTCATGTGTTGCTGACTCAAAAGACAAGGATTTTCAAACTGACCAAAGTAATGGGCAGAGGTTCCATAATCATTAAGCCCAAGCAAACTTTCTCTCTCTTTCTGTTTTGAATTCCTTTCTCGTTTTCTTTCTCCCACAGTATTCTCAAATTTCTCCCTGTCCTCCCTTTTTTCTTTATACCTTGTTTGGTCCTGTCTCAGCTCTAACAAATGGTCTGTTAATGAGTTTGTATGGGTGACGGCCTTGAACGACTTCTCTTCTCACGTTGGTACACACGCCCCCCAACTCAAGCACACAAACACACACATAGGCTACACTGAACTAATTGTTTCCCTTTGGACACAAACTGAATTCTGTTCAGATCCATCACTGAGCAGAAACAAACAGAGTTTTGACAGACGCAGAGAGCTCTGTGGTATGAGGAAATGGCAGCAAAGCCAAACAGAGATTGGGCGATTGATGGAAGCAAGAAATGATGGGGAGGACAGGGGAGAGACAAGTAAATCCTTTGATCTTCTCTGACCTAGAATTGAAAGCTGGGCCACACTGGTTCCTGTAGTGTCAGATTTATAGTAAGCTACATAGATGTAGTACAACTGTTTTCCGACTTTAATTATCATATATTTAAAGGAAAAGTTTGACATTTTGAAAATGCATTTATTCGCTTTCTTACTGAGAGTTAGATCAGAAGATTGATATCACTGTCATGTCTGTGTGCTAAACATGAAGTTACTACCAGCTGCTTGTTAGCTTAGCTAAAGCTTGGCTGTTAAGTAGTGAGCTTTAGAGATGCTGGTATGCAGATTTTTTTAACTTTAGGATGGCGTAAGGCTAGCTGTTTCCCCTTTTTCCAGTCTTTGTGTCATGCTAAGCTAAGGCTGCTGGCAGTAACTTCCTATTCAGCATACAGACATGAGGTTGCTATCAATCCTCTCATCTAACTCTTGACAAGAAAGTCACATGACTTAGTTTGTCTATGTAAAATATAGATAGATAGTTTCATAATGATGATGGTTTGATGATAAGAGTATTTCTATGCTGAAAAAGCACTACTCATTCGCTGTGGCCTTGGGTATTGTGGCAAAAAGATACACTATAATAAAATAAATGTTCACTTCTCAGTAAGATCTCTCAGTAGCTACTGCTTCACAGCTCAGTCTGCTTGTCTCCTGAAACCAAAATAAAACCTCCAATAACAAAGTCTAAAGGTTTCAGGGCGCAATCATGCCGTTGTCGCGTTGTGTCTGAAAGGGCCTTAAGCATACAAGAACAGACAAACTACAATTTGCAGGTGCACTAGAATGGTAATACTAAATGGGTATCATTGACTGTACTGCTAAGCAGAGGGTTTCAAGTTTCAGTGCCTGGAATAATGCCTACCACACCATGGCATCACAGAGGAGTGGACACTCCAGCACGTTGATGGTTGAGTCAGATGAAGAAACACAAAGCAGGTGGCGGAGGTAAACAGGAGTAGTGTTTCTGGATGATGTAAATAGTGTAGTATCAGTGACCCGCTTTACCAGCAGGCATGATGTCACTTTTTCAAATTCTGATTGCACTGTTTTTAAATGGATTTTTAACATTTTTTGCCATATCAACATCTATTCAATGTGAATATACTGTATTTGCTTTCATTTTTCTTCTGTTTTCACTCTTTTTATCTGTATTCCTCTAGATTTTCCCTTCTCTCTGGCTCACATTTTCACATCAATGTATATGCTTTTTTGAGTCTATCGACCCCAAAGTCCATGAGCTCCCTCTCCTAAAACATACTGGCATGCCATCATGCATGTATACATAAATTCACATGCTTATATACACTAACAGATACCTTCCACACACTGGTGCACAAGGCAATAAATATGCACATGCATGCACACACAGAGACAATGGTGGTCTGATGAAGGGACAATAGGGCCTGTGTAAGCCTTGTGAGCTTTGCTGTGCCTGTCTCTGTGGGAGTTTAATGGATTCCACTTCAGCCAGACACACAGAAAGAAAGGTTTCAGAGCGGAGTTTACAATTTACATTGTCTCTTTGGCCAAAACAACCCAGCTTTCAAAGTCTGATCTTGGTGAACTTTGCACATACACTTGTAAGATAAAAGTTTTATTGAGTTATGATAACGAGTACAACCATACAGACGCTCCCTCTCTTGTTTTATAGCTCTTTCTCTCTGGCTTTCTTATCTGTTCTGGAACAAGGTGCACACACACCTGGGTAATAGTTCTCGCCATGACCTAACGCACGTACGCTTACAAATGTGACTCAGCATAGCAATAGCACATACATCATGCGGGGACTGATTATTCACGTGCATGCTCCCTTACATTTTTCAACCAGTTCTGCAATTTTGTATTTATTAGCATCTTTTGACTGTATCCTCATGAGTGTTTTTGTTGTGTGCGTTGGCGGCTTGAACGATGAGAGGAAAATCACCAATTCTACCTCCCATACATCCAATAATACCACCCAGCTGTGTCTGTTGTTGCCAAGGTAACTCAGACTGACTGGCCAGTCGGAAGCAGAACCTAATTACAATCTGCCACCCTCCGCTCTCTCCCCTTTTTCCATCCCTACATCCGTCCTTCTCTCTCTCCAACAACCTTCTCCTAGCCTTTCATCTCTCCACAACTCAGGCTCAAGAGAAACAAGAAAAAGTAGCTTTTTGATAGATATGCTAGGCTTACTGTCTGCTCTTTCTGTCTCTCAGGCATCTGTCAATTAAATTCAGTCTGTCTGAATCTGTCTGATCCTCCTGACCTGCAGAGACTAAGCAATCCGAAGCAGGTTTGACTGTAATAACCAGTCCTCAATTTATGGAGACTAGTGGACTGGAGCATTAAGGACACAAGAATGAGGGCTGCATGTCTGGAAAAACTGCCCTCAATACAGTTTGTCCTCTGACCATCTTTCTGCTTAATTCACACAAGCAAATGCTCAGCCTTCATTTTCTCCGATAGCTGTATTAACACTGCACTGATGGCAACGGACCAGTGTCCTTTAAGCTGCAGTAGGTATCCGTAATGTTGTGCATAAGTAGGTCTTAGCCTACTGTTAGCTGTCTGAAACTATGGACAGTAAGATGTAGGTCAGGGCGTCCCTTTGGATGGACACTGCCAAGTTAGAAATACTGTATTTGTACACACCCTCTTGTTTTTTCATCCAATGTTTTCTTTATTGGGTCAGACAGACAACGTGAGTGACGCTGGTCTTGTTCAGACTGCTGTATGTCCACACATTAAGTCAGTCTCTGCAGAACAGTCAACACCAATCCTAATAAAACATTGACGGGGCCAACAAGCATACAGATGTAGATCAACAAGAGTCAAACACCACGTGGCTCAACCCCAAAGCACATGCACCCCACCCAAATGCTTTCGAAATAGACCACCCTGGCCCCAGACACCAGTAATGTCTTGAACTGTGTGCATTGGGTGTATACCTCAACAAACTGTGATTTCAGTGACTTGACATTTTGAATTGACATCACCAATTCTTCCATGTAAACGTGATTTCTGTTTTTGTTCTGCCGCGTTTTTTATGTTGATTTCAGCTTTCCGAACAATAGCTGCCCATGTACATTTTCTTTTGTCTTACTGCCAGTCATTCTTGGTTCATGTGGCAGAGCAATAATTGGTGCTGTATTTGACTTCACCTAACCTCTTTAGACATCCTGGCAGGCTATTCACTCCCCTCTCCTCTTTCCCTGCTTTTTTCCTTTCTCTTTTTCGAACTAGTGTGAAATCTTGTCACTTATTTCCCATTTCTAATCCAACATTTTCTTTTCTAGTGTATCTCCTGAACCCAATCTACATATCTGTACCTCATTTACTCTTGCTGACAGTATCAGACTCTGACGTTCCTCTTCTCCTCAGCCCTGTAGATCTGCGTAGTGACACGGAGCTGTTTCTGTTACCCTCCAAAATATATTTGGCTTTATCAGGACATAGATCGGGTTACCCCCTTCACCCTCACCCTGCTTTCTCTTTTCTCCTCCATCTTTCTCTCTGGTTCTGCCTCTCACTTTTTTAAATCTCCCCATTTACTTGTATCTTTGGAAACATTTTCGGTTTTACCTATGTCCACCATTTTATTTCTTCCTTAAAAATTCTCCTTCACGCTCATTTCCTGCGCTCCTTGGTTCCCTTGTGGACTGGCTCGCAGTAAAATGAATGGCATAATTAGAATCACACACTCTTAATTGGCTCTTTCCCAGCTCCATTCATAACACCTCTATTTAAAATCGCACCCCTCTCAGGGCGCTTGCATCTGTGTGTGTGTCACTGGAGGCAAAAGTGTGAAATTAAGCTTGCCAGAATGCAGTAAAAGCACAGTGAACTCTGGACATGATGTGTGTGTGTGTTCCCAGTGTATGTGTGCACAGTGCACTCATTAGCCCATGTCATCTAATGAGAGCCATGGGTAGTTTAACACCTCGGCCCTATAGACAGGTCCTGGCCATGCCAGCCTGATTGTAATTATGGCAGTCAGTCTGAACAGACCACAATGCATTAACAGCCCTCTCTCTGCTACGTCCTGTTCTGTAATTAGAAATGTCAGAGCCGACCTAACGTGTATCTTTGGACATTTCTCCGCCCTGCTTCAACAGAGACATACAAGACAAACAGCTGGAGAGGGAATTGAACTGGCAACCCTGTTGGCAGCCATTTGTAGTCAGGGAATACTTTCCACTGCGGTCATGATGGAGTGGAGGCCAGCAAAGAGGTGATGCTAAACTCCAGGGATTGGTCCCATGACTGTGTGTGTGTGTGTGTGTAACAGAAAGGGAGTAGTGTGAGCACATGAGCTGAACTACAGTGAGCTAACCACAATGAAGGACTGCAATTAAGATTTTTCCAAGAATAGTGAGAAAACAGCAGAGAAAACAGTCAACGTCTATACTGAATATACAGCTTATACAAACACCCATCACAGTGTGTGCTGGTCATGCCAAACTACACTTCTTTCTCTTTTTATATACAAAAAAATGCCACTTCAAATTGCAAAGGCAGTTTACCTTTGACTTGCTTATCAGCAAACATACACACCTTGCAGAAAATGACAACCTTGAGAAAGCTTGACTTGAGAGCTTTTCAGTGCCGTCAGGGTTCACTGATTAATTTGGCATTTATATCATCCACCAAGCTTACTTTAATGAAATTTCAAGTTTGCTACATTTTATTCCTGCCAATTTTTTATGCTCCCAAAATACACTGTGCGGAGTGGAAGCAAGCAGAACAAATGAATTTCAAAAGTTGACATTTTATTGAAATCCATATCAGTGTTGCTTAGTGGATCACATGAATGCTAAATGCACCTGTGGCTCCCAATGATTTGGAAATCAGCTTAAGTCAAGCAGGGTAACATTAAACAGTAATGTTTTGTGGTGAAGAATGATAATTTTCTTCTACACATAGAGAGGCAGAATGGCACATTGCAAAGATAAATTAGTAAGGAGGCATCTTCAAGCAATCAAAACCCATAAATAAGAAAAACACACATATTACATACATTAGCTTACGTTGAATTAATACAAAATCTAAAAGACCCAAAAATCTAAGAAATAAAACTTGATGACAAACAGCAAATAGAGTTTAAATCTCGTACACATGATGCAAATGCAAACATACTTGCACACACACAATCTGTCTGATGTAATGTTGATAAGAGCATGAGCTAATTTTTTGTTTGCAGTAATCCTTTCCAAAGCTGACATCTTTCTTTGACTGATTTAGGCCAAAACACTGACATACTGTATAGTGTTTTCATACTAGAACACTGTAGAATGACACACACACATCCTAGTGCTAGGCATAGCCACTGACGTTAACCCACTTAAGTATAATATCCAATAAGTGGATTGGATCCTTTATTCCGCTGACGGAGAGGAGAAGAGTAAAGAGAGGAGGGGTCCCACATGCACTGAGACGACCATAAAATCAGTCCTCGCCGACGCTACTATTTTTCTTTCTGTATATCCTCTCTAGTTGAAGTTAACTAACAGATGTGAGCTTTTAGAAGTGAGGTTCTGTACAGATTAGATGACAAATATTGACAGTTCAGAGAGATGATGCATAGTGCTTTGAAGCTCAAAGCCCTTAACTGTAAGCCTGTTATAACCAGACTTACTACGCCTCCTCTTCATACCTTATCCCCCCCGCATAGACGTGGACACAGTAATGGGATTGTTTTAATCGTATAAGAGTAACAATAGAGACTTTGAGGAGCTACGTAATCCTGTCCGGTACTGTTCTTTGACTGTTCTTTGTACAACCCCCTGACCTGCCCTTTAAGTGTATCCCAGTTAACCTGACCTCCGGCTGGAGGGCTGTATTAGATTACATTCTTCCACTGTACAGATATTGTTGACCAGAAGGAAGAGGAGTAGGTAGGCTTCACAAAGGGCTTTTTTCCTTTAAAGTTTCTATGTAAGTGTAAATAAGTACAGGATATATTAATCCTAGCAATAATTCAATATCTCAAGTCTTAGGTCAGTGTTACACCCAAATCTGGGACCTATCAGTTCCTGTAATTCCATGTGTGAAAACTATGCAAAGATTTCGATAGGTTTGGCCAGCGAGCCTATGCAGATGGCAGTGACCAATGCCAAATATGGTCACAAAGTCTTTTTTTTGCCTGCACGCACCCATGCAATTTTGATTTTGTTTGGAGTTTACTTCCAGTCCTACTGTCTTTGTCAAAATCAGGTATGATCAAGGGACATGTATTCTGCAAAATTGGTTACAATGCATCACATTCATTTTTGAGGCTGCACTGATTGTGCATCATGCCACAGTGACTAAGACGTCTTGTCCATGAGCGAATTCCCTGTCTGACAGTCCTATAAAAGCCCACATCAGAAAAGAACATTTTATTTGAATGAGTAGAGTCCCTGGTGAAAAGATTCCTCCAAAAGAACCTCCCTTTCCTTGCAACTGAATGATCTCAAAAACATCCTTCAGATCCCATGAGCCGCTTTCGTTGCAGGATCAATGTGTGTTTGTGCGTGTGTCTAACTGAATCAGGGTATTTCATTCCATTAGTCAATTCTGGTAGAGGACACCATCTGTTAGTTGTTAAGAGCTTGGGAGGAGACCACTGCCCCAACTGAACTCTTGCTCACTGCCTGTTTTAACTCTCCAATAACCTCCAAAATCTTACCTGACCTTCCCTCAACCCATCACCTCCTGTCCACACTTTGGTAACTTGGATAATGTCAGTGTCTGTGACTCCATAAATCATTTAAGTGAAGCTTGCCTATCTGAGAGTGTGGATTCCCCTCTGCTGATCAGGTTTGGCAGCACTGTGGAAAATCCTACGGTAACATGTTCTGCATGTATCCATCTTCCAAGGATAAACCATTCAAACCTACTAGCAGGTGTGTGTGTGTTATTTTTTTGTGGTCTGGTTTAGCTTCTGTATACATGTAAGGACTGACTAGACATCTTACTGATCTAATCTAATGAGGACATATTGGTTAATAAAGACATTTTGGCAAGTTCTCATATGATTTTTGGTCACTATGTGAGAGGCAAGTATCTAAATTTTTACCCATTTTTGCGTAGGAAATGGCCATGATATTTTGCAGATCTCCTGTATTAACCTTCTGTTCTTACCTAAGTTATTCACTTTAGATTGGTTTTCTGTGCATTGATAGATTTAATGGAGATTTGGGGTGTGTTGACTTTCACCATGAAAAATAGCGGTTTAGATAACATGGCTAAACCTTACCTTCTGACCAAGGAGCCAGGATTTTAGAAATACTGAGGACATGAGTCCAAATTTCCCCCAGAAGAACTAGCCAACATCTGCCCAAGGAATTTTTGACCAGCCACCAACCAAACTGTAGATTATTCAGTATTACAATTATTACAGTTATATTTTTTGTGACTTTCATCTCCCTACCTTATGGTCAGAATGTTGATTCAAAGCTTTCTCTACACGGCCAGTTATGTAATCCCCCCGCGAGAAATTTCCTAAAATGCATTTTTAAAACATTTCATCCAAACAATATCAGTATCACCCGTAGAAAACACAACATGTCCAATATGTGTGTTAATCTAGGATTTGAAGTCCTTATTGTGTCATTAAACTTGCCAAACCTTTGTGCCCTCAGTAGCAGCTCTGGCCCTGGTCTGATCACTCATGTTCCTTGCCCTGCTGGACTGTTGAAGTGCTGTTTCCACATACTCAAATCTACACAACTAACTTGGTGTCTAAATTAATATCATAACCAACAGGATTGATGGCCAGAATTATAAAGATAAAAGCAATGTTGTAAAACAAAACTGAATTACCCTGTAAATCCTCCAATTAATTATTCTCCTGTAATATATTGTCAATATAAAGCTCTCGCTAGTATAGAAAAAACCATTATGTGTGTGCATGTGTATTTTACTTTGTGTGGTAGTATGATAGCTGGACTAGACATTGCTTCTGCCCACATGTGTCATTTTAGGAGATCACCATGGTGTCCACTCTGCCAAGAGGTGCACACACAAACACACAAACAAATACAAATCTCTGTTTGACTAGAGAGCACATCAATTATTAATGGACTGCGCTCACTAAATTCATTTTCAGTCTCATTAGACAGTCTCTTCAAGGATCACATCTATGCTCCCATTCTGAGTGATTCCTTTTTCTACTCTTATCATAGTATTTGAACAATATTATCATAAGGATCATTTACAGAAGATGTGAAATTACAAAAACCTGCAGCAAAAAACTGCATTAAAAATCAAGTACCCAGAGGAGCATAATAACTCTAGGTGTGTGGCTGAGTGGCTGAGTGTGGGTGGTTCTGGCTGTGTTATATTCGAAGTTGCTTTCTGTAATTGTTTCTTCAGTTGTTTTTTTAGAGGCACATTAGCTTTATGCCAACAGGAGAATACAAGAGATGCAGAGATGATAGTTTAGATAAAGACAGCGATTGACTTTGTGTGCATGTGTGTGCGAGAGCTCCTGGTTCGAGTGTGTTTACGTGTAGAAGGAAACAGGGACAGCCCCCTGACGTGGCAAGTGCTAGACTTAACGTTCTTGATAATTAAGCAACTGTGTTGATTATGCAATGAGCGTGACCATGCCAATGATAGACAAAGAAAGAATAGAGAGACAGAACAGGAGGCTGAGAGAACAGTGTGACAGGGTTGGATAAATTACTGAGAAAAGGAACACCACTGAGAGAAAAAAGATGTAATGCAGAGAAGGATTTAAAGATAAAGTTGGGTTGTTTGGTGTTTGCTATTTGACTGAAGTTGAATGGAAACTTGGTATAATGATGTGTAGGTTGGGATTTATGCTTCTAGTGAGCATGCAGTAAACTATATTTGGAGTGGGTCAGGCAATGTGTGCATGCATTTAAAGAATCCATGACATAACATATCCATGACACCACATACATGCACTTTGCCCTTGCACCTGTAACATTGTAACCTTAGCAGACTGTGTGTGTTCACGTGTGTGTGAGCATGCATCGCAGGACCTAAACTTGGTTAGCAGCAGGGTTTTAACTTCTTGCTTCTCTAACTTGTTGATCCTTTGAGCCTATCCATAGACACATTCAGCATAGCATGCATGTTATGAGTCTGTCACGTAACCCAAAAAAAATCATATATGTTAAATCAGTGATATACTGATATGCTTAACTAACATTTGCATCATAAGCTACATCACCGAAGGTATGTGGACTTTATGGGAAAAATAGTGACTTTCCAGAGGATTTTAAAAGCTGGATGCAGAGATTGGCTTCCACTCAGCCAGAGGAACATTCATTAGTGAAGTCGGGCACTGATGTTTTTGTTGGCATTCCAATTCATCCTAGAGGAGTTGGATGAGGTTGGTGTCAGGACTCTGTGCAGGCCAGTCAAATTCTTACACACTAATTCACACCAATTCTTTATGGCCATTGCTTTGTGCACTGAAGTATTGTCATGTTGAGGGCAATTCCCAAAATATTGGCACAAAGTTGTAAACACACTATTGTCTAAAATATCATTGAATGCAGTAGCATTTAGATTTCTCTTAATAGCAACTATACTGGCCAAACCCAAACCATTAAAGTAGTACTCTGACATTTTGAGAAATACACTAGTATTTAAAAGAGAAGATTCCACGTATAAAGGTTCTCTGTGTGACCTCTAGGACCGCTATGGAGCTCTTTTTCTATGAGTGGGTCCCTGTTTTGTTTATCTTTTTCATGCTGACGAGGACACACGTGCGCGTGCAAGTGGACACGATACATAGTCCTGTGGTGCCACACTAATCCACTGATCTACAGGTGGCAGTACTGTTGCAATGCACCAGCAAATACAGTGAAGAAGTAGGCTGCTAGCTAGTAAACATGGATGTAAACAATTCTGGATTCAGAATACTTTACAATTTGTTTTTGCAATTCTTTCATGAGGAAGGAAATGCATTAAACACATTTGTTAGACCTCAAGGATGCACACAATGTGTATTGGTGAGTAACACTGAATGTAAACATAACTTTTGCTTGTTTACAAGAAAACTCCACAGGGCACCGTATATTTGTACCGTAAATATGAAGCTGAAGCCAGCAGCTCGTTAGCATAACAACAAATTGCCAAGACGGTAACCAAATCCACCTCTAAGGCTCCCTAATTATCAGGCTATCTGTCGTTTGTTTGATGTGTACAAAAACAAAGTGTAAAAATGATAATTTGTGGTTTTATGGGGTTCATGGGCACACTAACCTCACCTTGAGATTGCCAGGCAACCATCGGAAAATTCATTATTATTTCTTAAAACTATTCCTTTACAAAGACCCCCAGATTAAAAGTACACAAACCATGTCTCTGCCCATACTTTTAGCCAGTCAGGTAAATCATACTGCGATGTCATAGTCACATACTGATGTTTAGAATGAGTCTGTAGATGAAAATAACATGTATTATTCTGTGGAAACAGAAGTCAAGGATCATCCACAAACAACAGTTTTTGAGACAAGACTGATTTTGTTTGGTTTGCATTTCTAGAATTCTGCAGCAGTTTTTTCTCAGTTAGGAATTCCTCAGGTGTCCCCATGTAATAGTAATAATAGGACACTGGTCCCAACGTTTAAAATCATACTATTATCAATAAGCAGTATGAATATGATTCAGACCTGCATGACAAAACTGTTGTCCTCTATTAAAATGATGAAACAAACTTTCAGAGCTGCTTATTTTGTGTTCAGTTTGTCAAAATGACAAATTTCTTTTTAAATGTACTCTGATTTGACTTAATGGTAGAGGAGTATCACAACTTATCTCACTCACTTTATATTCAAAGGCAGAGAAAATTGCTCATGAACTTACATCCCTCCTCAGCTGCAGTCTGATCAAATCTATTGTTGACTTTCGGAGAGAAGGGCATAAGAGATGCATATCATCGTAACAGAGAAATCTACTGCCAAGAGAGAAACAAGCAATCTCTTTCTTCCTCAAATGCTGATATGAACACATGTACTCACACACATGCACACATGTACCCAACAGCCGTGCATGCACACATACACACACACAACCACCCACGCACACCCTTGGAAGAAGCCACTCACACTTCGCCCCCATAGAGTACAAGTCAGTCCATCTGGGATCATTAACACTATGTTAATGAATATAGGGCTGGGGTCAGGAGCATTTGAGGAGAGGAGAGAGAGAGAGGACAGAAGGTGGGAGGATGGAGGTGGATAATGGATTCACTTCTAACAAATGCACTGCCTGAGGTACTTGTGTGTGTGTGGTGGTGGTGGTGGTGGTGGGGGGGGGCATGGATAAGAAAAGATTGAATATGCAGGGGGGGGCAAAAAGAAAAGAACGGACCACACCAAGACCAAGACAGGGGGGCAAGTAGGAACTGAAAGGGAGCAAGAGAGTAAAAGGGTGGAAAGATGCTTAAGGAAAATACAATAAGAGAAAGTATTCAGGGAGGGATGTACCCAGTAAGGTCTGGCCAGGGGCTGATGACGGCTGCGTGGAAATAACTGAACAGATGAACAGAAGAAAGGGAAGGAAGGAAAGACAGCAGAGACAACAGATGAGCCGACAGAACAGGCAGGGATACAGACAAGGAGATACAGTATAACAAATGATGGCAGTGGCAATGCAAGCTGAGTAGCGTGGTTAAATATTTCACTGAGGTTTGTTTGTGCCTTTGTGTGATGGCGTGTGTGTGTGTGTGTCCGTGCGTGTGTGTGTGTTTGTGTATGCATGGCCATGGGAGACAGAAAGGAGAACAGAGGAGAGCGCGAACGAGTGGAGTGTGCCTGTTGACTGGGCGAGTTAATGATTCCTGTGGTCTGAATAGTGAGACAGTGTTAGTCCAGGAGGGAGGGAGGAGGCTCATTTACCCCCTACTGACACACACATGCAACATTGTTTAGGTTTGTTTGCATGCGCATCCATGGCCTGTTTTGATACCCTGTTAGCTTGTGTGTTGCACATTTGGAAACAGCTCTGCCTCCCTGGCGACTTTCCAGAAGATGCTCCGAGCAGAAACACGACCTTATTGCGAGCTTGTCATTGCAAGAATCACTATTTGCCCCCCTACTGGGCTAAATCTACACACACTGAGCGCTGTTAAGCAGAAGTATGCCTCCCTGTGTTTGTATTGGGGACCACCTGTATGCAGATGAATGGGTGTGAATAGCGGCCCGAAGACATGCCTTTGTGTTGCCAGAGAAGGAGCAGCTTGTCGGAGTGTGCCGCTATGAGCCAGAGGGCCATGGGCCCGCAGGAGGCTGGGGATAAAGGGACAGAGGGCAGCAGGGTGACAAGCTGTCCATGTGTAGATGAAACAATGCCAAGTGTTAACTAGCCTAAGCTCGCAGTAATGACAGAGGTTGGGTGAACAAAGGGCGACTGTTTGAAATGCAATCTGTGATCAACTAGAGTCAATACGGAGCATATTACAGTGATTTAGCCTCTTTAAGCCCCTTTATACCCTTTTCATTGTATCATAATGTTGATCTTCCCTATGACCTTTATTCCCCAATGTTATCAAAGGTTATTCTCTGTGGGAGATGTTAGGGAGGTGAGGCACAAAACATCAGCTGAGACAGTGGCGCGAGGGCACGACAAGTGATGACGTGGTAAACTCAGGACGAAAAAAGGAGGCAGAAATGTGATCAACAGGAGAACATCTCGCTTTTTCTAATACAGCAACAATAGAGACAGCAGGAGGGATCAGAGCACTCCTACACATCTTTACAAACTCCAATAAAAACCTGTGCAGGCACATGCCTGTCTTTGGGCAGATGTATTTGTACGCTGGCCTGAACAACTAAGCACCAAACCATCCCTCTTTGCTCCTTGTTATGTTTCAATGTTGCTGACGCCCAGTGTTTCCTTGTATCTTTTATCTATAACACCCTACTTTTCAAAGTTTCACTCCACCTCATTGTTATTTATTCTCTCCTATCTATTGAAAACTCCTGCTTCATATTTCGGTGCGTGTCTCAGGAACCCCCTCCAAATCTTGAGACAAAGAGCCCTGACCAGCTCTGATCCCTGCCTGGGGCCGACAGCATAAGAGTGGAGAGGAAGAAGTGAGCAGCAAAACTGAAAATGTAATAGTCTGAAGGGACTCAGTCTTCTTTTAAATAGCTGTCTACCAAATATCCTTAACCCCTCTTATCAAAACATTTATTTTAGCTGGGCTGATACTTTTTTTCTCCCTCTGACACCATCTGTTTTTGTTTTATAAGTTTCTTCACTCCCCAAAACTCTTCTACATGTTCCCCTCCAATAAAATTGCCTTTGCTACAGTTGAGAGGGTTGGAAAGAGAAAATCAGGCATTGCCAGCTACAGGTAGCACGGCACGCTGTCTGTTTTCTTTTACTTAATTACGCAAGTTATGTAATGTGGGATTTCCATAGCATGTTGAACAACTTGTGGCAGATACTGTGACGCCTGGAGACAAGTCCCTAGAAAATAAACAAGCCGGTCCCTGTTTGCTGAAAGGTTTGTATGGCTGTCAGGTCTTCCCCAGACTTCCTTTTATCCACTTTTAGAACTGTTGAGCTTTCCATCGTCTCAAACACTTTTTCTGTGAGGTTTTTTTTTTGAGCCATCACATTTTCTCTGCTTTACTGTCATTCTTAAAAGCCCTGGTCTTCCCTTGTCTGTGTGTATCTGTGCGTGCCTATATGGGCTGAGGGAGGATTAAGCCTCACTCAGAGTCATCTGCAGTTTCTCCCAGCTACAACACCATCATAAGAGAAGACTTAAATGTTTGTTTGTGTGTTTCTCTCTGTGCGTGTTTGTGTACATGTATAGTATGCATATACTACATTTGAATGTGTGTGATGGGAGATTCCAGCCATCTGACTAATGGCTGCAGCAGGGGAGAGGAGGTGTATTTGTGGGTTGTGAATTTCTAAATTTGTTTTTCTGTCTGGCTACACGTTTAGTTTTGCATTAGATGGACGGATCATGAGGAGATCCCATGTTTGAGCAGCGGAAGTCTGCTGGCAATGAGGGCCACTCTGAAAATCACTCCTAGAGTGATGTGTATGAGTGAGAACTGGGGGATCCTGTTGCTGGTAGTCTGAAGCCCATGAATCATTGGCTAGTTTTGGAGCTGCTGGAACAGTATTTGCATTTCAGTCATTCCTTAGAGGAAATCAATACTAAAGCAGTTTCTAATGTCAGTAGAGATAAGTGAAAGAAGCTGGGCATTACAGGAATAGATGCTTGAATGTGTGAAATTATCCAGACGTTTTGTGTAAGGACAATTTATCATGAACTGGAATTTTTAATTACAGTGTCAGAAATTGTTAAATTAACCACTTGTATACATTATTCTTTATCATGCATTAGTTCACTTCCTCACCCCTCTTCCTCCTCCATTTCCCCCTCATTTTTGGGGAGACAGTATAGGATGGAAAAGCACCCTCAGCCATGATTAAACCCCCACTGGGATCTACAGTCAGTGTGTGTGTGTGTGTGATCCTCTCAGAGTGCCAGGACGTGTGTGTGCATGCCCTGCCAAGCCTAGGGACAGTCAGACACTCAGGTTGTCTGCACATACAAACACACACACACACACACACACACACAATACCCCTCCTGTTTCCCTGCAGTTATGGAACCAGCTAACCCAGGCTGGGCTCCATCCCTGCCTGAGGGAAGCCCTCTCCTGCTAGGGCCACAAACCCGCTGATACCCTATGGTCTTGACTTTATCCATTCCATCTGTGCAGTGGTTTTCTGTAGTTACCTGTCTGGGGATGCGGCTAAGTGGCGACCACAAGATCAGACTGACTGATAACACGGTAATAATTCTTTACAATCTGACAAAAAAAGTAATCAGTACACCAGCGTGCCTAGACAACAACAGCCTGCAAGAACATACACACCTCCCTGCAGAGGGTTCTCAAATGATTGAAACGGAACTAGCGGGACTACCAGAGCCAAAATCTCTTCAGTATGCAATACATTAAAGTACTCTGCCTTGGCAGCATTAGTGCAGCAACATATGCTCCGTTTCAAAGTCCTCAACAACAAACATTGCAAAATGATGCAATTTAGCACAAGACCAAAAATACAAGTTGACAAACTGCATTACAACGCATAATGACAACTCAACACACAGCAACATACAGTACGCCACAAAGCAATGCAGCACAGCCCAACAGCAACTACAGTGTTGCAACACAACAACATAAAAAAGAAATCTACATAACATAATGGCTGTAGGAATTCACTTAAATTATTAAACTAAATAATCAATTTTTCAGTGGTGGAAAGCACAAAGCACATTTACTCAAGTAAGAACAATTTTGAGGTAGCCTACATTTACTTCACTCGAGTATTTCCATTTTATGTTACTTTATACCTCTAGTACAAATTCCTAAATTCCACAGGAAAATATTGTACTTTCAACTCCAATACGTTTATTTCACAGCTAACGGGAACAAGCGGTAGAAAATGACTGACTGACTGACATTATAAAATGATGCATTATTACATTTCTTCTTACATGTTAATGCATCAGTAATTAAGATCCAATAACCCTGACAGGGGCCATTCTGCATAATGATATTTAAGAATAACAGGCTACTTGATTCTTGAAGTACACTTTGTTGTTACTTCTGTATATTTTTGAGTGCAAGACTTTTACTAGAGAATGATTTGTTTTATACGTTTTAACTTATAGTTGTTTATAATTGTGTTATCTTATCACTCGAATATGCAGGGTGACTTATATTTGTTTATTACGGTTCTACTATGTTATTATAGTTGTAGTAGAGTTGTTTTTGTGTTTTTCTGTGTTCCTGGTCTAAAGTGCGCCTCCACTGGCTGGGATGGGCGGGACATTCAGATGACCTTACTCGTATTGGTTTGCGGCACACCGAGGGGTGGAGCCACCGCCTAACAAAACAGATAAGTTGCGTCTGTGCGCACCAGTCAGGAGTTGCGACAGCGTTTGGGGAGCAGCATCACTCTAAACTGTCTTGATTACTACTAGAAGCGTAAAATCCACGATTTGTTTCCGTACGCGTATTTTACGCATATAAATCTTCCCAACAGAAGCTTTTTTAAATTATCGCTTACTAGCTGATCTTGGTAAGCTTCCTGTGGAGAAGAGGAGCTATGGATTTGGTGTATCTAGTGTGTTTGGCGCTGAGCATCGGTGCCTGGTTCGCCTCCGCGGAGAGACACAGCGTCTACTGGAACAGCTCGAACCCAAAGTAAGTGTTGATCTGTGCTTTTGTGCGGCAGGCTAGCTTATATGTTGTGTGTGTGTGTGTGTGTGTGTGTGTGTGTGTGTGTGTCCGGGAAGTTGTCTAATGTGTGAGTAGGATAGTTGTAAAGGGTCAATCAACCACTGCTCTGTCTGTGTGAATTCCCTGATGTCTCCATCGGCGAGTGGATGTTCAGTCCTACTTTCTTGAAATGTCACGCATGTAAAGTCGTTGTTCCTCTGTCATTAAGGCCCTGAAGCTGCTCACGCGCTTACACCGCTACAACTAAGTTTCTTGCCGTTTTCATTCATGAGGTGCATGTGGCGTTTAAATCAGGCATTTTGGTCTACCTTTTAAACGCGCCTAACAGGATTGTCATCAGGGTATCAGCCTACTAGACTACACAGCGTCAGCGCGGGGTAAAGGCAGCAAGATTGTGAGCCGGTGCCTAGACAGATGGACAGATTCATCACTATATTTAACCCCAACACATAGACACAGACATACTCTAATAGTAGAAAATAGACTGACAAGTATGAACTTGGCCAGTGACGCTGTCTGTACGGTCTGCACCTGTGTGTGTGTGTGTGTGTGTGTGTGTCAGAGAGGCACATATTGCTGAGGCTTTTGTTTTGAGGTCAGAAATGTAATGCTACCCGACCACTCAGTGGAATCGATGGAGCTTGACAGGCGCGCAATAACGCAGCGCGATTTATTGAGCTTTTAGCGTGGAGCGAGTGATGCTTGACGCTTGAAAGACAGTATTATTTTATAACCGAGCTGAAACAGAAGGACGGTCCCCGCTTCTCTGCTGCCGAGATAGGTCGATTCAAATCCGTAACAAGGGCAAAAGCCATTATGGTCTTTTAGTCGTGTCTTGATTACATTACTGGCTCTCTAATTGCCTTTTAAGAATATAGACGCAGGGCTAAAAAAGAGCCCTGCAACAAGGAAAACAATTGTCCTGATAATTGGATAAAGAGTCTAATGGAAAAAACTCCGGGTGTCATGAGCAGTGCTTGTGTCATGGGTTAGTCCATGTGTGACTCAACAACCCACCTGAGTCACCACAGACAGAGGGGAGGGACTCTGGTTCAGGTGTGATAGGAAGGGAAGGTAACTACACAGACAGAAATGTGAAACCAGAGTCTTCTTGATAACATTTGGATAAAGGACAGAACTGGAGCTCCCAAGTCTTAGTTCAAATACAAAAGGCTAGTGAAGACAAAAAGAACGCAGAGAGAGAGAGAACTGGGGTGGTCTAATAGTCAGATCTTAAGTCTGCTGTCTCTGATCCGGCCCTGGACTCTATCTGCTGTCAACTGAGAGTCGTATAACCTGAAGAAAAAAAATCTCAATATAACAATATTTTGCTAGATGGCTAAAAACAATTGACACGTCACAAGTATGCGGCTATTCTGCCTGTACTTCTCTTATATCTGTCACACGTCTGTTTAATCAAAACCTTTCGCTTTCTCATTTTGTCTTTCAAATATGCGCACTCACTCGAGATGTACAGGGGAGTAGAGTTTCTCAGGAAGTCGGAAATTTGTATCAGGAGGAAAATGGCAGCCAAAAGCCAAAATCAAACCATAATTGGCTACCCTCCACATGTCACTCGTATTATGGTTTTTGCCACAGTCTACAGTCTAATCTTCATTACTCTTCTATGATCCCTCATGCCCAGACTCCCCCTCTACCTCTGTCCCTCCTCTCACTCTCACTTATTTCTTTTTCCATCACCTCTCTTGTCTTCTGGTTTCCAGCTTTCACCTGCCCTGAACCATCCCCAGTGGTCAATCAGTCACCTGTTCTGAGGATTACATTGATCCATCAGTGGGCTTTGACGGCATTGGGCCGTGGATAATTGATGATAATTGATTCTTGGTCTGGTTGTGTGCAGCAGTGATTTGTCTTAGGTGAGGGACAGTGACCAGATGGCAGCAGCCTGCCCATTCATGTAGGGGAGTATAGAGATTTGTAGAGCAGTACTCTGGCAGCAGTTTGTGTGTTTTTTCTCTAATATATGTATGAACGTGTTTGATTTTCACCAATTTGTCAGTGTGACTTATTGATAAAGGCTTAATCCCGTGCTTCAAGTCCTGTAGGGTTTTGACACTCTGAGTGTGTTTTTGTGTGTTTCTTACATGACAGGTGAGAGGCATGTTTTTCTCAGTCTGATCCAGTCTTGTTTTTACACTACGTGCCTCTGCCTGTGTTGTATGTGTGTGTGTGTGTGAGAGAGAGAGACAGAGTTTGAACTTGTGCTGCCCTCAATCAGCTTTTAACAGGAAATGATTTTGTTCTTGTTGTGGACTGAGAGTACGTGATTGTCGTGTGTGTGTGTGTGTGTGTGTGTGTGTGTGTGCGTGTGTATGCACACACGTCAGAGTAAAATAAGGAGTGGCCATTACCGTAGGCAGCTTTACTGAGACATGATAAATGTGTGACTCATACTCACACTCACTGGGGGGCAAGAGGGAGGACTTGGGTGTTAATATTAGCTACAGCCAGCATTCCACCCCGCTGTTACTATACTCAACTCAACTGTCCGCTGTGAGTGTTGTGTTTGTGTGTTTCTCTCACTGTACCTGTCTGTTCCTCTCCCCGTCTTCACTCCTTTCCCTCTCTTTAACAGCTGGGTCGCCTCCCAGACTGACCGCTGGCCCCCGAGCCCTCCATCTCTTTTTCTCACTACTTTCTGATTCAAGTACATTCAAGAGCTCTCTGCACGGATATGGACGCTATTAACTCAGTGCTCCGCGGTCTCCTTTATATCCGCTATCTCTGTGTTATTTGGCTGCTTTCATCCCTCCAGAGTAGCCCGGGTTTATTTGCCACGCTCCTAGTATCTGTGCAAATATCTTTATCAGGAGTTTGGGTGTAATATAATACTCTGTTTATCTGCGTGTGTGTCTGGCGCTGTCTGCCTGCTGTCATTGAAGCAGCCGGGCCTGCTTCAACATGTATTTGTGGCCTGGAGGATGAGTTTGGTGTGAAGGGGGTTGATGCCCCCCCCCGTCCTTTAAGTCGCACATATTATACATTTTGTTGCCTCTCTCTGTCTCTCTTTCCACTCATTATTTACCCCTCCCCAGTCCATGTCCCATCTGGTTTTTGGCCTCTAATCTCACTAGAATGTGAACACCTACACACACAAACACACTGTAACAGAGATTACAGACGGCTTGTAATCTGACCATCTGACCCATAGACACAAAAGCATCATCCTGCTGGCTTCATTCTATATATATGCCTCTGTGATGTTACTTCTGTCTATTTCGTTACACTATGTCCTCTATGTATCTGGGTAGGTGGGTTATTGTGTAACTGTTACAATATCTATAAATTCCTTATACATGTACCTGGATCATCCCCACCATAATCCATCCTACATCAGAACAACCAATTACGGGCACCACATGACATCTCCATAATGAATCCTGCCTATAGAATATCAAAAGGCTTTGTGTCTATTCCCTGCTGATATAACTGTCCTCTTACCTAACACACTTACAAATGTGCACACATACCTTCACACATAATAGCACAAAGTAGCAGTTGAGAATTTTAGTGACTACATAAACTACAGTATATACTTTATATCTGTGTTTCAGGTCTGTAGACATCCTCCTCCCCCGTCACACTATCCATGTACCTCTGTTTTCTCTCTGCTCTTCCTCTTGCTTCCTTATCTGTGGTCCAGACTTCCTCCCCTCCCTCCATCAGTCCCCCTCTTTCTCACAGACCGTCCTCTGTTTTTGCCCCAGTAGTTTTCCACCGGAGGAGGACAGAGCACCTCTCAGCCCAGGCTCTGCTGACATGAGACAGGCCTGCTTCTGCCTAGCGTTATCGTAGAATGAGTGGGCAAGCATGCATGTGTGTGTATACTGCTCATTCATAGCATTTCAGGCATAGCTTGGCATTGCTGTCCACTCATAGCCCACCATCGCCCTCTAAAGGGCAGAATTAGCAACCAATTTCTGTCAGATGGCCTTCTGCTCAAGTATTCAAAGTTTTGTTTTGCCTCAGTTAATTCAAAACTTTTTTTCAAATAAGAAAACTGAATATATAATGTAAAGTCTAAGAAGTTCCTGAACTTGTTCCCTCTCTCTCAGCTAGACAGACACAGGCACACAGATTAACTCTCCACGACCCCCCAAACATATTAAACCAAGCATGATACCATTTGGCCTTCTTCTATTCATCGCAGACAAAATGGGAGGATACAAAACGGGAGACCGGGTGAAATGATTTTGGGGGCAGAGAGGAGTAGGAGGAGGGTGCAGGGTGAGAGAAGGGTGAACTGGAGAAAGGGATTTGTGTTGAGAAATTAGCCTGGATGAAGAGCGCTGGTATATTATGTCAGCATTAGGAGACAGGACAAAATAGAGGATAGGGAGGGGGGGGTGGGCTAATTTTGGAAGAATAAAGGAGAGGCAGACGGAGGGAGGAGAGAGTGGACAGTGATGGATGAAGGGAGGGGAGAGGTTTGGAATTGAATAAGTGTGAAACGGCCGTGTTGACAATTTTAAAAGCACAGAGATTTGCAAATAGAGGAAACTACAGAGTTGAGTGCTGGATCTATAATCCAAGTAGGGACAGAACATATTATTGGTGCCTAGTAGAGGAAGAATTCCCACTGGGTTTCTTATTAAGACAATGAGATAGAGGAAGAGTGAAGGTAGATTACATTGGAAGCTAATACAGAAAGACCTTTCAGTGTATATTACATTGGCTATAATGGAGTATCCCACTAGTGAGCAGCTAAACCCATTAGAACCACTGACAGCTACTCAGCCTGTGTGAAAGGAGGTGTGAATCTGCCATACCGCAGCAAATTAATAGGGTATTAAATGTACACCTCAAAGTAAAAGTGTGTGAGAGTGCGACTGGAAATTTGATGAGTGTGCCTTATGAGAACATAGTAACCATCCAAACCGCAGCCCCCTGTTGTGACATTCTAGTGTGTGTACACCTACTACTGATTACCTGAAGAGCAAATGGTGGGGGGATGCATCTGTTTAGTGTTTCTTTGGCGCTGACTCGCTTTTTGAGTGTGTTGTGTGTGTGTGTGTGTGGGTGTGTGTGAAACAAACATCTTCAGTGCTGACTCAGATGGTGGCGTGTGTGAGAAATTGCGACCCTCAACTCTAACCCCTTGACCCGGCTGCCAGTTTGAAACACACCCCAGAGAGACGGTGAAAGACGGAGTTCCTGTGTCAGTTGTTTGACCGAAACCAGCAAGAGCTCAGGGGACAAATGGAGGGACAGCAGCAGGGTTGTCAGGGAGAAGGGGAAAAGGAAAGAGGGACGGCAGGGGAAGAAAAGAAAAGAGAAGAGGTGGTAGAGCAGTGCAAGGACAATGGCAAGACTTCAAAGCTTAAGTAAGGAGGCCAAGTGTTGAAGAACTCACCTACTGTCATAACTACCACTGCTATAGCTATTTTACGATTTTATACCCTTGTAACACACACGCACTCATGCACACACACACACATTGCCTGCTGACTCAAAAGCTAGAATAGTTCCAGAGTGAGAAATGAGCTTCTTGGAGCAGAGTGGTAGAAAGACTACAGCCACCTTCATACCTCGCTATTTACACACACCTCAGTCCCATGCAAGAAAACACACATACACACACACACAGACACTCAAAAACAGAAGAGGCTCCAGTAGGCCCTGATAAACAGATGTGCACATGAGCCTGGGGCATGAGACGCTCTGAATAAGAGTCTTCAGAGAATACATCTCCCATGAAAACATGCACACAGACAAACCAACAAACGGGAAGAAGAAGCTGTGTGGAAAGTAGGTCTGCAACAACCGACACACCTGGCTCTCGCTCTCACATACGACATAGCTATCACGTTAATGCAACTCTCACTCTCCCGAGAACTGTCAGTCAGAGGCGAGAGTAGACGCGGGCAGTGGCAGATACGAGAGTCTCCAGGAGTGGAGAGCTTTGATGAGTGAAACGTAAAGTAGAGAGAGCAAGGAGGACGGGGGGGGGCGAGGACAAGAGAAAGACACGGGTTTGCGCTGTAAAACTGTGGCCTGGTTCAACAGGCATCCATGGGCAGCGTTTTCCCAGTTTCTTGACTTGTGGTTGTATAATGTTATCACAATCCTCAGCAGAAAAAGACTCATTCAAGCACAAAAAAACAAAACTGGACAACTCAAATGCAACTGTTAAAACCACTAAAAATATATATGAGCACACGTATAACGCATATCCACACCAGTCAGGGTAGTGAAAGCTCCACAAGGGGTAAGGTACAGAGGTTGAAGGGGCCCTGTAGGCTTTAGGCATTCTGTCTTTGGGGAGGGAAAGGGTATAATTACACCCCATTCATTCCTCCTCCCCTCCTTTTCTAGAGAACATGTTGGCCCCAGACCCCTAACAGCTTTTAATTAGCCAGACCAATGGAGGAGAGGAGAAGGAGGGGGAAATCAGGAGGTGAGGAGAAGGATAAAAGGAGAGCTTTCTTAAAAGCATGAGTTGTGAATGAAATTAGCAACAGAATCTATCTGTTTTGTTGGCTTTTGACAAGCCTGTGTTTTCAAGTGGCGGTCAGCCAGGCCACTAACAAGGACACAGTGTGGGAAATAGGTGTATCCCATACAATTTTTAAAACTATTCTTTACTTCAGAGGGAGCAGCTATACATTTCCAAGTGTCTTGTTTTCTCCAACTCTGTTATTACTGGTCTGACTCAAAAGAAAACAGAGCAGAGAGGAACAAGATGAGAGTAGAGATTATTTGGCCAATTAGGCTGCTACAGTCTCTTTTCCTTTCACTGAAACACTTGCCCTCGCAAAAACACACAAACAAAGGCGTGCACACCTGCACAGGAGTGTACACACTTACAAAGAACCTTTTCTGAGAGAGAGCAGTGATTGCAAGTGGAGGGTGGTGATCAGCCTGTTAGCCTTGGATAACAAGTGTAGAGCTGTGCTCAGCTAACAAAGCATGTTTTGACAGGTAGGTTAGCACTAACCCACACACACACACACACACACACACACACACACACACATACTGAGGCAGGAAGGAGGGGTTAGCGGCCCATGTTTGGAGCCAGTGTGTCTATGACTTGGCCAGGGGGTCCTAACAGGAGCCACAACAACAGGACAAGGGGGGGTCAGAGCCACTACGTCCCACGCTTTGATGCTGGAGCACACACACTTACCGCGACACATAAACAATGTTTGACACACAGAAACTGTTTTCTTGTCCCTTTTACTCTCTACAACATGCTAAACACAAGCAGTCATTCAGTTTTGGCACAGATTGAATTTGAGGATTAGAGCCCCTGAGGATGTAATCGGAGTAATACGCTAATGGAAATCTTTCTTCACCTCCTGGCTTTTGGCTGATCTCACAGCAGTTGCAACATGCCAGCCAGGCGCACATCACTTAATGCGGCATAGCACGGCCTCACCTGCATTATGTTTACTTTAAAGGAAAGACATTTTAGTTATGTGAAACTGAAAGTGAAGACAACTGGTTAGAGTTAAGTACATTTTTACAAATTATTTATTTTTCCCCTTTGCCCCATCAAATCTGTTCCTCACTGAGTAGTAGCTACATATTAACAATAAGTAAAAGTTCTCCTAAGGTGAAAATTTAACACTCCCTGAAAACTGCTTCTGTATTCTGACTGAACATCATTGCAACAAATGTGCAGTGGGGCTGTACAGGCTTTATACTTATTTTTCACCATTTCTCCATACTTCATTAGGACAGCGGGGGGGGAACAAGCATAGGAAGTGAGCAAAGAGGAGACGGGAAGACTTAAAAAGAGCCATAAAACTAAATGAAGGGTAAAGATGAAAAGAGAGAAAGAGTGCGACAGTCTCACTGTCTCCACCCACTCTGTCTCTGTCTTTGATGAAATCAAGAGAGAAATTGAGAGGCAGAGATAGAGACAGCAAATTAGTGTGAGGAGCTTCAACACAGATAGACAAACATCCAGAAACAGTTTAAAAAGACTTGACAGAAAGAGTCACTGAGTTGTACAGATACAAAAGTGGACTAACAGAGAAGGGGGGGGGGGCTGTCATTTAAGATGTCACCTGTAAGCAGGTGAGAAGTGAATCTTAGATGAAGGCAAAATGAGGGGAAAGAGCATGAAGGTGTGTGTGAGTGGGATGGTGGTAGGCTTTATGTTATTCTAGGTGTGTTTTCTTCGTCTATAAACAAAGTGAACAAGTCCAGCCTGATCAGGCTTTTTCTAATTGTGTCACAGTGACGGGTTTGCACAAGTTTCGGAAACACATCAACACAAACATCCTCACATGGTACCTGAATTCCACCCCAGTAGGTGTACCTATGTGTTATCCGTGTGAGTAAGTCTGTTTTCTGTTGCTGCGCGTGTCTATGTGTGATTAGCCCTCATTGTTATTCTTTACACGCATTTTGTGAGAGCCAAGCTTTCGGGGTGTGTGCTGAACACGTGTTGTTATTTCATTTTGCTGGGTGAGGACATTTGTCAGTAACCTCCTCTTTCTTCCTGTCTCCCTGCAGCTTCCTGTGGGATGAGTACGCAGTGGAAGTGCATATTAATGACTATCTGGACATCATCTGCCCCCACTACACCCACGGCGAGGTGCCATCGCATGCAGCTGAGCGCTACGTGCTGTACATGGTGGAGAGGGAAGACTACGAGGTGTGTAAACCTCACTCCTTCGACCAGCTCCGTTGGGAGTGCTCGCGGCCTTTCGCTCCCCATGCTCCTGAGAAATTCTCTGAGAAATTCCAGCGTTTTACTCCCTTCACCCTGGGCAAGGAGTTCAGACAGGGAGAGAACTATTATTACATCTGTAAGTACCTATGATAACAGTGCCGTTTATATCAACTTATTGCGATCCTGAGAAGGTTTCTTAAATTGAAGTTTTCCATCCTTTTAACCTTCCACAGCCAAGCCATTGCATCACCATGGCCAGGAGTGTCTAAGGCTGAGAGTGGATGTTGTTGGACACCAAGGCTCTGGGAAGACCCATTTAGATAAATCCAAGGGAGATGATACAAGAAAAAGCATGGATGGAGGAAAAGTGAAGATTCCTGCTGCTGGAGGAGTTCACAACCCATCTAACCGACTCCCAGCAGGTGAGGATTCTTCAAACAAATATGAGACAAATACAAAATAGTCACAGCAGTCCTATGTCTGAGAGGAGCTCAGCTGGGTGTGTTTACCATGCCGGAATAATGAAATCCAAAACTGACTCTCCCTCCCTTTTCTTTCCTTAGATGACCCTGCTGCAATGGAGCCAAACGTCCAGAGGAGTATCGGCAATTCAGGAGCACAGCTGGTCTCCTTTCCACTCTTCTTTACCATGATCTCAGTCCTATTAGCCCTGATGCTACACAAAGGCTAAGTGAGACGCTATAACAGAGACAATGCTAACCCAATGCTGGTCATTGGGACCATGAACAGAGAGTTTTTTTATACAGATTTTTATACGAGCATGGAGAGTGGTGTCAGTGTGTGCTTGCGTGAATGTGGAACGTGGATCGTTTCCAAAGAAGAGGACCTCAAAGACGTTTTTTATTACTTTGTTATGAGGATGGAAATTCTCATCTTTGACCATTTAAGATGCGCGCTGGTTTTCAGTCATAATGAACAAAACTGCAAGCAAACTGATCAAAATACTTAATGGATTAATGTCAAATTGAAAATAACAAGAAGATTTCATTGTCTTCATTATCTTGTTTTCAAATTTTCATACCATTGGTACAGATTTGCATTATGCTCCTCATCTCCAACTGTTAATGTCGTTTTTCTTCCTCTACATGTAGAGAAAATATTGATTCTGTTTATTGGAAATGTTGTTGGCTACTGTCAAGGTGGTATGCATTAACATTATGTAGGATTTTTGTCATGTTATTGTGTAGCACTCAGCTCCCTGTTATATCTCTTCAAGTCCGTCAAAGCACCACTGTCACATTCACACTGATTGATACCACTGAAAGTAGCTGAAATCACACATCAGTTCGGTTATAAAACAACACAAGAAAACAAATCTAATCCAGACCTGTGGTTCTCAACCTTTTTCGTTTCCTTTTTTCTTGCCCTTAAAGTGATGCCTTCTGCTGCTCATGCAGTGTAAACAGTAAATAAAATTAAAAAATCTTTTCAAGTTATTTAATGTTCTTCTTTTTCTTTTACATTTGATAATGTATTTCATAAGAAACATCAGAAGAAATGCACCAGAATTAATTTGGATCCTAGAAATATATATTTATTTTTTGTGCCATAAGTCCTTGCCGGTTTATGACGTGTTCTCATGAGGTTGAGAGCCACTGATCAAGAGAACAAAATCGATACATTTGAATACTAACAGGGGTTTTAGGGAGCTGAGCTTCTTCAGAGCTTATGGTTATTCACTCATTTCTACTGTCTTGACAGTATCATGGTACACTGGCTGAGTGTGATTCCACTTGCATGTTGTCAAACCACAAGCTGAAGGGACTCCCCAGAATACATTTACAGTTGTTTGTTTTCTTGTTAAACATGCTTGTGTCATTTTGGAAATGTTTATATGTAAATTTGTGTATATACAGAAAACTATAAGAAACTGTTTTAAGAAGTGAAATAAAGAAATTGTGATGTAATAAAGATTTCTGTCCCACTTATATCAATGAGCTTTTGATGGATGACACAATATTTTGGCAAAGCTATCTATCCCCCGTCTGATGAAATCTATCTGTCAACATTTCCACCCCCAGGTCTTTCCCCACCTCTGTTCTTATCCCCTCTTCTCTGCCCTCTCTGTCTTTCATCCCTGGTGACACGGCTTGCCCTGGCTTAGATTTCACAGTCTAAAAACCAAACACGAGAACCGAGAGGGGGACGATGAAGGAGCAAGAGAACGGGCCCACAAGCAAACTGACAACTGGGTGTGAAGGTGTCACTCTCGCCTCCTCGCTCACTCTCTTTCACTCTTCTTTCCCTTTTTTGCCCTTTCTTTTACTGCTCAGTACATCGTCTTTGGAGGGAAAGCTGAACATCCGCCTACACGGTGGTATGTTGGAATGAAGAGGAGCACAGTGCACAAACCTTCATACCTGTAAACCTCAGAGCTGACTGAAAACTACCAAAAGTCACCATCCCCTGTGAAAGCAATCAACATATACATACAAAACCACAACATAAAACTGACTTGTTTGTTTTTCCATGATCACGTCATAGTTTAAAGTCACTGTAGATGATCACACATTCTCAGAAATCTTGTTTCAATGTAGCAACAATTTATCTGTATAGTTCTGTACAGTAGGTTAATGCAGGGCAGTCTTTCACTGTGCCTGATGAAAACATGGCAGTATTCACGGTAATGCTTCAGTTCAAGATTATGTCATACAGAAATGTGCAAAGATCAATGAAATGGAGTCAGATTACAACTGTAAGATGTACAATTAATAACCATATCAACCTACAATTGCCTGAGTAAGTATTCAAATCCTTTATCTACATTTAGTAAAAGTTAAAAGAGAAAGTCCTGCATTTGATTTTCTACTTGACTAAACATGTATTAGTACCCGTGTATCCAAAGTAAAAGTGCCCATTGTGAAATATGGTGCCCATCAGAGAGTCAAGTTATTGATGCATATGGTACATCTACATGTACCATATGTGATGCAGAGTAAAAAGCATAATATTCTCCTCTGCAATGTAGAGTGAAAGTATAAAACAAAACAATGTATAATTATTTTCATCTCTGACTATTTAAAACTGTAATCTGTTACAGTGGCTGATAGTGAAATAAGTGCACTTTATAAATATATTTAAATTATATAGAATATATAGAAAATTCATTATTGGCTTACATTTAAAATGTGTTTGAAAGGACAAAGGGTATCTAAATATCAAGGCTAGAAAAAGGTGAACATGTTTTGTATAACAAGGAACTCGAGGAGCTTTAATTCAGCAACACTGCCACAAAAGCTAAAGGAATTACAGTTAAATAACACAGTGGTCAAATGTAAACCAGAAGTATAAAATATTTCAGCATCTTAATAGACATTACAATACAAATAATAGCATGAGAAATCAAGTGGAAAAAAAGGAAATGTCAAACACATGCAAACTTTAAAAGAAGAAGCTAGAACTAAAAGGAAATGTGGGAGAAGAAGGGAGAAATTTATACATCAAAGACATTGTTGTTAATGGTCAAGTTTGAGAGATTTCTGAAAAGTAAAGAGTGAAAAGGGGTCTGTGGAATGAGCTTCACTGCAGTGAGGCTGCATTGCTGAAAGGCTCATTCAGCCCTCTGCTTGGTCCTGACGGCTGGACACAGGAGGTCAATGAGGACTTCTTAGGTGACTAAGTTCACCTGAACTTTGCTAAATGGGAAGTCAGCTGTGGTTTAAAGTTTTTATTCACAACTTGAAATATGAATCATTATCTTAAATACTTGGTGTAATATCCATGAAATAACACTCTGTAGCCTGAATAGTCCACTGACTAGTTGAAAGAGGATGCATATGGAATTAAATAAACCAAATTACCCTGGTGCACCCCAGTGTAATGTGTTTTTAATTTTCATTTCAAAAAGAATAATCATTGTATTGTGAATTTTGAAAACCCACAGTATATGCCTGTAACACCAGCTGGCTAACTGGTAGTGGAATGGTGAAATAAAAAAAGATTCTTCCAGTTCGTCAGCTAGTATTGCCATGTTGTTTTTTTATCACATGTGGTCCTTTATCACTTGGGCAACCTAGTTGACTGGTGGAGTGGCACATTGCTCCTGACAAGCTGTGATGATGTATGCCGGTGGTTCCCAGCTTTTGTGACTTAAAACAAAGGGTTGTCTGCGTGTGGTCCCTCTTCACAGATAGCCAACTCAACCAAAATGTGATTTTTCTCTTCGCAAAGTTTTATTTAAATAATCTTTAGGCACCTGTTGTAAAATTAACCAGTGAGTCACAAGAAAGTCTCACAAAACACAGATTTAAAAAAAACATTTACAGTCAGTCTTTCAACTTTGGAAAGCTCCTTAAACTGTTGGAAAGCTCCTTACAGAAGACATTAAACAGTTTTCACAGCTTAATATTTTTATAAAACAACAGAGTATGAACTGAAATCTACATATTTTTAAAACTATCCCTATTTTGACCCCAGCTTCTTTTGAGAAGCTCAACGTGCAAATATCCTGTTCATCTTGCCTGTTCTTTTCAGCTTTTGTTATGTAATGAATAAATAAAGTATAAATAATTAAACTGATTTTAATCCCAGCTATCCCAGTGCCTTGCCGCTCTGACAGCCCTCCCCATCCATCACCCTGAAGTCAAAGACCTACCTGCGAGCTCAAAGGACCTTGCGGATTCTTTCAACGTGATGGCGTCACCAGCGCTTTTCCCCCCGCACCCTATTGGAGCAAATCTAACCCACCTGTTTTATCACGTAGCCAATCAGAGTGCAGAAACACTGAGCACACAGACTGCAAACACGGAAACACAGTGAGACAAGGAGGGTGTCAGCGGAGTTATATTCCATCTTTAATGTCATGCTATTTAAGCATCCGTGGTTAAAAGCACGACGCTGCACCCAAAATATAATAACCGGGTAGTGTATCAGATTAGTTTTCTCCCATTCTATGGATTTGTTGCAGCTTCTGTCATGGGCCTGCATCGTGTTCACAGTCGGGATGTTCTCGACTGGACTGTAAGTTGAATTGCTCATTAATTTCATTCTCATTCCCTCCTGTACTTTATTAGGTTGGTAGAAAACATGGGGGCAGTCAAATGAATTTTGGAGACGATGCAGATTCTTGCTTGTCTGGACCCATGCCGGCCACAGTGATGACATAGAGTGCCAGATAGATAAAGTGATTGATTTAAATACAAATAATAATAATTTCTACAGTATCTGTATCAGTGTTGACAGTCTCTCTCTCTCTTTATCTGCCTGTTTGTGGGCGTGTGTTTCTAGGTCCGACCTGAAGAAGATGGGAGAGTCCAAAAGTGCTGACAACATCCAGTTCCTCCCTTTCCTCACCACATGTCTTAAGTGAGTATAATCCTTGATCTTTCACTATGATCAGTTCAATAGCACTGTTATGTAATGCCCGTCTTGTTTCCATAGTAACCTGGGCTGGTTGTATTATGGGATCCTGAAGAAAGATCAAACGATTTTCCTGGTCAACATTATTGGAGCTCTGCTCCAGATCCTCTACATCATCGTGTACTTCCACTACACAAAACAAAAGGTCAGCGTGGCCTCAAGCATACAACGCGACTCTATCTGAGGGTGTCGTGCGCATACGTGTCTCTCGGCATCTCTCTGTGCGTGTGTTTCAGAGGCTGGTGATGTCCCAGGCCCTAGCAGCTGGGACGGTGCTGACCTGCGGTTGGTTCTACTTCACCACGTTTCTTCCTGAGGGAGACGCTCGGCTCAGCCAGCTAGGCCTCACCTGCAGCGTGGTCACCGTCAGCATGTACCTGTCCCCGCTCACCGACCTGGTACAGCTCACAGACAAACACAACATACAGGCGCCGTGTAGAAAGTCGAATGAACGTGCTCCTCTCACTGCATTTATAGATAATGTAGAGACAAAATGTTTTTTGAATTGTAATGTGGTATATTCTGGCAAGCAGTTACAGTTAGCGTGATAATCGTAAAAAAATATCTTCTGTCTAACAATTTCTGCTGTATGCACATTATCATATTGCATAAGTGATGAAACAATTAGAAGCTTAATTGATTTGTCAATAGACAGAAAATTAACTGTCAACACTTCTGTCTTTCAAATACTTTATCAAGCAAAAATGCTTGCTGGTCCCAGCCTTTCAAATATGAGGATTTCATGCTTTTTTGTGAGTTTTATATCCCAGTTAATTGCTAGTCTCTGTAGGAAATAACCAGTACATTTGAAACTTCAACTTGGGCTCTGGGAAATGTTTTGTTTCGTTTCGAAATATGCTGATGTAATCGTACATCAGCATATTAGTTGCAACCCTAACAGAGATGTTCACAGGTTGGTAATAGCAGGCAAGATAGTCTTTTATTTTTAACCTAATTGTTCCCTCATTAGTTTCATGTCTTATTTTGTAACTGATTACGTTATCTGCCTTTTTTTATCAAAATAATTCTGGTAGTTATTTATCACTTAATAATTCTTTTGAAAGAAGATCAGGAATGAGGTATTGCTCAGCTCAAAGTGTAAGCGGCCTTACTTTTAATGATGTATTAATGCAGTGAGTTAATTTTACCTGTAACGAGATAGATTCTCTTCTTAGGCAGGAGGGCCAGTTATTTCTAACCAGTGTGTGTGTGTGTGTTGTTCAAGCCGTTTTCTACATGTGTCACGGTTCCTTCAAACTTCACAATATTCACTTAAACGCTCCTGACGTTGTTCAGTACGTACAACTGTAAACAGCACATTTAGTCTTCTCTTCTGACCATATGCCTCACTGAACCTCTGTACAGACAGCAGGCAGCATCTGTTTAGTTCAGTGTCTCTCTATCTCCAGGGCCTCATGTCAACTCTGCACGTGCAGCTATTTATTCATGAAGGAATAAATCCCTGTTCTCTCTCTTTCCTTTTGTCTCTTTGTGTCATCTTGTTGCTCTGTCCACTATCCTGTTTGTCTCCTTCCCTCCATCTGCTTCACAGCTCCGAATGACCCACAGTCAGTTTCCTGCCTTTCTTTCCCTCATCCGTGTCTTCCTGTTATTCTCGGTCTCTGTCTGTTTGTGCCTCATCTTGGTTCCTTTCTGTTTTATCCTTTAAAGTTTACATTATTTAATGTTGGCACTTATCGGCAGTATTCCAAAAATACACAAAATTTGTAAATTTCAAATCATCCTCATGAAGACTATCTTTACATAAACATTCCAGATATGCTTGTGGCTTTTAAATGAGTAGAAATCCAGTTTACTGCAACTTGGGTCTTACTTTCGTCGTTTTGTTCATTAATTTTTATCATTAATGTTAATATTGTGCTCACAAAGTTGATTGCTGAGATTGGGGGATGTGGCGACATCACAAAGTAGATCAGATAGGGAAAGAAACACAAGCAGTGAGACACCAAGGTTAGACGAACTTATGTGGAAGAAAAAGAGGAAGTTGTCTTGTCTCATCGTCTGACCACTAGTGTTTCTTGCTCCATTGTTGTATTAATGTTGCTGTGTTCCCAGATCTCAGCAAATAGTTTGGTGAGTCTAAGCCAGGACTGAGTTGTGCTAGAAAAGAACTAGTTTCTTCCGACTACATCAGAAGTCAAAAGTGTTTATAGCTGTTCCGACCTGCCATGCTGAAAAGTCTGCTGTCATAGAGAGGCGTGAGACGTGATAGCATTCATGGTGTTGCACATGTTGGTATGCACGAAAAGTGACAGAATAAATTGTGTAAACAATGACAAAACAAAGCTTAAAAGAGAAGTTCAAACCTGGCCAATTGCTGCGTGAAGTGGGTATGAATGTCGTGTTGTTGTCAGAAAGTTACAGAAATTGTCGGTCACAGCCCCCCCAATTCCAACATTGGACATGCGGGGGAAGAGAATATTTGAAGCTGCTCAGCCAATCAGACAAGTACTTCTGATGGAGTATACTGGCGCAAAATCAAATAATGCTGCTTTAATACAAGCAGCGTTATTAGATTTTGTTTTTGTTTTTGGCGACTTGGAAGCAGCAGAGCAAGTTGTAAACACAACATTATAATGACATATCATGACCTTTATAAAGTTGTTCTGGCAAACACATTAACAAATGATTGCCTATTTACACATTCAGTAGACACGGAGCAACATTAACATTCATTTGGAGTTGTATTTCTGGTCACCTGACACATTTATGCCTAATATTCACTCTCTTTTTAGCTCTGTTCGGGGTTTCACCAACTCCTGAGGGAAATAACTGGCTCTGTAGCTGCTAAATGCTCCACTATGTTCACCAGCTAGTTGCTGAAAGCAGCCACCTGCTGCGTCTGGAAACAGGGTTGATAAGACTAATCCAACACAATAAAGTTGCAGGTTGTTAAACCAAATCAATGAGCTGAAATACGCTAAAACTCAACATTGAACAGAGGGTAACTGCAGTCGGTGATAATTCTATGTGTTCGTTACCACAAGCAAACCCCTATCACATTACACATACACATATTTACATTTGATCCATTGTAAATATATAAACACTGATTAATTCAGCATTAAAGTTAATTTGCTGATTGATTGTTGTTGTCCTGCTCTGTCGCCTCCCTTTTAGGTACAGATAGTGCGTAGTGGTAATGTGCAGTGCTTGTCCTTCCCTCTGACTGTAGCCACCTTTTTCACTTCAACCTCCTGGGTCCTGTACGGCCTCCAGCTGAACGACTACTATATCGTGGTAAGACACAGTGAATATGCACCTGAATCACACCTGTAGCTTTCAACATCGATTCTTAAATAAAATGAAAGCTATTATTGTTAATGCCTTTTCTTCTTCTCGTTTGTGTTCATTCCAGTTTCCAAACACGCCTGGAATCTTCACCAGCCTCATCAGATTTTATCTGTTTTGGAGATTTGCGTCTGTGAATCAGAGCTCACCTTCCTATAAGCCTATGCATATATGAGGATATCCCATCACTCGTCTTGTGTTTTTAATCATATAGAGAGACAGACTTACATGGAGAGAAACACACTGTCATTGGAAGACACCACTGATGAAGTGGAGATAATGTGTTTGCTGATTTAGTCATTTTGGGGAGATATATTAGTTACTCAGTTAAGTGGAAACAATTAATTATTATTAACATTTTTTATCTGCAGCTATTTGTTAAACCTGTGACCTGTGTCTCCATGCCCTTCAAGTGCCTTCTGTTAGGTCATGTTTGCCATTAAAGACCAATGGCATTTGCTGATCTACCAACATGTCAGGAGACTTGTTATCTTATGATCCCTTCACAATCCAGTGAATTGGATTGAATCCCCCTCACCTCATACTAGCCAAAGATTATGTGGCATTGTAACTTGCTGGCTGCCATTTTGATGTTACATATAGTTAGTCTGGTCCCTCGTAGTCTCGTATGGAATAATGTAGTATATATAGTTTCATATTTTTCCCAAATGACCGTTTTTCATATAGAGTTTGGTACTCATGCCGCTGTATCACCATGCAGACAGAATGTTGAGTTATATCAGTGGCAGTAAATTATATTTGCTCAGAATTGTTTTCTACATATTTTATGTTTTTTTTGATACAGAATTTGTATATTGGCTTAAGACCAAGCTCAAATATTGTCCGTCTATATTGTCAATTCTATTTTATAAGCTGTTGTATATGAGATTAAATCAAATAAGAGAATAAATAAACACCAGAGGATTTGTTTACAAGATAGAATGATGTTTATTTTGCTGGTGGCTGGTTGTCATGGGTAATAGGGTCTTGCTTGTCTCATTATTATCTGTAATAAGGACATATGTTATGCAAATTAAACAACTGAGTGTCAGTGCTGGTTCACTCACTTCTAAAGGATGTAAGCTCTTTAAAGGTGCCATGTTAATACATTTTTACCTTAACCATCAATGATTTTCTTTCCCGATTGCTTGTTAAGTTGTGGACATGAAAGACTGTCCTTTAGCCCTGCAAAGTGAGAAAGCTGCACTTGACCCTTCAAAGTAGGAAGATGTTTGCTGTGGTTTGGAGGTTTTGTTTTGGAAGCAGTAATGAGCAAACTTTCATGCACATGTGTGGAGATAAGAGTGTGTGTGTGTGTGTATGATTGAGTTGGTTGTGTAAGAAGAGAGAAAAGCTTGTTTGATGGTGCAGCAGTGTGAATGAGGTTGTTTGTGTGAGTATGTTGATACAGAGAGGGCAGTGGTGGGAAAGGCCATGCCAGAGGTTCTCATCCACTGTGGGTGTCTGTGTGTGTGTGTGTGTGTGTGTGTGTTACATTGGCCTCTCTTCCTGAGCTCAAAGAGCCTGCCCCTGACAGAGAACACACGGACACAACACCGCATTGTGCTGGAATTGAGTGTTATGTAGAAAAGCTAAGCTGAGAGGACTGGAGGTGGGAGATAAATGAGCTACAGTTGAGAGAGGGAACAAGAAAGAAAGTGGGGTTTTTTTTCAATTTTGAGCAGGAGATGAGGAAGCAGAAGGGAAGAATATGTAAATGAAACAGAGGTAGGAAACAGTAAAACCTGGGACAAGAATAAAATAATTCCAAGGAGACATTTATGTTTCGCTTGTTCTATAGTTCTGTTGTAACATGACAAAAGATTAATAAAAAATTACTGAGTCTACAGCCATGCTAGCGCTGGCTTTACTCAGATACAATGGTGATTTGAGCCAAATCCGAACATCAGCATGCTAACATGCACACAGTGACAATGCTAACATGCTGTTTAGCATGTATAATGTTTACCATCTTGACCATCTTAATTTAGCATGTTAGCATGAAACATTGAACATGAACATTTGCTAATTAGCACTTAACACAAAGTATAGCTTAGGCTGATGGGAACGTCATTAGTGTTTCAGGTTTGTGGTCATAAACAAAAGTATTGGACAAATCAAAATGTTGTCCTGATCATGGTGCTAGATTAAAAAAAAAATCAGGGGATCACCATAGTGAATGCAATTCATCCAGAGGGAAACATGAATCTTAACCAAACTTCATGTCATTCAATACAACAGTTGTAGAGACATTTACCTCTAAACCACAAATGTGAACCTCATGGTGGCGCTAGAGGAACAGTCAAAGGATCATCAAAGTCAGTAGAATATATCATCTGGGAACCATGAATGTATTTACAATATGTTTTTGCCAATCCAACCAGTAGATGTTGAGATATTTCACTGGACAAGGAAAAGGTTACTAGGATTCATCCTCTGAGTACAACACTTCATGGTAATCCATGCAATAGTTTTTTAGATATTCTGATCTGGAGCTCTGTGGTGTAACTCAGCAGACATTGCCACCCTTAGAGCCAGCACTAGTGTGGCTCAGAATGTGAGCAGTAGATGAGAAAGGTGATTAAAAAAAATAAATTTGGGACAATGAGGGAATTATGGGGTGCACGGTGGCAGAGCGGTTAGCGCCCCTGCCTCCCAATAAGGAGATCGTGGGTTCGAATCCCGGACCAGACCACGACCTCCCTGGGTGGAGTCTGCATGTCCTCCCCGTGTTACCGTGGGTTTTCTCCGGGTTCTCCGGTTTCCTCCCACCGTCCAAAGACATGCATTAGGTTAATTGGTGACTCTAAAATTGTCCCTAGTGGATGAATGTGTGCGTGAATGGTTGTCTGTCTAAGTGTCAGCCCTGCGACGAGTTGGCCACTGTCCAGGGTGTACCCCGCCTAAGGCCCGAAGCCACTGGGATAGGCTCCAGTCACCCGCGACCCCGAACGGGAACAAGCGGTAGAAAATGACTGACTGACAATGAGGGAATTATGGAATGAATTGAATGTTGTCTTGTTCTGTAATTAAGTTATAACATTATGAAAGTTCAATTTAAGATAAGTGTATTATTTAAAAAAAAAAACAGGGACAGGATATTGCAGACAAGTGAGTCAGACTCATCAGGTCTGCTCTTGAACAGAAATAAATAAGCCAGATACAGAGATAATGTGGGAGCCTTGTGAAGAGAAATTAGTCATTCAGGAGGAAAAGGAAGGTCGGGAGGAGGGTTAGTGATAAGAAATGTATAAATGATGAGACCAGGAGAAGATAAGGGAGTATTGGGTGTTGTCCATTCTTCTAGTCAAAAGCGACAGACATCAGTATGGTTGGAGGGAGTCTGATAGACTGGCCGGACACACCCCTCATTACAAGCTGTGGCTTTATTGTGAAGAGACAACGTGTTAAGTGTTAGGCAGGAAATCAAAGCACAGTCCTCGCACTGATGTGTACACGTCTTTGGTCCACAGCCAAATAGTTACATGGGGCATGTGTTTTGTATACAAGTGTGTGTGGAGGAGTTGGGGTGTTGAGGGGTGTAATCGGCTGAACAATGAGTTCAACTCACAAACAGGATCCCTCTGTTTCCTGTAGCAGAGACTGTCTCCTTAATCAACACACACACACAAGCGGACTCTTGTACTTTTGCACACATCCTTTGAAACATAGCCATATACACATTGTATGTACAGTATGTTGTCTCTTACACAGACACTCCCTCAATCTCTCCCCCCACAAACATCATGTGCACGTTCAGATCTCTATTTTTGTCATTATGGGCAAATTCTGATCTATGGGTTTTGTCCCCCCCCCACCCCCGTAATTACACACAACAAAGTCTCTGCTAACATGCAGTCTGCAGCCAGACCGTGTACATACTCAGCATATAAACACACACACAGCACACAGGGGGGCAGTCAGCAGCTTGTGCACTTTCTACCATCCGTAAAAGAACACCTGTTCCAGCTGCTGTTTTGAAGAGAAGAAGAGGGAAAGAAGGAATGTGCTTCTCTCAGTTTTCCTGTCAGCCCCTCACCCTTCTCAGCCGTCTCCATCACCCTCCTCCCTTGACTTGTTTGTCTAATTATGCCCATGGTCAGCTATTGTTCTTCCTCTTCTCACACAGCCTGATCTCATTTCTTTTTCTTTACCTCTTCCCGAATCCCAAACATCTCTTACTCATATCTTCTTACACCCTCTCTTTCCCAATTTAAATGTCTCCTCCTTCACCTTTCGTTTCTCTAAAATTACTTTGTGGTCCCGCAGTCCTGCTCCCACATTTATGAAATAGTCCCACCGTTTTGTACTCTCAGATCTGCAGTGATAATCAGGTCTGTCTCGTAAAACTGTCAGGCAGGCTAAGATTTATATACATTTTATAAGCAGAGGAGAGCGGAGCATGCAAGCTTTTTCACCTAAGAAAATGTTTTGATATGCAACAGATTTCACAGAATGACAACACTACACATAAAAATCCCCAATTAACATTCATATAGAAGCTTTCTATCATAAATTTTTACTGGTGTGCATGTATATGCATGCACTTCCGTGTTGGACAATGCGATTGGTGTTGTAGTTATTTATGGTGAACCATGTGCAGGGAGCAGCAAGCTGGCTTTCTATTCCCAGTTTTACCAGCTTCTCCACATTTGTTTTGATTTTGTAATCAGCATTTTTCTCCTCCGAGTCTGATGGTTGCACAGCTGAGGGGGCTCACACAAGTAACACACAAAGACCACCTTCCTTTTTCTCATACATACAATCCCACATGCAAAAATGTGACTCTTCAGCTCTTTCTCGTTACCAGTTGTGGGTGCTGCCACAGAAATAGATTTAAAGGCAACCCTCCAATGTTTCCTAAGGGTTATTGTGTGGTTCCATATGTCCTGTCTCGGTCCCCCAGATAGTTTGGCTCCCTCCTCCTTCCTCCTCTTCCTCCCCCCGCTGCTTCTCCGCCCTTCAGAATGGGAACAGTGAGGGAAGCAATATGTAGACAGCTTGTCATTAAGTTGTCAAGAGGACATCGCATATGGACCAAAACACTGTCAGCACGGATGAACATACACATTTCTCCTTTGATATAAATCATTTGTCAGGTATCCTTCTGTTTTACCAACAGAACTTATCAGAGATTCACAAACTGTGCTGGGACCCAACAACAGCATAACACGTGTCAAGAGCAAAGTTTAATTTAACTAATTTCTAAAAAGGCTGGTTTCAAAAGTTTAAAAAATAATAATAAATTAATTTGCAGTAAACTCACAAAATTCTTCTTATTCTTGGTCATGTTCTATTAATAATTTTCAATACTTGTACAACGTATACAGCCACAAAGCCGGTTATACTTGTGAAGAATATAGTTCACCAAACAGGTGAAACAGTACAGTTAATGACTTTATGGAGAGTTAATGTTTTTCCTGTCTGAAAATGACACACACACACGCACACCTACAGTAAATACTCACAGAGCCCGAGGGGCCTTGGTTCTGTCTGAGCATGCTTTCTCACTTTGGCATCCATCCAGAACACAAACATTTGACAGATTTGTGTGTGTACGTGTGTAAGTGCAGATTTGGAAGTGTTTTTGAATGGCAACCATGTAAAGTGGATTTGGATTTGATTGCATGGGTGTGTGTGGATTTCGGTGAACTGACACACAAAAATGTTTTTTGGTGAGGTTCACAAACCTCTGCGAGCCGGGGAGATCCATTTTGTTTGACAGTTTTAGAGACTTTTTTTCTTTTGGAAAACGTGTAGACCATAGTTGGAACTTATAGTTTCTTGGGGGCTGAAATGCTGGGGGTGAAGTGTGTGTCTGAGTGTGTGTGCAGATACAGCTACACGTCCGCTGTGATGTGCAGAGGTGCTGAGGAAAGACAGGAGACACAGCTGTTCAGGGGACTTGGAGTCTGTGCTTGCATTAGCAAACATTTCTGCAGCTTCCTGCACTGTATGCACATTTGAAAGTTTGCTACCTCTCATTGCGTGTGAAACTTATTCTGCATGGCACTCAGCATTTTTGCTTCAGTCAACTCCAAACACATGAAACAAAGCTTTATTGGCTATTCAAATACAATAGTTTCATCCCAGATAATGACTCAGAACAGACAATCTCAGCCAGTGACAGTGGATTTTAACCATGAAAATTGACATCAAAATGTTTGTCTTGAGATATATTAAATATTTGAAGAAAGCAAAACAAAATGGGTAAAAACCTCTTTTAATTCCATCGTCATCTGTATTCATCTGAAATTCTAAACGTCCGGGTTCTCCCTGTTATTGGTACATTGTAGTTTAGTTGCTTATTCATCTTATCTTCTGGCTATGTTTTTCATCATCGGACAATCGATCAACTTCTCCGTGAAAACATCTTTCAAGAACAATGAAGTTTCACAAGAAACTTCAGTTGATGAATTCAGGTGAATTTCACACTAACACCCTTGCGTGCAACCACACAGACAAACATTGGCTTAACTGTTTGTGGGGCGGAGCTCTGTCAGGTAAACACGAGTAAACTAAACTGAGCTGTAGCTAAGAAATGATGCAACCACACTGGCACCAGAGCCCTGTGGCGGTGGAATTACGATAGAGAGAAAAAACACTTTAGTAATATGCTTTTTCAATGGCATGTCTTGCATTGAAGTTTGACTGTGTTTAGAGTACTAGTGGGGACCAATGTGGTGTTAAATGTAGATTTTCTAGTTTTGTTCTGTGGGAGGTTTTCTTTTTCTCTCTGTTGTATTATGTCACTTTTGGTATGTGTGGTGTAAACACAATGTAGCTAATGTAAAAGATCTGACAACTTCTTCCAGCACTCCAGGTACATTTTAATTCATGTTGATTTATCTGCATTGTCACTAACAAATAAATAGGTTTAAAAAAATGAGAAAGAGAAACAAGGAGATAAATATTCTTCCAGGTGTAACACAATGAATGGCACAAAGAAAGGCTCAGAGGCACCAAACAGAAGCTGAAAGCTTGGGATATCTGACCTGTCATCACAGATCTGTGACCAGACAAGTCATTGTTGACACATAGTGCACCTGTTGCTGACTAACCTTCTTTCTTTTCTTTTTTTTTTTTTTTTACAGAAGATAGAGGATAATCAACAAAGCACAAACAATGTCGCCCCCTAATGGTAATGTTTTATTACTACAAACTCCTGCAGCAGACAGTTCATACTTACAAAGAACTCCAACATTGTTTTGATTGCAACAGCTCCCTGTTGATGTAAAAAGTCAATGACAAGTGTACAACCATTCTGGTGTTGCACAATAGTGATGCTTAACTCTTACCTTTGTGGAACATCCCTATTTGTCACGCTGTCTGGGCGTTAAAAAAAAAACAATGTTCTAACTACTAGTCCAACTGGCTCACCTACTGAACCGCCCCCCTTCTCTTGTTTTCAGTTCACATATAATGCAGCTGTTGAGCTCCTAGCCTGCCTCTTTCTGTTCGTTCTGTATCAGGTGGCCTAAGGAGTGCCCCGGCTCCGTACAAAATAGGTTGTTTATATTTAAACACCGTGGCACAAAAAATCCACTTTACGTGTTCATGCAGCTTTGGCACTATTTAAGGGCACGCTTGCCCTTACATGCAGGCAGGCACCACACACTCATAGAGACATCAGTTTTGCCATGACATTTAAACAAGAAGTCTGGTTTCATAATCCCTTCTAGAGTACTGTTCTGCTGTTTACAGTCAGTCAAAATGTGACAACTTTATAGCATGCAACAATTAAACCGACAGATTTGACCAAAAACATGTTTATCATTTCGGCTGCAGAGCAGGAAAATGACATTGATGAAAATAAAAGAGTCCTCTGTGATTCAAATTTAAGAGACTGTCAGAAATACAAAAACAGGAAGAAAAAAAGAAAGAGGGGATTGCTCCTGTACAGTTACCTCTATGTTTTCGAGAGCAGGGAAAAGACATCAGAGCATTTGCTGATAATATGGTGTGGTCATTATTTGACACAAAGGGACTCCATGTTACAGTTATCAGTCATTTATTGTTGTTCTCATGACATGATAGAAACATTCTGCCAGGAAGGCTAAATCTAAATTAAGAGATTGTGATTTCTGGGATGCTACAGACTAAAGTCTTTCAAGTGCTGTGCTGTAACACAAGTAGAGGGGACTAGACACGACATTCAAGACAGGACACACACATACACACAAGAGAGAGGAAGAGGAGAGGAAGTCACAGCCAGAGCTCACTACACACGTACACACCAGAAACTCATATTATATATCAAAATACAGTCAGAGCCAGTCGATTTAAAAATATTACAACATAGACAATCTCTTGCATTTAAATGATACATAACTGGGCTTTTAACATTCCCATAACATAACTGTGAATTAGCTTAGTCAATTAGTAAATGAGCTACTGTCAGTTGCAGTAGGAAAAACAAAAGCTATAGAAAAAAAAAAAAACTGAATTTAAAAGTAACCCAGAGCCCTTCTGATTAGCCTACTTCAGCTAGTTACCTTGTCATCCATCTACTTCCTTTAACATTTCATCATTAATATGTATTTGCAAATCACTCAAACACCACAGTTTAATACTGGACAGGTAGGCCAGTGACATTTGTAACTTTCGTCAAAATGTAAAGCACTGAAATATATTCATGTTATTAAGTCAGACAGCATAATGAAAACATTATTCCTCAGAACCTTTTTACTTTGATTTCTCTTATAATATGAAAACATTGAGGCAACTGTGAGCATGTTTACCCAGCCGAAACGCCACACATGTCCTTTTTAAAATGCAAAACAGGGACTGTATGAAATACCCACTGGAGTGTTTAGACACCGAGACATGTGATCCTGAAATGAGCCAGCAGAACTTCATACAACAATTGAAGAATATTCACGTTCTCTAATTCTGAATTATATACACATTATTAACACCTGTTGAGGCTACATTAAAAAAAAAAATCAAGATATAAAATTAGACATACAGTACATGTGAGGTGTTTTTACTACTGACAGTCAGTTATCTGCATATATGTAAGTTATTAATCCTAGTTACACTTGCATGCAATGTTTGTTGCCCGATCATTCTGGGACAAATTAAGACAAGTGTAAAAGGACGGCTGACTTTTCTTACATTGCAAACAGATTTTTTAACCTGTTAAGGTATTTAACTCACCCTGTCAACAGAATTCTGCATAGTCGAAAATCACTTCAGCCACAACGTCCATAGGAGCATTGCAAAATCCAAGAAAAAATTATAAATAAATAAAGCCAAAGGAGCGATTTGATATTTTCAGGCCAAGTGCAAATGCAAAGGAACATCTGTTATTTCTAGTCCGATCTCAAAAATCACACTGAAAGAAAAACATGTAACCATAATTAGAAGTGACAGTTCAATCAAGTATCGAAGTTTGACAGGATCAAGGCAATTAATTAATCAACTCACATTAGGTGGTAAATAAAAACCACCTTTAACGCTACAGACATGAAAAACCTTGAACACTGAGTGAACTGTGCCCATAAACTGCTTTCTCACCACACGTTATTTGCTGAGATTTGTTGCACGCGTTTGGATAGTTACCCTCCGTGGTGGTGGCTCCTCCATGCTCCGATTGGCCACAAGGTCCTGCAGCTGCAGGGCCCCTCCGCCAATGAAGCAGAAGGCCGGACACACTGGAGCTGAACAATCTACATGTCCCTCCCACAGGATCCGCAACGAGTGGGCATCATAGAAGGTGACACGTCCTTTGTCACAGTCCAGACACACTCCTAGTCGGGGTGGCAGAGGAGTAGTATGAGGGTGAGGCAGGTTACTATGGCTGCTACTGTGGGAGTGCACTCCCCCCTGGCTCTGGCAGTCCCCCTGGCTCTGATTGTGACCGTGTCCTTGAGGAAGCAGGATCTTGCCCATGCCCATTGTGAGGAAGCAGAAGGGAGGAGAGTCCTGGCCGTCCTCTGCCCCACTGTCATGGCCACTGTCTGGGTCGCAGCTGGGAGGAGGCAGGGGGGGGGGGGAAATTAGGCTGTACAAGAGAACATTTATCTAATATATTCTGATACAAACTACAAGTTTAAATACAGTAGGGCTTGAAGATATGAAATACTTCCCTTGCAATGCTAGTTTTCTTCCTCAATGACAATAACATTTCTATTATATACCTGTTTCAGGTAAAGCTAATAAACACAGTAATGAGCTTTGGGTCGGATACAGGCGGCCGAAATGAGTTTCCTCCGTAGGGTGGCTGGGCGCTCCCTTACAGATAGGGTGAGGAGCTCGGTCACTCGGGAGGAGCTCAGAGTAGAGCCGCTGCTCCTCCACATCGAGAGGAGTCAGCTGAGAGGGCTTGGGCATCTGTTCTGGATGCCTCCTGAACGCCTCCCTGGGGAGGTGTTCCAGGCATGTCCAACCGGGAGGAGGCCCCCGGGGAAGACCTAGGACACGCTGGAGGGACTGTGTCTTTCGGCTGGCCTGGGAACGCCTCGGTATTCCCCCTAAAGAGCTGGAGGAAGTGTCTAAGGAGAGGGAAGTCTAGGCGTCCCTGCTTAGACTGCTGCCCCTGCGACCCGGCCCCGGATAAGCGGACAAAGATCGATGGATGGATGGATGGATGGATGGATATTGTGATATCAGGGAATGGTGTGAAACTGTTCCCTCATGCCCACTGCGACCTTATCCTAACCACAGCTTTGTTGGAGCTGCTCTTACTACATACTATTAGAGTGTGCATGATTTCTTAACTGTAGAGATCATGTAGTCGTGAGACACTCAAAACTGTACCAAAAAGATCGTCGTAAAAGTGGGTAAAAACTTTTTTTTAATAATAATTTTAAAATAATAATGTTGCTTTAAGTATGTAGAAAGTAACATCTGTAAATCTGGCATCGTTCATAACCCTCTGTATTGGGAGTGGAGGGTGTCATTGAATGTATTTACATCAACAAGATCTCAATTAATGTCAATTAATGTGACGGAGGTAAATCCGATTCATATCTGCATTGGAGGTTAAGTGCATTATATTTGTTGTCATAAGAAACAAAAATTGTTTTTGAATCAAACTTGTGGGTGACAATGAATCTAAAGTCTATATTTAAGAGAGTAATATTTAGTTACCGAGGGCTGGCCATGTCCTGAGGGAGATGAAACCACTCTTGTAGCTTAGTCTCCTGCCCTACACCCACCTGCGAGATTCAGAAAGATAGAAAGCTGTGGTCACATCCATTTTGAGCCTGATTCCATGTCTAAAACGCATTATAATACCAAACCAACTGACCAACAAACATCCCTCTCACCTTTACCAGGTAGGAACCAGGCTCCACAGAGCATGCCCAGTAGTGTCTGCCCTGAGTGACAGCCAAGTCGGCCACCAGCAGGTCAGAAGTCAAGTGGCAAGAAGTGAGTGTGCGGTCGGCGGCCTGCAGGAGGGAGAGGCCTGGCACACTACGGGCGTAGGTTTGGCCTTTACCCAATGCCAGCCTGTCAGCATGTAACCCCCAGCGGGAGTCCAAGGAGAAACTCAATACTAAGAGGACGGGAAAAGGAGGGGTAAAGAGAGAGAGAGATGCCGAGGGAGGTAGCGGAAAGGAATCAGGAGGGAGGAGGGGTTAGAGCCTGAAGCTGGGACAGTCAGGCTACAGCAAGTGTGAACACATAATGGAAAAAGAGCTAAAGAAGAGTGGGAGGAGAACACGTAATAAGATGCAAAAGTGTGTTCAAGAGGCAAAGTAGGAAGAAGTGGCTTTACCAGGAAGAGGAAACATGAGAAACAGAGTAAAGGTAACATTCACTCTATCTACATATTGTTTCAAATAAGTGATCAGATAATAGAATTTTGATTAAATGCTTTTTTGTGAAGGAATGACAAGAGAAACAATGGAAAATATCAAGACCTTTTAAAGTGCAGAAGAACAGACCTGTAGCAAGAAATACAGGAGTGGAAAGAATCTGACTGGGATGAAACTAGAATGCAGAACAAAAGAAGGAAGGTTTGGTGCCGAAGCTAAAATAAAAACAAAGTGGGAATGAAGGAAATGAAGGGATGGAGAGAAAAGAAATATCAAGATTAGTCAATCAATTGAAAAATGACAATACCAAAAAAATATCCAACTGAAAATACTGGCAACAGTTTTTTCTTTGTTACCAATGCAAACCAACTTGTTTCACAAATTTTAATTCCAATTTGAGGCATATTACTTATTCTCCAAGCTATTTACAGCACCCTTCTTTATTATGAATTAATTCAGTGACACTGCATTGGAAACAAATAATGGCCTCATTTGTTTTAAGAAGAATGGAAAGATGAAGAGTTTTTTGTTGAGAATGAAATGTAAAAATGAATACATTAATCATGTAATTTAATAAATGTACATTTCTCACCAGATGCTGGTGGAGTGTGGAGGTAAACTTCTTCACTGTACTCGCCAAACCCGGCCTTGTTGCAGCCTCTCACCCTGAGCACATACACACTGTCCATCTGCAGCCGATCAACCACAGCACTGGTCCCTCTCACTTCATCCAGCCGCTGCCATGCTGTGGCAGCATTAGAGGATCTGGTGCCGCCCCATGTCGCAGCAGCTCCTCCTGCTCGTCGTTGGTATTCAACAGAGAAGTGCCAAGCTGGGGCCGAGTCCTGAGGGAGGCGCCAGCACAAATACAGCTGGTCATAAGCAAGTGTCTTCTGAGTGTCAATGACTGGAGCCAGTGGGGCTGTGGAGGAGAAAACGTGACAGCAGGATACAGGTTACATTACTTTACATTCATATAGTAAAATTTTACTTTTACATCACACAAAAGAGCCTACCACGTATGAACTCCAAGCCGTGGATGAGCTTGACCTCTTTGGATGCGTCTAGGTGAAAATGTCTAAAGGAGGGATCAGCAGAGAGAGAAAAGCACTGGAGGTTCTCTATGGCCTTCACCAGCCTGGAGGCGGAGAGACACACAGACAAAAAAGGAGAAGAGAAACAAACAAATTCAAAAAAAGGAAGAAAAGTTAAAGGAAGAGATGTCAGAGAGCCATATTTAACTAATTAATTCCTCCTAAGTTTCAGATTCAGCAGAATAAGTGTGTTTTACCTGCTGTGAGTGACTCTGGCAGCCTGTACGAAGCAGGGTGCATCGGTCTCCTTGAGCAGCTCCTGTGTGTAGGCCATCAGACCCGCATGCTCCAGCAGGCCTCGCCTCTCCGAGACCTGAGCAGACAGGGCCTCCTCCCTCCTGCTGCGGGATCCCTCCAGGGCCAGAGCCAAAGCCCCCTGACGCTCCGCTACAGCCGCTCCCAGCTCTCGAATAGAGTGGGTCAGCTGCTGCAGAGCCACCGAGCTGTTCGCCTGGAGAGAGACAGAGAGGAGACACCCAAAGAGCGGGGAGAATTGGAGAAAGAGTGGAGAAACTGTTGCTGCTGAGTGAGAAATCACAGACAGATTAGAAATGACAAACACAGAGACAATGTCTTAGCTAATGCCAGCACAGAAGTGTGCCATTGCAGTAGAGCCTACGGCCTCTAGAGGGCCCACTAATACTACCGGTGCTTCAGTTGCAGATGTAGTTAAAGTACATTGGCAGGATAGACTGGGGAAGGATTCCCATTGGATTAAAGCACAATAAAGAAGTAGTTTCCTCTAAACTACAGCGTGTTCTTGATCTGTGTCACAAATGCTGCTTTTTGCAAAGAAACATGAATTCAATTCCAAGAAAACATACTGATTTCAACCTGTCATACAAAAGAAATGTAATGATTGGTTGTGTAGATCACAGCAGCGTGTTGATATCTCAGTGACAGAATTCCTGCTAGCCGCTTGGGATGATCACTTCCATTGAACCCAACAAAATACTGCAGTTCTGTTGCACCTGTACAAAGATACTGTGTGAGGAAACATGTACTAAAGCATTACAAAACTAAAGAACAAAACAGACAAAAGATAGTTCACCTCCATCTGTTTGATGGCAGCTTCCAGTTGAGTGATCTGACTCTGTATTGTCTCCTGGTTGGCCAGGATGAAGTTGACTTCCTTGGTAACCTTGTCCTGTGAGACCAAAACAAAAGTTGACATCTCAAGGCTGCTCACATTGGGATCTTAACACAGTCGAAACAGACTACACACAGACTCACCTTGAGGGCCTGGTATGCCTGTGCTATAGGCAACACTTTGTGTCCATGGTGAACACGACGGAGCTTACAAAGTGGGCACAGTAACCTCTGGCAGTTACGGCAGTACCACTGCAGTCTCTCCTGCTCATGCTCTGTGCACGTTAGGACCTAGAGTACAAAAGAGGATTAAGGCACAACAACAATGGACGGGAAGCTACTGTATGTGATGCACAAAACAAAGAAACAGACAAACCTTTGGCCGAAAGTTGTTGGTGGGTAGAATGTGTTCGTGCTGAGCTCGAGGGGTTCCCCAGGGGTGGTAGAGTTTGAAACACTCGTTGCAGAAGTTGGACTTGCAGTCGGCACAGCCCTTAGTGGCCTCCAGAGACTGGGGAGGCTTACAGAAACCACACATGATGGCTACGCTGCCCAGACTTACTGTGTGCCTGTACCTAAAGGGCAGACAGGGGGACAGCGAGATAAGGGCAGGGCTAAAGCAATTCTGCAGCAGAAAAGAAAGCAAGAAAGAAGGAGTCCTTTAAACTTAAGAAAGGGAAGAGTGAGCTCATTCGTGTTTGCCCTGCTCTCTTTTCAGTAGATTGGAGTCCAACTCTTTTACTGCCTGACCTGGATACATCACCAGCAGCTGCCTTGTTAGTGCATCCTGCGCAGTAAAACATGCACCGTCACACTTTCCTGACCAACACAACCACTGCCTGGGGAGGAAGCAGCTGCACTCATCAAACTGCTGCGTGTGAAACTGGGAAACTGCCTATCCCCATAACTCTCGTTTTTCAACAGCAGCTCCTCTCACTTTGATCTTCACTATTTGAACTGATAAGAGCAGAGGATGATGAACATTAAATAAGGATGAGAAGTAGTTTCACTCCAAACTCCCTCAACAAAACTTTGGTAAAAATGGAACCATTTTACCACAGTTGTTGTCGTACAGTACACTGCAGTTTTTGAGCTGTCCCTGCAATCAGCTCTGAAGTTTAGCCTTGGATCAGGAGTAAAGGAAAGATTCATTATTGAAACTCATTCCAGCAAATGATTTCCTGTCTCATTTATAAAACAGTATTGACTAAGCCCTTCATTTGCTGCCTTTCTTCATTGCCTGCAGGACTGGTCAAAGTGATTTGGTTATTTTGTCTCTGATTTCTGTTGAGCTGATGATGAGACATTATCATAGGATGAAACAACAACAAACCACAAATTATGTTTGAGAGAGCAGTATCAGCCCTGACTACACCGGACTGTGTCTCCGTCTGCTACAGCATACTGTACCTATGGTGTTTCTGCATATGCATACCTCTCCACAATCCGCTCCAGTGTGAGGTTGCGGAGGCAGTCTGTCAGGCCTTTTTCTCCGAGCTCAACCTCCTGCTGACAGGAAGGACATGGGAACAACATTGGGGGAGGGGCCGCGTCCTTCCGCCTCCGCCCTGGGTATGTCCCACACACTGGGAGAAGGACACAGGTGTAAAGGAGAGGAGATGACAGAGAAAGAGACATGGACAGAGATATAGGGGAGAAAAAGTGAGTGTTTGAAGAATGGAAGATATGTATGGAGGCAGTTAATGAGGGAATTAAGAGAGACAGACTGCTGAGAAAAGGTAAAAAGCAGAAGTCTTGGTTGTCACTGACATATATACTGTATATACACAGAGCACAGTGACAAATAAATGTTACTATTTGCTTGCACACAATCTGAAAGCACACTTGCTCGACAGATGCTTGCTGCCTTTTCTGCCTCCTTGACTCTCTGCCTCTGCGGCCCTTGCTCTAGATGCACTTAAATAAGTCATGAGATAAATACATAAATGTACAGCAGGATACTGATGTGTCAGCGACATCATCTAGGAAAGTCAGATGCTAACAGGACAGTGGCGTCACATCACACCATCATCTTTTGCATTTTTAAATGATGATGTCACTCTTAGGTGGCATAATGCTGAGATCAGTCAGTTTTTTTCTCTCACACATGAGCAAAGCTTCTTGCTAGGCCCACTTAAAATTCCCATCAGTTGTACCAAACACACACAGACAATCTCCACATCCTTCCTCCACCTGTTCTGAGGACCCGTTCCAGGCGGTCAGGGGTCCTGGGTGGGGGTCTCCGTGCCTGCCGTGGGGAGCGAGTGTTGGGCGTGGAGGCCGGTGAGTTGGGCTCTGGAGGGAGGTCTGGAGGAGGATAACCTCTTTGTACCAACACCTCAGCCGCACACAGCAGACACACACTGTGCTGGCATGGCAGGAGGACGGGCTGCTTCACCATCTCATCACACACCGGGCAATGCAGCTCCTGTTCCATACTCTTCATGTTGGACTAGAGAGGAGAGGAGACGTTCAAGAAGAGAACTGAGTGAGGAGTCAAGTTAGATAAAGGCTGAGTCACTAGAATAAATAAAGAGTCTACTGCTCTTTACATTCTGCACCTCCTGTGACCTGAAAAAAAATGTATATGAGATGTGTAGGAGTCAAGAGCGAGAAGGGGAACTGCATAAGACACTGGTTATGTAGGCTGATGTTGGATATACTGAGCACAGGCAGGGCAAATGTGGAGGGAAAATAGCTTTCCTTTCAGGTGTTAGCCAGTATCTTAAGTTGAATGCAGTCCTATAGCTTGAAAAATAGAGATGCAATATTAGCTTAGCAAGCTCTGGCATACACTACTAAACGCAGCATCCCGTTTCTATGACAACGAGCATCATCTCTGCCTTCTCATCGTGTGCGGCCCGTAAGCAAGCATTTGAAGCTACTGTTAGCCAACATATTTCGTTGATTAAAATCATCAAACACCCACTGCTTTCTCTGCTACAACGTTTGGATTTTGTTTATAGGCCCAAACTATTTGTGGCCTTGCTTTTATGTGTCCACCCACCGTGCTAGAGCTGTGCCACGACCTCTCTTTGATTCGACAGATCAGATGCCCAAAAAAAATCTCAAGAAAGAAATGCCTCAAATTCCTTCATACGCGACCTGTGCATTCAGGTGGGTCGATAGAAAATATGGTTATATTGTGAATTTAAATATGACGGTGGCGGAAAAAAAAGAGTATATTGCTGTCTCGTTTAAAATAAACACACGTGGTGGAAATAAATAGGGTAATAAAATGAGTCATACTCACACTAATGCGAACCAGCGCGTCCATGATAGAGGTAAAGGTTTGTAACTCCGCTTCTGCCATGCCTCCACGATACTCAGCGTCTCTGCGAAACAACAACTAACGTTAAACCCCTTCTTTTCTGTGGGAGCCCGGGGGCAGGCTATGTCAGTCGTGCCGAGGGATAGTAACCTCGGGCCTTGACTGGTTAACCGTTGCAAAGATTCGCTTTAGGTCGTTTTCTGTGCTTGGTGAGTGCTGTTGCGCACACGTTGATTCTGTGCTGCCTTTCTCGAAGCAACGAGTCGACTAGTTGTAGAAATAGGATGGGGGGAGGAGGAGGAGGAGGGGGGTTGGAAGGGTCTGGTTTAGGCGATATCACAGCCGCATTGCCCAAGGAACGATTACACTATTAAAATGGGTATTTTGGTGATAGTATGTTGCAGCAATAGCTATTTTATTTTAATACATGCATATTTGAATATGTAATAGCCTACGATCCTGTTCGGTCTCACCATAATACTCCTATAATAACGGACGGCTGATGCATAAGGATAAGGATACAATATTTTTGAAACGCATGGCTTCATTCATGTTTGCTCCCAACATCTTAGACAATCAGATACTCGGTTTCTGAAAATAAACATCCTGGTTGTTGTTTCCCTGTTCCCGTAGCCTAAAATGTCCATGTTGTGGCCCAGTTTTCGTGTTGCCGTTAGATGGCAGTGTTGTGTAGGAAAAACACGTGTCCGGAACCTTTGAAAATTGGTTGTCGGTGAAACCGGCATATAATCAAGGATGCACCGGCTTCAGAGGTGTTGTCGGTTGTTGTAGCAACCGCCTTTAGGCGCAACAACGTGGACGTTGTAGCTATCAGTAGTTGGCTGTGTTGGTAGTAATAGTAAATATTAGTTGAAGTACGTTAGCGATATGTTGTCTACGTCTAACAGTGTTGTTTTTGTTCGTCTTGCATAAAGTTAGCTAAGTGAGCAAAATCCGCTAACGTTAACCTAACACTGCTTTAGCTTTAGCTGCCAGGTACATTTGAATAGCCGTGGATAACGTTGCATTGTTTCGCCATTGTGCAATGTGTTGTAGTTTACTTCTTGTCTGATTAAGTAAATACGTTAGTTGCTCAACATGTCGGCCGTCGGCAGCCTTGTCCCTGCGCGGTTCTTGACCATCATAGCTCACCTTGTTATCGTTATCACGATCTTTTGGTCAAGAGTAAGTACACCACATTTACTTTTCACACACTCTTCCCCATCGTCATGAATTAAGACTACGCGTTTTAAGATCACATTTCGTGACAACCAATACTGTAGCGTCACCTTACATCGTTACAGTTCATCACTGTTTCTCAGGTCCTTTTTTAAGTGTCTGTCACGCGGAGCTGTTTGAAATGTTTGTTTCACAGGAAAACAACGTGAAGGCGTGCTTGCCTTTGGATTTCACGCAAGAGCAGTATGACAATGAAGACAGAAAGTAAGGAAACATTTGACAAACACATGCACACACTCAAGATAAGAAGTCATTTGACGCACACACAACACCTAATATGTTTCTCTTTGCTGCAGGCTGGTGGTGGCACTGGCAGTCACCCTCGGTCTGTTTGCCATAGAGTTGGCTGGCTTCTTCTCAGGAGTGTCCATGTTCAACTGCAGCCAAGGCCTCCTGTGTATCCTTTACACTGACACTGTCGGTCCCTCATTGATGATGACTGATATACGATAATTATACAACTGATATATGGTGGGTGAACAGAAACTAATGTCCAGCAACAGTGGAGCTGAGCTGTAGCATGAGATAAGAGCAGCAAGTGCATTGGCACCTGGACAAAGAATGGGAGGTAGAAATTCATATAGGTCTAAAATTGATGATGTGCCTCATCGCAAGCCAGGGAATTGGAGTCAAATGAAATATCTCTTAAGAAGCCCTCTAAATATATAAAAGTATAAGAAGAGAAAAGTGATGTTAAAAAGTCATTCTAGTTTGAGTTACAATTCCATGACTCCAAACTCCTGTATATTCGCCTCTTGGTCTACTGTAGCAACAGGAGCCCATGCCAGTGCCTCAGTGGCTCTGCTTTTCTTTCTATTTGAGCAGTGGGAGTGTGACATCTACTGGTGGATCCTTGCCATTTGCAGGTTAGTGTATATATACTTTATATTGTTAATTTTTCCACAATCTTTTTTTTTTTCCCTGACAGATATTGTAACCAGCACTGGCTGTCCACTGCAGCGCATCCGTATCCTTATCTTTCTTTGTGTTTGAGAAGTGGGAATGCTGGACATATTGGGTTATTTTTGCCATCTGCAGGTTGGTGTGTGTGTGTGTGTGTGTGGGTGTGGGTGTGGGTGTGTGGATGCATGTATTAGCTTTCAGAGAGCAAAGTGATAGAGCCTCTATAAACAATGGCGTATCAGTAAGTATGAATGCATGTAAGTGCTGTGGCTCTGTCTTCAATGGTTCTCCCTGCATTTCTATCTCTGTCTGTCTCTCCCTCCCTCTAGTGTGCTTCCTGCTTTTGTGGAGATTCTTCTGTTTATAGCCGTTTATGGACTGAAGAAGAAGCCATTGTGAAAGACTGGTCCCGATGTGAAAGGTTGCAAATTAGTGTGGATGTGGACATCAGTCACAGTGTATCAACAGATACCGTGGCTACAGATTCATCTGTGATTCATCAATGATGTGCAGAGGAATGAACTGAAAAACAATGTTTAACTGACTTATGTGCATACACTGCACCAACAAACATCAAAGGAATATGCAAGCCGCTGTCTGTCCATAATGGGTTTTTATATATTTTTAACGAAATAGATTCAGAAAAAGCATACATGTTATTATGTTTACTTTTAATATGGTTAGTTTAGAAAGGATGTGTGCCAGAATATCACTTCCTTGTAACTTAGTCAAGAAATAAGTGCTAATTTTGTCAATAAACATTGATGTGATTTTCTGTTCTCCGTCTGTCTGGCAAATCTTCATGGAAAATCTAAGAATGCTGTTGTAATACCAAATACATTTTGTACAAATTCTTGTTGTCTGTTCTTTTTGCTCTGAAACCGTCTTGTCACACAAGTCTATTTTTGCCTCCCAGGCACTATTTCTCCCAGTGCGTGCTGTGTACAAATACCGCCTCCTTCGACCAGATTAGCAGACCGTTACCACAACCAGGGTCTTAATCCAATGTCCATTCATGCATTTGAATGGTGGAGCTTGTGGGATATTACACAGCCTTTTTTTGTAATGGATGGAAAGCTTTATATTATGATCCTCCAATACACTTATAAAAGATGGGTCGCAAAATCGTGCAGCATGTCGGGGGCAAACACAGTAGCCAAAAACAGGATATGTGTTAGATTAGAATTAAGAATTATTACATGAACTATTAGCAAAGACACAAAAACAGCAGACGAAAACATTAAATGAAGATGGTAATGGTAATACAGTACACTCATTTACAGTGCAGGCTTTCTTATTACAGCACGATTCAATGGTTTAATACACAGTTCAGATTTTTCATGAAACAAAAAAGGCTTTCATTGGTCTATTTTCACTCATGTAAGTGAAATTGAAAATTTAAATTAATGTGGTTGTTATGCAAAAAAATGGCATAAACTTGTCAATAATACACTTGAAAACATTAGTATGGTGAGTATGACAGATTGTTTTTGAGCAGTGCGGACGAAATGAACAACATTTACATCTTTCTTGAGTTTTTTGAGAAAGTGCTTTATGAGATAGAAGGAAGCCTCCCTTAATTGTAAGTCTTCAGGGACTAGATACGTTCCTCTCGTGGGTAATACTGAGTAACTTCGAATGTGTAATGACTTAAGGTAAGGAGATGACCTCCCTTTGAAATAAATGAATATAGTTCTTACAGATTAAGGAAGAGATACATGTTGTGTAAATCCAGAAGCATGACAGATAGTTCCCATTAGAAAGGTAGCTGGAATAAGGGATATATTTACCATTACTTAGGCTAAAACACTATGGTTTGTGCAGCTGACTTATATATACTTTGCATCTACACGGGGAAAGAAAGTCCTCTTTTTCTCCTTTCTCGACTCCGCCCACTGGTCCCACCTGTTATTTGGCCCGGGCGGTCAGCTGTTTAGTTCCTACTAGCCGGTGCCATTATCTGGCTCAACGAAGTTCAAATTAATTAACTTCTTTTTCATTACAAGGACTCTAATTTGACGTTGAATCATGGGTATGTATTGCACGAATAATGTATCAGTGAAGTTATCTTACCAAGCAAGTTTTTATTTGCATTATTGCAAATAATAGTGTCTAGTCCTACGGTCAAGCTAGCTAGCTAACGCTAACGTTTAGAAATCGATTACTTTAGGTGACTGATAGCAGTCCAGCTGCACATGTTTACTGTATGTACTACTCTAAAACAGCAAGGGCATGCATTTTTGATTATACTGTGTGTGCTGCACAGCGTTACATTACCCGAATGCTTTTGCTGCTAACGTGGGTTGTTTAGCTTAAAGCTAACAGCAACTTGCCGGCAACGTTTATGAGCGGAGACTGACGTGGCGTTACCTCACAGCGAGTTAGATGTTGTGACTGGACATTTTAAGTTGATATATTACCAAGTTGACGGTATTGTAACTTAAATGACGATGCGATGTAGCAGCAAGTCTGTCCAACACACTCCCTCACGAGCTTCAAACAAAGTTGGTTGGTTAAAACTTGATCCTTATTAGCTGAAACGACCTCGCTTGGGTTAATGTTGGACTTCTGTAGTCCACGTCCTGTTTCTCACCCATCAGCGAGTTGATATTAAATGTCTATATTTCTGATGAGGTCCAGCGAATGAAAACTCATGTCCGTTCAGTTGCAGCCGACGTGTCCTGTATGTTCAGTTGTGTCACTGCCCCATACTACATCAGTGTCAAGACTAGCCTCGGTCTTTCTTCTCCTTTGGCGAAGGGCTTTGCATTGCATCTGTGTTTGAAAGGCGTTCTACAATGAACCTGACTTTGTTTGCCTTGCAGCGGCGAACACAGGCACCTCTCTAGTGCTGTCCAGTCTGCTGTCAGTGCTGGTATTTGCTGGGATGCAGATGTTCAGTAAGCAGCTGGGATCTACGGAGTGGCTCACCATCCTGGGAGGTTTCCTGGGCTCAGTCCTCTTCATCTGCTCCCTCACTGTATCCTATTTGTGACACTGTGGATTGAACAGCTTTAATCCCTGTTGCTGATCGTTAAACAAGATCCTGGAGGACGTCATGCATTGTTCATAAAAGCCTTTTGTTGGAAACGGACATCCCATGTTGTTGACCTTTGTGTACAAAATGTTGCATACCATTTTCTGCCTAACCTGATTTCTCAGAGTTACCTTTCTTTTTTGTGTGTACATGTAAATGTACAAATACCACAGAGCAGTGTTCCACCTTGACTTTGCTTCCAGGCATTTAATAATCTGGAAAACCTGATTTTTGGGAAAGGATTCCAAGCGAAGATATTTCCAGAGAGTAAGTGGTGACAGCACTGAAATCACACTCATGCACTCAGTAGACAGTGTATTAATTTATTTATTTTTCTGCTTACATGTTGTTTAGCCAAATATTTCTCCTATGATTTGCTGAGTCGAGCGTCGGCTTAGTTTACACTGAAACATCAGCATTCTTGACTATTATTAAAGCATATCTTAACATCACCATGCCAGCCTTTACTAATGGGAATGAACACTTTTTAATACACAGTTGGTCAGTGACTTAGTACACCGTCTTATAAACAGTATGTAGACTTTATCTGGGATTAGCCCACATTATCAGTGCTTTGAAATACAGGTCTGGAAAAAATTAAGAGCCCACCTCATTCGGGCTCTGCTCCTCACTTGTCTTATTCATTCTCTCAACTTCCAGTTCTGGTGTGCCTTTGCCTGTCACTGTTTGCCTCTGGTCTGGTACACCGTGTCTGTGTCACCACATGGTACGTGACCGTACCTCTGCAGATCACAAATACCTACTTCAACGTCATACAGCACAGTTAAAATGAGTCTTTTAAATGTATTTTATTCCTTTGCTTTTTGCCTTTCTTTCTGTTCCAGCCTGATATTCTCCCTCTTCGCCCTGTACTACATCAACAAAGTTTCTGCCGCTCTCTACCAAGCAGCCGTTCCCTCGGTAACACCAGCCAAGGCTGCCAGTAAGGGCAAAAGGAAGAACTGATGAATCTGTTGGATCGTACATGTGTCCAGTTAATCCAGTTGTCAGTCATTATTACCCAGGTGCTGATGGCCAGTGGTATATTTTGTTATAATTTCTTAAATCCATAACGCTTGGTGTATTTCCGCATGCTGTTGAAACATTTGGTTTAGGAATGTTACTTGGAAAGTGATTGTAAAGGTTTGTAACCAATAGCGGCATAGTTATTTTTTTTTTTTTACAGTGATCTCAAATTTGAATTGTTGAGAAATGTCCCTGGTATATCTAAGGCCATAAAAATAGCTTAAAAACTAGCTACATTCCCTTAATAACCTTTTCCTCGGGAGTCTCTTTTTTTTTTTTTTTTTTACACTGTTTGCAAAGAGATTCATTTATCCCATCATGTTACTTGTGTATTCATCAGCGCATCAAGTTGCTTCTTGTTTAATTCATTTTGTAATTAAACTCTGTAAAATACTTTGTATGTGTTATTCTGTCAAACCAGTTTCATTCAGGTTGCAAATGGCAATCTAGTTGTTATGGTAGGTGTGGTGGTCTCTTAAAATTGCGAGCTGATGGGCAACTGCTCAGGAAAAAGCCGGGATATAAACCATAGCTTTTTTTTCTTCTTCCTCTTCCACCAACTGTGAGCAAAATGCCTCTGACAACGTGACTAAACTATAGGTGCTTCATGGTCACCAGAACTGGGGTCCGTTCTGCGTAGTCGCTTATTACATCCGAGATCAAATGACACATCCAAGATGAGATCATCGTGCTAATGATGATCCGGCTAATTGGGTTCCTCGAACCCACCTGTTGTTCATGATTAGTATCGCTGGACTGAGATAACTGCGCGTCCATGCGCTGGTTTAAGAGGGGATATGTATCGATAGTAGAAACAAGGCTGTTCAGCATGGCTAAAGTACGCGCCCGGTGTTTCTCCCAAGCAGAGCAAGAGCTTTTAATGGAAGGTTATGCGGAATTTGAAAGTTTAATTGTAACGCCAGTTAACACCTCAAAGTCTGCAAAAGCCAGGAGAGAAGGCTGGCAAAATGTCGCAGACAAATTGAAAGCGTAAGTGGTGTCCATGTTAGATGTTTCTATCACTTTCTACGGAATGTATTTTTGCGTTTGAATAATTTCATATTTACGTTGTTCTTTTATGTCAGAGCCACTACGGGACCCACTAGAACATGGGAACAAGTAAAAGTGAAGTGCAAGAATATTCTACAAAATGGTAGCCTTTACTTCTTATACTGTCCTTATTTTAAAAAGCCACTTTTTCCCTCTTTTAAAAGCAGCTGTAAAATGATTTGTTAATGCATTAAATTAGGTATAATCCAAATGGCTGGCACAGTTATTTCAGACGTTTGTGGAAGTGAAAACTTTCTAAACCTTTAGTTAATATAAAATATGAGTTATTGATCACATTATTTTTTTTTACAGTGTAGTTCATTGTAATGCCATCATGTCTTTCCCTCTTTTGTGCAGTTGTAGATAATACACCAACCCTTTTGCCTTTTCCAAAGCAAATAACACCCTCACGAGAAAAACCATGTCTCTCAACAATCACGCTATCGCGCTGCAATCTAATCCTGTTTACGTGAAATAAGCCTGCTCCCGAGCATGTTTAAGCTTACGGACCTGTTGCTATGACAGCAAGTCCAGGATGAGCGTCGAAGAACCGAACAGTCCGAGATCGTGCCAAATCGTCAACAATCAAATCCGGCTAACTGAGTTAGCGACGTACGAAGAACGGACCCCTGGTTGTGGACTGACCCAGGTGTGTGAATGTGTGCAGGGGCGTGACACACAAGTCATAATAGGATAAATAGATTTAGACCAAATACTGTATATATCTGAGATGTATGATTAAAATGCACACATATTTTTTAGTCTTCAAAAGTAATTGTTTTAGTCAGAATGTTGACAGGTGTTTAGAGATGATAGGACCCTGAGGTGAGAACTCAAGGTTATACTTATCTTGTCATGGTGACGCTCTTCGGGGGAATTAAAAAGTACCAGTACTACATGGATTTTCATGTCAAAAATATTTACAATGTTTAATGGATTTTGATATTTGATATATATTTTGTTTATAAAGGGCACTGGTGGCATGCCAGCGGTTCGAGTGAAGCTGCTCAGTGGCCAACCCATCAGACTGGTTGTACTGGGCAGCTTCCAGGTGACAGCCGCTGTCACTGTGAACAGGGCGACCCTGACAAAGAGAGTGAAAAATCGCTTTTAAAAAAAAGATGATAAATATGGCATAGCTGTCTGCCTCGCTTTAACCAAAGTGTCAGTGTTATGTGAGTTGGCTGTTTGAAATCTGAGAAGCTGTGGGTTTTGTAATATATTCAGGGGAAACAGATGTAATAGAAGGCTGGATCAGAAGAAGGCCCCTGAACCTGAAGACCAATGTGTTACCAACATATCAGGCAGGCCCAGGCTTGTCCATGGCTTTTTGTCCCAACGGGTTTTATTTGAATGCTTTTGCTGCTGCCACTTTGTAGGTTTGATCATGAGTAATATGAGAACATGTCTGAACAACAGATTTTCTAGACATGGAAGCTGGACCTGGATATTCCTGCAGAGTTGACATAATCTTAAAACTTGAAAGGAAAAACATTTCAACAACTATTGTGGTATTAAATGAAAGTGGGACATTTGAGAGTTATGGCTTGATCTCTGTATCTCTTGCGATGACAGTCTTGTGGGAAAACATGGGCAGGGATGGTATTTGCACATGGTCTTTTTGCGTTATTTGCCCTCCTCCCTCTCTCTCTCTCTCTCTCTGCCTCTGTCTCCGTGTCCCTCCCTCTCCCTCCCATCACACTGGGCGTTGCCTAGCTGACTCTAAATTCTTAAATAAACTTTCATTGAGCCTCAGCACCCTTCACTGAATCTCAAAGTACCGTTTCTGCCTCTTTGTGTCCTGGTAAGTTCATTATAATTATTTGAACCCTTCTCTCTTTTCACTTTTGTCTCGCAGTGTTTTCTAAATTGCGTGAGTTAAAACGGATAACTGGTTAAAATTGAACATTATTCATGTAAGTTGTTGTAGCCTATGTAGCTTGAGACGGGAGGCCACATGCAAAAGCAGCTTTTTCGCAGTTTAGGTTTATAGATTGAATAAATATTTGTATTCAACATTTTTGGTAGGTGGGCTTGGGCGTTGTTGGCGCATTACGCAATTCAAGTAGCGGTTGGTCCTCTGATATCTTTCCCTTAAGTTATTTCACTCTTCTTTGTCTTTAATTTCTGTGTGAGTCGTTTTTGGAAACTTCAGAAAAGGCTAAATGGAAGGGGAAGGAAGGAGAGTGGGAGCCTTGAGATAAGGATTTGAGTTTATGTGCCAGAAAATGTCTAAGAGCCGAAGAATTTGCTTTGAGGGCCAGTAAAACCAACACCCACGTCCTCACTTAACTATATGTTAGTTTTGGATGAAGAAGCATCAGTGGTGGAAGAAGTAGTCAGATATTTTACTTATGTAAAAATAGCAATAGACCTGCCACAGTGTAGAAATATTCTGTTACAAGTCCTGCATTCAAATTTTGACTTAACTAAAAGTGGAAACGTCGCGCATTCTCATGAAAATATAATCAAAATACAAAAATGTAAAAGTACTCAATATGCAGAATGGACCATTTCACAACAACAAAAATGACGATAATAATAATAATATATTATTTAATTATACTTATTGATACATTACCTATGTATTAGGCATACTTTAATGTAAAGGTTGGGCTTATTTATTTACTATACATAGGCTACTGTAGCTAGTGAATTTCACCAAGGGATCAATATAGTCATCATAATTTATTTATTGATTACATTTTTTACTATAAATCTGAATCTGCAATGTAACTAAAGGTATTCAATAAATGTAGTGGAGTAAACAGTACAATATTTCCCTCTGAATTGTCGTGGAGCAGAAGAATAAAGTAGCATACATTGAAAACAATCAAGTAAAGTACAAGTACCTCAAAATTGTACTTAAGTACAGTACTTTAGTAAATGAACTTAGTTCATTTCCACCACTGACAGCCTTATGGTCTACTTCAGTTAATGTGACAATGTTTAAGTTATACATTTTACATAAGTAAAAGGTACAAAGTAATAGAAAGTTCCATTTCACAGTTAATTCATATGTTTATATAAAGTGGGCTGTTTTAATGTTGTATGTGGTCCAGGTGCAGATAGAGGTCTAATCACATCTTATATATTTTTTGGTAGTTAAAACTATAGCCGAGGATCACTCGTAATGCTTATCTGTATGTAAAATATTATTCTACACAGTAATTAACAACAGTTGTCAAATGAGTGTAGGGAAGGCGAAAGTATATTTTCCATGAAATTTATACCCAGATTTGTGTTTCCTCCTTTCAGCACCCGCTTCTGCAACCATGACTGAGTTGGAGAATTGCATGGAGTCCCTGATTAAGATATTCCATCGCTACGCCAATGAAGATGGTGATGGGAAGACCTTAAGCAAGAAGGAACTGAAAAAACTAGTTGAAACTGAGTTACCCACCTTCCTGAAAGTAAGAATCTTCTATCAAATCTCATCTCAATCCTCAGATCATGTCCATGTGTAGCATATTGCTCTTGCTTTGACATTGTACCCTGAACTTATCTGTCTTGCTAATGCTCTTTCAGAGCCAGAAGAACCCCGCAACTGTGGACCGCATCATGAAAGATCTGGACCAAAACAACGATGATAAGTTGGATTTTGAAGAATTTCTTCCCCTCGTCGCCGGCCTCTCACTGGCCTGTCAGAAGTGTTACATGCTCAGTGAGAAGAAGGGCAAGAAGTGATGGACAAATATTAGGGAAAATAACTATGTTGATCTTTGAGTAAGAGATTTTTCTAGCACAAATGTGTGTCAGATCCACAAGTAAAAGCTACCTTTCACAAGATTTCTTTTGTTTGCCTTATTATTCTTTTAGTATATTGGGTACACAATACTTTTTCTTCTTTCTTGATGAAGTGTTCTTGAGGATGCATATAGTTTTTTACCCTCTGTTCTATCTATTTCTTGAACACATCGAATCATTATACTCTGCCAATGCCAGAAAAATACCTCAGAAAGTACTGAAAATACTGAATTCACATCTGAAACACATCATTAAACCCATAAATACTTCTTGACTGTTCAATTAAGGCAGCAGTTTACAGTATGTAAATGGTTCAATATGGGAATGTGCTGGTATCAGTTTAGGACTGAACTTGGGTGCAGCACACACGCCATGGTTGTCATGAATTCATGAGTTAGGGATTTGGGTTATGCCAAATAAACATGCATATAAGTGCATACAAAATTTGGTGAGGTTTTATGGTTTTTGGAGACGGCAGTGTTTCCCTCATGGCCTAACTCTAGTTTAGATGCCAAATTGCTCATCCCCCTGTGTTTTCAATTTACGTGCACATTCTTCTGTTATCTTACACGTGTGGCACTGGCAGGCTTTTTTTTCCAAGTATGAACAATGTTGAAGTGACTGAACACCACACGTACCAACCTACATGGAACATGTTAGCAGCAAAAAAGTATATGAAGTAGCTAAAAAGAAGGTTAAAGTGCATTCAAAGGACATGGTACACTGCAGAGCAGTAGGTCAAGGACCAGTAATGAATCTGTAAGTACATTTTATATAAGGCCCATAGATCTAGTACATGTAATATAAGGGATATTTTAAAATACAGAAAGTAACTATGTGTTGTTAATGTTTAAGGAACAATTATACCAATACCTGTGGGCAATGAAAACAAAAGTCTTTCTGGGATAGTTGGCATACACCAGCAGAGAGAGCTTGCTGTGAAAGAGGACACACAAACCCAAAAATACATGGAAGAGTGGAAGAAACATGCCTATAATGCTGTAAAAGAAGTCAGTGATGAATCCATTGGGTGATCAATTTGGCCGGTTGGCTACAGGTGTGTGAAAAGGGCCTTTTCACTGCAGTCTTAAAAAATGCCTGTAATTTATCATATTGTTTTTTAGCATCATTGTCATTCTCCAGTAAGTAGTGATTGCCATATATTTCAGTTCAGCAGGTCATTTCTCTGAGTTTTTGGAAAGGGGGTTTGGATTCCACAATAAAACGTTGAGACACTCAACATCAAAAAGATAGTTACAGCTAAATGTTCTTAATATATACTTTTTTGGAGAGGGGTTGGCTGCAGCTCAGCCAACATGTTAGCCGTTACAACTGAACATAGAGATAACATTGAAAATGGGTTATTTGGTCCTTTAAGCACAAGGTCATGTATTGTCTTTAAGTCACCAGTAGATGTCACAAAACTCCTAAAAAACCATTTGGAGTGGTTCACCCGGGATTCCTCGACTTGCTTGAGAGAGGAAATAAACCGTTTTATAAGAGTAAATGTTGCTGGTTTCAGCAAAAGTATGTTAGGCCAGATTGCATACAACATACAAATACAAAATGCACACTCTTTATTATATCCTAAAATACAACATCCGTTGAATGGATGTTAATAAAACATGGAAAATATTGTGCTAAAGAATATGGTGTTGTGTAGATGTGATGGTGTTAGTGTCCACCGAGACAAAGTGTGTGTTGATGGTGTTGCAGGAGCCGTGATGAACACATTACTGCTGTGCAACAGACCAGCCGGACAAAGCAACCAGTTGCATGTGCATTTGCAACAGAATATTTGTATTTTCTGAGCTGACAGTACCCCCCACTCCCTTGTAAGACCTACAGGTATAATTACTTGCAAAATATACATTACACTGACAACATGACAATAGGCATACCTGCTACCGCTTCTACTTTTATTTGTGCATACCAAAATGCAGAGAAATCTGTACCCCACACCTATACATTTTATGAAAATTTAAAATTATGTCAAGGAATGTCCTTCCATTGCTCTGTGATTCGTGGCTTTCATGTCAAGAAGTTGTTTACCACTCTTTTGCTGTTGTTTTTCCACTTTGACAGGTGGTGGCTTACCTTTTTGCTTTTCTGGTGGATTATATTGATTGTGAAGAGAACATTGCCACAACGGCATGCAGTTGTTAGATTACATTAAATCATTTACTATAAATCTTTAACTTCAATTTAAGTTTAAGTTTTAAAAGCGCCTTTAAAACATTCCGAGACTGAAACAAATATTAAGAAGGGAGTTCAAAGCTATTTCTATTTAATAACTAATTTTCTAATACAGTGTTCATGTTCATGGTGCAGACTTACCACCGCAGAGGTACAGAACCTCTCCAGCAGTGAAAGTGTAACTCATACCTCCACCAGCAGAGTGTGGAAAGATAAACTTTTTTGTAATTAACGCCACATGATCCTTCGTCTCTATTTTCTTTTCCTCCCCTGCAAGGAGAATCTGATCGTATTCAATAAGTGAAAGTAATAAGGCCAAAGTGAAGAGAGGCTGGTGCTGAACAGACTGAACTGACCTATAAAAGGGACTTGGCAGAGGGCAAGAGAGGGGAAGAGAGGAAGAAAATGCTGCCTTTCTGTTGCCTTGGAACAGACCAGTGGAAAATGAGGTTGACTTACATAACAGTTGAGCAGGATGAATGGGAGTGACCTGCGTCAGAATCCAACAACACAGTGCCATACTTTGAGACTCATATTCAGCAGACTTAACTGCAGCTGATTTTATTCAGTTCAGTTGAACTACAGTAGGACATTCACAGATACACTTAATTTTATGCTAAAGAATGGCAAAATTAAGTATTCAATTTGTTTCCATTGTGACCCTTAATGATTGCAGGTGTACATGTCAGCAGTTCAACTTAAGTTAGAAACATGCATTCTACAGTGTATTTCACTTTATTCCAATACGACAAAGCAATAAAATACAAGGATAAAACTGGCACTCTTGACTTAAACACTTCTCTATCTCTTAGCTGTTCAAAGGCCAGAGTTTTTAAAGTAAAAACAATATAAATAAAACTAAAAACAAATAAAGCTTTTAACTTTGTGATGGTAGCTAGAGTAGCAAGTGTTGCAAATGGAAAATTAAATGCACGCCTTCTAATATAGAACATTAGCACTAAAACAACAAGACAAACAGGATAGAACAGACATGCATGCACATAGAGACAAACAACTTGTGAAAAAACATACAGTTATGACTTAAACTCACCATTTTGGGCAGGGATGAAACCTACTCACTGTAATTCTCCATTTGCTCTGACATATTTTCCCCTGAAAGCTAAACTGAGCAGCTCCTCAATGAAGAGAAGGATTACCTCGCCTTAGATGATCTACTCTGTCTGTTCACCAATGCACACGCACACATATGCAATGTCAACACATGCAACCATTTGCTCTATGCAACACAAACAAAAACATTGTCTTTAGTTAATATTTTCTTTAGTGTGGCACAGTTGCGAGACAGAAAACTGGTGAAGATAGTTCGGGTGGAGTAGGGCACATTTCCAGAGCATGAATCACCACTGGTGTGTGTTTGGGGAGGTGGGGGGGTGGGGGTGTATACATGCCACTGTGTGTGTTTCAGGCAGCCTGTGTGTCTGTACTCTTTAAGAGGAGGCTTTCCCCTCAGTCTGACAACAGTCTCACTTGGGACAGCTGGTGACACAGACGTGATATCTCTCTGGGAACGTGACCTCTAAGGTGAGTACTGATGAAAAGCAACTCGGAGAAGGGGGTTTTGTGGATTGAAAGAACACAGCAGCATTTAATTCAGATGCTGAGCATGAAAGATGCTATGCAAATGCAAGAATGTTGTGTGTAAACAGGCATTATTATTATTCATTAAACTTGAGGGTAATTTCCTGATGTTTATAAAATCCTTATTCAGTGTTACTGCAAACACAAGTTGCATTCGTCAACCACCTTATGTTTATTTTGAACCTCTGACTTTTACATCTTATCCTCATATCTATAAACATTAGTCTCACAACATATGTCTCTAACTCACTCTTATCAAGACGCTTCATAAGGTTTTACTATACAGTGTCTGCAAAAGTGATTTCAGAAGGTATTTTCTGGTCATCCAGTATGTTTTAAAGGCATTTCCTCCTGCCTCTCTGTTAATTTCTCACAATCAATATCAAACTTTTTTTCTCCAGCTGCAGCCATGGCTCGTCTGGAACAGGTCATTACAAACATTGTGGATATATTTCTGGAGTATGCTGATGATGAAGGCAAGAAACGCCAGTTAAACAAAGAAGAGTTCAAGAAGGTGTTGCAGCAAGAAATACAAAGCCCTGAGTTAAAAGTAAGAGACTCAAAACACTCACTTTACATAATGTGCACATCTATTAATTTAAAGAATTACACTATCCTGCTTCTTACACACCATTCAGCTGTGCTTTTGTGCATTTCACACTGTTATTTAACTGTAAAAAATTATTTTCCAGGATAAAATCAATGCAGATGACATTGAGGAAGCCATAGAGATGATGGATAAAAACCACGATGGTGAGGTCAACTTCCGAGAGTTCTGCCGGTGTGTGTGTGTACTGGCCAAATGCTACTACCAGAAGAAAACAGGCAAGGTTGGCAAGAGAGGCAAAGGCAAAGAACAAGAAGGTGAACAAGAAGACTGAATGATTAACTACCAACCCTTAAAATGTTTGTACCACCATAATGTATTTAAAAATATTTGACCCTGAAAAACAGATGCAACTGCTACCATTTGCACATCCATCAAGTCTGTTAGGCCTATTTGTGTTCTAAACTTGCATGCAAAATGCAATATTTATTGATGTTGTATCTCTGTAAACTGGTTTTCAAAAAACTTTCCTTTCAATACTTCTTGAAAATAAATAAAAACTATGAAGTTTGATTTGTTGTGGGCCTCCTTGTCTGTTTATGGCAATCACTGCATGTGTAGTTGCTGCTAGGTATCTGGTGTCATTGCTGTGGAAGGAAACAAGCATGGGCTCATCAAACATTCAACAGACATCACTTGCTATGTTCTCCAATGCCCATATCACTGTCAGTGCTTCCTCAATGGAAATGTCTGCTCTATTCTTTCCAATACTATTGACTGAAGTCCCCCACAGGTTTAAACTTTGACTGATATCAGATCTTTTTTATGTAATTAAAAGTCATTGAAAATATCTATCTATATTGCTCTTTTTCAATGACATTTGTGCAAAAATGTGTGAATGCCTCAACCACGATCAAGAAAGGTATGAATTAAACCCCACATTTCTATCATTGCCTCTAAGAAAAAAATCACTCTTTTAAAAAATGATGACATTCGCAACCCCTAAATTCACAGTGGAATTACAGTTCATCATCTTTTCCAAACAAAACACAAAAGGGGGCACTTCATTTTCTATAATTTTATGTTTATATTCATCATACATTAATCATTAAACTCTCTGATTGAATTGTTTTGGGGTTCACTGTTGCCCAATAATCCCTTCAGAATGTGTCCATTCCACTTATTAATATCAATTTATATTAGATTTTTCATTCTTTCAAGCAGATTTTCATCCACTCCACAATGTGTTAACTCACTCACATTCTGTCTATAGAACAAACACACATTTCTATTGGTTCTCGTTTGCCATGCTCCTGCCTCCCTGTGAGGTACTTGTGATTGTCAGAACAGGTTGTGCAGGTGTACCATTGGTGTTGTATGAGAAAGACTAGCAGCCAAAAGCAGTGCAGATAACAACAGGATTTAAGTTATAATAGTGAATTTGTTCCAAGATTGACTTCATCGTATACTCCCTGTTCCTGTATGCGGTTAACAAAAGAATGGATCTCCGCATGGCTGACAACAAAGTGTTTACTACCACCTCACCACTTCCTGAATCAGAGTCACACCCATTGCTTGCCCATGTAGTTATGTTGACTGTCACCAAGTATTACTGAATAACTGCATTCTCCCTACTGCCTGCTAGGTGGCGCAAGTACATCAAAATACTGTAGACCCATATCTGCCAGCAAATGTTTGGCCGTACAAGCATGACATGTTCTATCATGTACTGTAAGTGAGTTTAATTGTGATAAAGAATACCTAACATATTTCACATATTTTTCAACCGCAAGGGGGCACAAGCCAGTGTCTTCTTGTGCCAGTCCCAAGTCTGGATAAATGCAGAGGGTTGTGTCAGGAAGGGCATCCGAGGTAAAACACATGCCAAATAAAAAATGCGAATCACATATTTTTGGCTTTGGAAGCAAGGCTATTGCTTGTGTGAAGCTATACATTGTGTAAGCATGAATTAGTCCTAATCCCTCTTCTTATAGGGACATGAGTCCTAACATGTTGTGGAGTGTAAACACAAAGAAATGAGTGCATGTTTCAGCACAATATATTTTAACACGGTATGTCTCTTGTAAAACCTAAGCCCTTTGAAGTATTATTTATGGAAGCCCATTTCTGCCAGTAAACAAAAAAAATAGATGAAAGGTTAGTTATGCTTTTCAAAAGAATTCTAATGGCATGTCAACATCATAAGATTACAAGTTTAAATTGGGAGATAAAAAGGTAAAATCACAAAATGAAAAGTTAATATTATGAGATAAAAAGTAAAAATTATCAATAGTCAATATAATTTTGACTTTCCATCATATTTTATCATGACAACATTTTCATATTTTTTTCTTTTCCTGGTGGAAATGGGCTTCCATGATTGTTTGTTATTGACCATACTGCATTGATTGTTTTCACCTGGGTTGATTATTTGTTTGGTTCACTGTCTGTTTGTCTCAGTTGCTGTGTTGGTTCTGTTTTCCTGGATTTTTGGATTTATGTTACCTGTTCATCACCTGTATGCATATCTGCCAATAGTTCTATCAAATGAACAAAATAAAACATTAAATGCAAGTCGTAAAACGGGCCTTTAGTGTACTACTCAAACTTTTAAAGGGATCAGCAGACATGATGACTGAACCTTTTACATATTCAACACTGAGTTCTGGGGAGAGCTCAGAGATATCAGACCAGGTGTATATTCAGCTTGAACTGGCTGACAGATTCATAAAGGCGGTGCTTTTAAACAAATGAATGCAAATAGGTGGTTGCATACAAACAGATGTGAAGAGAGAGAGAAAGCAAATACTACCACACATGTTGTGACTGTGTCACCAGCTTGGTCCCTTTTGAGACTGAAGTCAGACTGAGGGAAAAAGCCATTTATAAGTGCAGACATACAATGTCTGCCCCATAGATAAACACACATGGTGATTCATACTGGAAATCTGGCCCACTCCCCACAAACCAGCTTCAACAGTCCTTTTGTGCCATACTGTATAGATAGAGCATTAATCTTTGCTCAGAAAGTGGATTCACAATTGTGTTGTCTATAGAGAAAATATGTCAGAGATTAGATAGATTTCATCCCAGCCCAAAATGTTGAGTATAAGTCATAGCCATGACTGGAGCCTGTCCCAGCTCACATTGGGGAAGAGGCCGATGAATGACTTTTTAATACTAATCCCTGTGCTATCTTTCAGATCCACCAGGGGTCCCTACCTGCCTCCCTGGCTGAGAGCCTTTGCAGCTGCGTACAATCAGCATTAACCCAGCCCTTCTCTCCTTCAGTGTGAGCTTCCAATGACTTTGCCACATAGTTCTGCCTTAGCTTTTTCCCTCGGCTTGAGTGTTTTGCTGTGTTTTTTGTTTCCTGCCTTCTACTGAGCAAAGTAAAGATTTCAAGAGATACTGCCTTGTCTCCTGTCTGTTTCTTGGGTCCTCATTTACAATTGTATGTGTGTAAAGTGCTGCCCGTTTAAACCTTTTGTGTCCAGACTTTTTTGACTGGGGTGCCCCAAGTGGGGCACTGTCTTATGTAGGGCTGCCATGAAGTAAGTGTGTACACAAATACACACACACACACGCACACACACATGTTGGAATAGCATTCAATTACTATTTCTCATATCTACTTACTACTAACATTACAGTATCTTACCGTGTTTTACATTCCTGTGCTTAAATTTAACGAAGATAACAAGTTAACAACTAGCTACCTAGCAACCCCAGGGAGAAACATGATGTAAGTATATGATTAAAATATAGTGAAGCAACATGATAAGGTGTTTAAGTTAAAATGATGTATTGCATTAATTACAGTAAATAGCCTACATATGAAGTAAAAACATTACATTCATGGTGTCCAGGCAGGAAGGAAGAGGGAAAAGGGAAGAGAAAGCGAAAAGACCAAGCAACAGGTTTGTTTGTATGTCAGTGAATTGGTCTATATTTTCAAAAAGCTATATTTTATTTATGATAATATACTGTAAATAATTACAACAGGCCATTTTAGGACAGGTGAAAGAACTGGTTAGGGAAAACTGCTTTTAATGCTGGCGCACAAAACATTTATGGTATTACTTTGTAGATCTTACAAAAAATCTGACAATGATAGCAATGCTGTTGGAATTTAAAAGCAATGCTTGGCAAGGGCATATTTTGAGTTCTGGTATTGCGCTGGTTTTATTGTTCGTCTGTTTGTCACACAGACCTGGCAACTCTGCTACCAATCACAACACAACATAGTGGCACCATACAAATGTACTATAAAACTTCCATACTTTATTCTTTAAGTCCAAAAGGAGGCTACATTCAAAGGAAAACAATGCACATTCAAAAAAAATACTAAATCCAACAGTTGGTTTGAACTAAGGTCCTTTAACAGGGCAGATAGCCAATCATAGTTTAGGATAATGGGGTGACACCTGGGGTGGCCAATCAGATTTCAGCCACTCCCTAGACACACCCCAGTCCAAAGATAGATTTTGGGTGGAGTATGAGAGATGAGAGATGAGAAGATCAATCGTTTGTAATGTGTGTGTTCAATACAAAGCTTTGCTTTGTCTGTCAAAGAACTTTTTAAACTTTGTTTTCAAAGGTCCTTTATAAATAAAGTTATTATTATTATTACAGACTTAGCTGCATGACATATTCTAGCATAGCACAAAGACTGAAGGCATGGGGAAGATAGAAAATAGCAAATTTCCCAAAATGTTGGAAATTTATTTGAAGGTATGGTCAATAATGAAGAATATTGAGTCTGCGCAGTAGTGATCGGGGTTGGAGCCATGGTATCGAGGTCCCGCTCATACATACGGCTGACTCAGTCGCAAGCAAGGGCTGAGGTGTCAATCCTGAAACCTCCCTTTCATAGCATCAAATAACTAATTAAAACCAAACTTATCAGAAAAATGAGCACCTGAACATACGCCAGTGTGATTAGAACTATCTAAAATGACAGAAACCATCTTTGGCGCTCAGACCGACACCGGTGAGAGCGTCAAAATGACCAGAAGTCATTCATTTTCTATGTGAGTCGGTGAAAAAGCATTTTCCCCATAGGCCACCATTATAAAAGAGACGTCTGTAAAACTGCAAACAAGGTCAATTATGACTCTTTCTATTATGAATTTTGGAGATTTTATATTTGTAAAACTTATATTTGGTTTTATATTTGTAAAACTTAACTTTTCCTCGAGCCAAGAAAAGCTATTTAGAAATCTGTGATTTCATCACAATATGAAGTCTATGGGCCAAGCCGGAACTCGTGGGAGAAACACCACTGCACATATTCAGTGGGCCGCATACCCAGAAGTAAACCCGGAAGCTAGAAACTTTGGGTTTGGGTCAGCCGAGCAATTCTCATTGGATTGAATAGGCGCCATCTTGGGGCTTGGTGGGTTTCATGGCCAAATGCTACAAACACAAGAAGACAGGCAAGGGCCAAGAATGTGAAGACTAAACAGAAGATTGATGATAAAACCTTTGAAAAATTACCATCATAATGTATTAAAAAATGTGCTAATGGCATATGTGACACTGCCTACACTCGCAACAGAAGACCCAGGACTTTTATTGTCTCTCCTTAAATTGGGTTGCAAAGTAGTGTCCCTTCAATACTGGCTAAGAATAAATAAAAACTATTAAGTTTAAATGAATGTGGGCTTCTTCATCTGTGTATGGAAATCACTTGCATAGTAGTGTACAATGCCACTGCTGTCCATGGAAACAAGCATGGACTCTTACTAATGGAAGTCCTCCACAGGTTAAAGCTGTGGCTCATATCAGATATCAAACTTTTTGCATCAATTCTACCCAGTAATCACAACTCGCTGTCTAACTCTCACTTTCTCTCTTAGTTTCTCTCTCTTTGTGTGGAACCACTTATCGTTGCCTATTTGCATCTATTTGTTTGAAGCACCATCTTTATGAGTCTGTCAGCTGCAATTTAAGCTGCATAAACAGAATGCACCTGATCTGAAGCATGTGAGCTGGTGGTGCAACCATCATGTATGTAAATCAAAACAAAGGTATGAAGTAAAGCCAACTTCTTTTCTCCTTTTAAGTCAGAAAGAATCCCTTTTGAAACTTGATGAAATTCTCAATCCCTCAATGATCAGTGAATTGCTTAATATTTATCATGGACAAAACACAGAAGGCACTCTGACCTATTTCTGCATAACTATGAGAAAGAGGCTTATTTGCAGAGAAATATATCTATACATTAATCAATAAACTCTTTGATGAAGTCAATTGGGTTAGCTGTTGGCCACTGATCCTTTAAAGGTTTCAATACCACACCGCTCAGGGGAGAAATGTTAGGTTCAAACAAGGGGAATGTGTCCATACCACTTTTCTGATGACATAACATTTTCCTTAAAACTAATTTTATATTACATTTTGCATAAATTCAAGTGGATTTTCATCTACTGCACAATGTGTTAACTCACTCAAACTCCAGCAGTCTGCTATAGGCTTTAATGAAAAGAAACAAATACACAATAATACAATGCTTAACTTGTTTGATATGGAATGCCATTTCATTCAATAAATAATAAATGTAATGCCATTTCATTGTTTGGTCTGCACCAGGATTAGATTGACAGCTTTCTAACGTTAACGTTACCCAGAAACAAATGAACCACGCTAAACATTTTAACCAACCCAAACAGGTTTGCGGCACTATCTTTGGTGTGTAGGTCGTGAGATCGGCGGTTGCAGCCTATCACGCAGCAATAATGATCCTGATGTTATGATGATAATAATTATGATTTCTAATGATTTTAAACCTAAAGTACTCGATTGAAACTGGCCGAGTAGAAACAGAGCTAACGTTAGCTGTAAATAAAGGACTCATGGCGCTTACGTTTGTTAAACTAGCTAACATGAATGCTACCACAGTGATTCGGTGATAAGGATACCGTGTTCACATTCTCTTGTAACAGAATTGGATTTTGTTGTCACAGATTGTTGCAGCAAAGCTTGTCAACCACACCAACAATGTGCCATCTAACGTTATACAGTTACTGGATAATCATGAATGTTAAACTAATTGTTTGCGGGAAGTCAGCTTGCTAGCTAGTTTACCCGGAGAACACCGACTTTGGTTTATCGGTGAAGTTACTCTTATGTTACCTAACGTTACCTTGGACAGGGGTTCTTGGGCTTGGGAAGCGCCGTTGAAAAATATGATTTAATGGCGCTGGGCTTGGGGTGCTGACTTCGGCAGCTGTAGGTTGTGGATGCCGCGTCACCATCCCACCGAGGCGGTTGGCAGCCTCTCTCAATAATTCTGAGATGGTTTTCTCAGAGTCAGACATAATATAAAGGCTACTATCACCCACCAGACGTTTTCGCGGCCTTCTATTTTTCAGTGCTGTTTGTGGCGCTGTTGCTTTTGTCTGAGAAAACCACGCCCCCTTCATTTGAATATGAGCAATGAAATGTGTCATTATGAAATAGTGCCATGAAATAAATAAATGTGTCATTATGAAATGAAAGTTCGATGAAATGAAATCTAATTTATTAAATTACTGACTCATTTATTCATTTCAGAGGCATATTTATTAATTTCATAGGCATATTTATTCATTTATTTATTTATTTAATATTGAATGAAATGGCATTCCATAGTTTGAGTGAAAAAGTCGCTGTACAATTAGAACAGGTTGTGCAGGTTTATAGTAACAGTTTATGGCTCAATAACAATAAACATCTGCAAGCATGCTATTGGCCGTACAAGAATCCTGCTTTCAAATCCATCTTACTGTAAGTGACAGTTTAAATGTACTCTTGGAGTCTTTATGGCATGAAACCTCCTGATACAACAAGAACATATTTCTGTGTAAATCCATTATAACAAATTAAGTTAATAATAAATTACTAGCTGCAGAAGCCATCTATTCCAAATGTACTTTAAGCATAAATTAACCCTAATGCCTATTTTATTAGACAAAGACACATAATTAATCCTGAAGACCAGAAGAGACTACACACAAGTAAATGAGATGAATGCATGTTGTAGTATGTCACTTAAGGTCCCCCTGCTGCCTAGAACAAGCTAGAAAATGTCACGGAGATACGTATGGAGTACGTCTGTCTTGATGCCCTCACATGATGTTGATCTTGTCCTCTAACACTTAGTAAGACTGTGCCCAAAATGTAGTAACACTGCAGACTGTGGTTGTAACAGGTTTAGAATATCTCAGAGAACAGATAGAGATTCCGTTTGTCTAATTCAGTTGAGCTAATCTTCCCGTCACGTCTCTACTAGAAGGATTAACTAACCGCAGAGACAGGCAAGAGGCAACACCCTACCCAGGAGGCAAGATGCTATAACGGCTGCACGTTTGTTTCTAAGACTTTCTTAGAACATTTCTAAGATGAACATAACAGAAATAAAGTAGAGAAAAAAGAGAGGGAGGGACATGATAGGCAGCACTTAAAAGAAACCACACATCGTCCATGACTTATGAATATACTGAGTCACAGTAATTAGTCATTTTTTATTTCTCAAGTGATAAATTCCACAAAGGTGATACCATGAATGGCAGTAAATACATATTCTAAACCCAAAATGCTTCACTTACAAACATGAGGTTATCCCTATAAATCATAACATCATACATTATATGGGAGGGTCAGAGAATAGTCAAATAAACAACTGCACAGCAGAAACTTCACATGTACACTAGAATAGTGTCACCAAGTCCTCCAAAGGAAATAAATGCCTATGGGGAAGATATATATCCATTTGTAATTAACATCCACAAGCAGGCAATGACTTTTGGAACAGTTGAAAGCTCCTTAAAACACTTTCTAAACTCAACGGCTACAGCCAGAACAGAGCGCTGGCAGCAGATGTCACTTTTTATAAATGCTGCATTGTTGGAGTTAGACTGTTTGCTGCAGTATATGAAGTTCAGGAATGTTCAAAGAGGACATTATATTGTACCTGCAAATGTAAAAAGAAGGGTAGTATTTAATAATATACCTCAAACAGTCCAATTACTAACTGTTTGGTTTACGAAAGAATATTGTCAACAACAACTTCAGCATGCGCAGCAATAATACAAACTGACAAAGCACAGAAACAATGAAAACCCGAGCCAGTAAAGCACAAAGAAAGGAACAGAGCAAAGGAGAGATTCATACACGGAGCAAACTCAGATTCCATTGTGCTGCGCTCAGTCGGTCTCATGTTTCCTGCTGTCCAGTGACTCATCGTAAACCAAGCTGTATGGTAGCAGCAGCATTATTTTTTGCTAAAACCACACTGCCAAGAGAACTAGACTCCAGTTTTAATCTATCATTCCTCTCTACACCAGGGATACATTCAACCAAACCATAGCTCATAAACTATAATTAACTCGACAGGGTTATGACACACTCTTGCGCAAGTGGAGCTGCTTAACGGCAGGCGTTTTTTGATCAAGCTACATTAATTCAGGAAATCAGGAATTGAATGATTTGTTCACATTATGTGTAGCCTACGTCAAATAATTTTGTATGTTACGTACATGTTAAAGCAAAAGAGCACAAACAGAGAAACCTTTAGCAAAAGATGAAAAGAGCTGGGCAGAGAAAGAATGAGGACGAAGACAGGGAAAAACAAGCGAAAGAGTTAGTCTTTCTTTCTTTCTTTCTTTCTTTCTTTTTATGCAGTTGAAACTGGTGCTTTACAATGTAATTTGGCTGTTTCCTCTCTGAAATCCTCTGCTCGAGGTAAACAAACATACTTGCGCACACACACACACAATCAACCGCTGTAGTGGAAAGTTTTGGTGTTGTTACCATGGGAGAGGCAGAGAGTACACACAGCACACAACAGCATCCTGTTTGGCCCAAAACAGAGAGCCCTGCTCTAAACACTAGCGGTAGTGTATTACACTGCAGGATTGCATTCGCTTACAAAAAATGTTTTTAAAAAGTACATTTTTAGTATACTTATGTTATACTTATGTTTACTACAGTAAAAACCAAAACTAACCAAGGCAGCACACTTTAACTGGAGTTGCTGGAGTTGTACTTGCAAAAAATAAGCCTGTACTTGTACATTTTAAGGTGTTAGAAGTCTCCTAAAAACTTACTATTGAATAATTTAGTCCAATTGTAGGCTACACAAATAGTAAACTGAAGAGTAGTTCAAATATGACAACATGTATCGGAAACTAAAGAGGGGAACCCTGAAACCTCTTTAAGTTTAGTGTTGAATATCTGCACATATAGATGCTGTGTGTCACACTCCAGTCAAAAAATGTTCCAGTTTTCAGATTTATGTTTTTTAAAATATCTTAAAAAGACTAAGAGTCTACGGACACCGTTGACTCTCTGAGGCGTTACTTAGGCACAGTAAAATGCACAAATGTCAACCACGAGGCGTGTTGGAGGAAACATCATGGGATCACCAGAGTCATGAGGATTCATCGCTTGGCACCCAGAGAATGTCTGTCCAAACTCTTATGGTGATCTGGTGCATTCCTTAAAATCTTTCCCCCCGTCAAACTAATCTTACAACAAATGGCAAAGTAGTTGAAACTTGTCCTGCATTTTGTGTCAGAGCTGTTTGCTGTTCAAAACGTAACTGACTGTACTGAGAATCATTCCAAAATTAGGTTTAGTAAATGTTTGAGACTTTTGCCTGCCTTTTGACTCAACTGGATAATCCACAAGGGCTCTACCACAAGCAGCTGTGCTGCACCATGGGAACTAACAAAACACAACTTCTATGTACATCATTTTACCATACAGTCACACTACACCGTCCCTAGTTTGTTTGAATTTGTGGAAACATTCTGACTGGGAAAGGGTTAACTATCACAATAATTCTGAAACCATTCCATCGTTTTTAATGGCTGCTGCATCATTTTCAGTAGATGTTGGTGTGTTTGTGAAAAGACGACAGTATCATCTGTGCAGAATGGTTTGTTTAGGGCACATTTGGTATCCGCAAACATTCTCTGGCAGTGAGTCATGGTGTCTCATGACCACTCCTATCCTCTGCTTTTGTCTTCGTCCCACTGTCTGTACTGGTGTCTCTGCCTCTCATTAATACCAAACCCTCACAGATTATGATTTTAGCAACAACCCACAGTTGCAACATATTGTCTGTGTGCAGAGACAAGTTGTTAATTGATGTTGAGGTTCTCACTCAAAATACAAAAGCCTGGAGGCTACAGTCTCTTGTACTTGTTGCTTTGTTCTCTTAGGACACAATGCTGAATACAGACTGTATTAAAAACAATGGAGACATGTCAGGAGTTGGGCTGACATGGATTAATTCAATTCAATTCAATTCAATTTTATTTATATAGCCCAGTATCACAAATCACATTTGCCTCAAAGGGCTTCACAATCTGTAACATACGACACCCTCTGTCCTTAGACCCTCGATTCGATTAAGGATTAGTAGAACAAATTATGAGATATGAGTCATACAGTAGTATTAAATTTACCATTCCTTGTTGCCGTGGTAACTCATCAAAGCTTACTGTTTGGTGTAATGTTAGTCAGTAAAAGTGCTGCCAGTTTGGCAGTAAGTAAGTAATACCCTGTTCTTTTACTTGAAATTAGCAAAACTATAGCAAGTCACAATTACCTGCAGCATGAGCTTATACATTAAAAGTTAAAAGTTCTCCATTTACAATGGTCCCACTTAGCGTTTATATTACTGACACATAAAGGTTTTAGCAAGGGTCTTGCATGGAGGCCTTTCAAATGGTTAAAAAGTTATTAATTAAGTTACATTAGACAGGAAAATAAAAACGGATTAATGCAAGAAATTGGGCTTTATAAATAATCACAACAATCAACACGTACAGTACATCAACTGAAATAGATCCAAATCAAATAGGAAAAAAATAAATAAAAGGGTTTTTGCAGTAGTTTGTTATAGACCAAGGAGCCCGCCTTAATTAAAGGCCAGCTGTGAAAATTGAAGGAAATTATTCTTATAGTCAATATTTGCCCTGTAATAAATTTAGAAAACAAGTTGAGTTTTTTTCAAGTTGAGTTTTTATTTTTATAGATATCGATGTATCTGGAGGATTTGATTTGTGGACTGAACGGAGATTATATTGACCACAATTACTTACTACATGACATGATCATCTATTTGCACAAGCATCCTTATTTGCAAATATGACTTATAGCTTTCCCACGTTACTGGTATGAAAAGGGGGCTTTTGTGAGAGTGAAAGCAAGAAACATTCAATTCCAGGGTTTTCATTTTGACATTTTGTAAGTGTTTTTGAAGAGCAGATGGAAAGAAAAAGGCAGAAAGAGGGGTGGGGTCTTGGAAATGGGTTGTGTCAGCTTCTGTTTAAAAAGGTTTGTGTCCATGTTCTCTTCACAAATCTCTCTCTTCCATCCTCTCAACCTACACAAGTTTTCATACAATTTTGGTAAGTTGGAATATGATTAAATATTAAATATTAACTTTTTAAAATATAGCACTAACCATTTTCCATTTTATTTATCAAAATAGTTGATACCTAACATTAGCATTATGTGGCATGAGATGCATGAGTGAGCCTCTGAATAGGTTTAACATGTCAATCTATGATAAGATTATAACAATTATTATAATTAGCAACAATCATGAAACTTGTGGCAATTCAGTGAATCAAGGCTACCAAGGGTTCCATGTAAAACGAATGAAAAGTTGTTTAAAAGGGTCTACAGGCATGCAGTAGGGTGGGAAACCTGAGAGGAACTGAAAATTAGTGAGCAAGGACAGTGTATGACACTGCCAAGCCAAAGCCGTTGAGAAGAAACAACCAGTAAAGTGAGTGGGCAAGCAGGCAATGCTGAAAGGCAGGATAGCGTTTAGACAGCTTAAATTGTTTTAGAGAATGCAGACTTTCCTCTCACACCAAACTACACCATTTTACATGGCTGCATTGCGTTTAAAAGTAGAATTAAGCAAAACCACATGGCTGCATTGCCACAGCCATGTAAAATGAATAAGTAAACGCTGGACTACAAAGTCAACAATATTTTCTCGTTCCAGGCACCATGTCAGGGCTCCTTGGCGCAATGGCATCCCTCAGGGCTATTTTTGACAAGTACGCTGGAAAAGATGGAAACAAAGATACTTTGAGCAAGGCAGAACTCGCTGACCTGTTCAAGAATGAGGGTTTTGGGGACATAGTAAGTAGAAAAGAAGGAGCACTATTGCAACAGAGAGCTGTGAATATTTTACAATGTTTTACACTCCACTTCTACTGTTTTTCTTTCTTTAGTCCGCAAACAAAGCTGAAGCGGAAAAATTCTTCAAAGCGCTGGATAACGACGGGGATGGTGTTGTTGATTTCCAGGAGTATGTCACTTTTGTAGCGGCCCTCACCGTGATCTGCAATATGAAATAATTACTTTGGCCACATTCCCTTACAACTCTCTTGTCTTATTTAATGTGTACTAAATGAAAAAAAAGCCTGAGTGCTCCAACTTGCACCAGTATTACAGTCACTTCTATGAAATATCCATGTCATTATGTTCTGAGGAGGAAAACTGAGTTATTATGTTGGTTTGGGGGACTTGAAATGTGCTGAGTGTGTATCGCTGATTTTGAATGTCAGAGGGGACTAATAAAGAAACTAAAATAAATGTTGTCACATTTTATAAATCCTGTGTGTGTGTTCCTTATTGAAAATACAAATATTGTGGAAACTCAGGCATCTGACCGTCTCTACTGCACATCTACTAGGCAGAAATACCTTTTTAAATCATCTTTAAACATACTCTGCCTTTTCATGTTAACATGTGAACTAAAATGGCAGTCTCTCTTAGCTCATCATTCCCATCCCATAGTTAAGCTTTCACTATTATGTCTCTGTTTGGATGCTTTACACATAGAACAGGAAATAACACAGAGGGAGATGCAAACAGCTTTATATCTGCATGTGGTCCATAACAAGCTCAAAACTATAGAGTGGCTCCCGTGAAGTACGTTTGAATACATCTTCAAACTTTATAAGCAGCTCATTCAATCTCCATAAAACTGAGATTCCATCTTAAAGTAATCTTCAAGTACATGTTCGTAAAGATTTCAGTAATTGTCCTGTGTTCACATATGTTCATCATTGGGTGAAACTAAAGATGCTTTATGCAGCAATGCTGCCCCCTTATTTAGATTTTTTACTCTGTCCAAGTGTCCATGCCATTTATTTCCTAATCCATTAGCCTATTATCTGGAAGACCATTGTGACGTCTAATAGTAGTGCTTTAATAATGAAGTTGCGTAGTTATCTAGTTAATGTGTTAAATGTAGTGTAAAATCTGTATCTACAAATGAACTAGTAACTGCAGCTGTGAGATAAAAGTAATGGTGTAAAAAGCTATATTAACCCCCAAAATCAGGTACAGTTAGCTCTTATTGTTACATACTGCCTCTCCATCTCTCCAAACACATTCCCATTTCTGTATTTCACCTTTATTTATTCAGGGGGAGTTTTCGCTGAGAGCAGTGCACTCTGTTTCAGGAGCACCCTGATCCCATTCACACAGTTACACATGCACACCTGGAAGCTGCCCAGTACAACCACAGTCTGATCTGCTGGCCACTGTTGGGGTTAAGGGCCTTACTCAAGTGGTGGTAATGAGGGAGGGGAAAGCCCTGCTGGGGTATTGAACCAACGAACTTCCAGTCACAAGCTCACGTCTCTAACCTTTAGAGAACGTTAGGCCACCCCTGCCCAGTCTTCCAGTCTACCAGATGTCCTCTGACCTGTTCTACTGTCCCATTCACCTCACTCCCACATCCAGCCACTCCCTCCTGTCCTGCAATAACCCCTTTTCCTCCAGTCCCAGTCACCTGAGCTTCCCCGCCCACCTCCTATTTCCATTTCCCCTAGTACTCTGCCAGATCATCATAGTTGCTTTGTCGCTTCATGCCTTTGCTTTCAAACCTCTGATCTCTGCACCCTGGACCCTGAAATTTGCAACCTATACCTCACGTACCTTAATCTGGTCAATAAATCCCTGATCTTTACTAGTCTGCCTGCTTTGTGTGCATTTGGGTACCATTCTTGTTGCCTGTATTCACCGGTCATGAAACACTTATGACAATATGTTTTTTCCTACCAAGGACAAGTCTGGACAGAGCTGTGTATAACATACTGCATAATATTAATGTTTGCACCTGTCAGGTTTATTGCATGTAGCAGTTTGTTATAGAACTGGGATCCATTCTAAAACAACAGATTTGATAGTTTGGCTAATAAAGGACAGGATGCTGAAACTTATAGTCAATAGTTTCCCTGTAATAAGTAAAGAAAACTGATATTTTTTAAAGTTGACTTTTTAAAAAACATGTCCTAAGAGGTTATGGGTGTCCATGTATGTGGATTTGATGTTCACTTATCATGCGGACGGAAATGAGATTATATTGACCACCATTACTTACTACATGACTTGCTAGCGTCTATTTGCATGAACATCATTATATGCAAATATACTTGTAGCTTTCCCACACTGGTTTTACTGGTATGGGAGGGGCCTTACATAAGAGGGAAAGCAAGAAAGAGTACATTCCACCATTGGTGGGGCTTGGAAATAAGGTGTGTCAGCCTCTATTTAAAAAGGTTTGTGTCCACGCTTTCTTCACAAATCTCTCTCTTTTATCCTCTCGACCTACACAAGTTTTCATACAACTTTGGTAAGTGGAAAAAAAATTTAAAACTTATTTTTAAAATATAGCACTAACCATTTTGCATTTAATTTATCTTAATAGTTACACCTAATATGTGAGGAAGCATTATGTGACATGAGATTCATGAATTAGCTTCTGGTTGTGGTTTGTGTGCCCTGTGGAGTGCTGCCTCTGATTAACATGTCAATCTATGGCAAGATTATAACCACTATAATTTGAATATTATAATAGATAATTGAATATTACAACACAAAATCGTGAAAATCGATGGGAATTCACCAAATTAAAGTTACCAAGGAGTCCGGGGACAACCATATAAAATTTATAAAACGTTGTTTTAAAAGCATTAGGGTGGGAAACCTGAGATGAACTGAAAATTTGTGCGGAAGGACAATGTGTGATGGCGCTAAGCCAAAGCCGTTAGGAAGAAACAACCAGTAAACTGAGTGGGCAAGCAGACCATGCTGAAAGGTAGGATAGCGTTTAGACGACTTGAATTGTTTTAGAGAATGCAGACTTTCCTCACCAAACTACCAATGTGCTTCTCTGTTGCACCACCCATACTTTCTGTCTCTTGTTTAAAACCAATGGTCACTAGAAATGAGGGACATAGAAAAGATGACAAGGCAACAAAAGAACATGACTTAGAGAGAAGGAAAATAAGAATGTCAGCCTGTACCGAACACATTTTAAAAAGAATAATTTCCAGTCATAAGACAAATGAAGAAGTGCGTTGGGGATAACATTCCTGATCTTATAAGGTAGGCAATGTATTTCAGATGCATTTTTTGCTATATTTGTTGAAATTGTCTTTACATCCTGACAGCAATCAATAAATCAAACGCGCCGGGGAAAAAATAATACATCCGGAATGTGTGGCTGTTGCAGGACTGTAATAAGTACAGCCAAAGAAATCATTGGTTGGCCTAACTGCCTGTCTACCTGCGAGCACTCTGCCCGTGCACTCATTGCGCATGAAAATGCGTTTTGGGGGAGTGGCTTTGGAGAGAGGCCTGAAGGGAGGGGCTGGGATTTTTTCGGTTGGATACTTTCAAAATCTAGCTCTTTAACCATCCTCTTCCACTCTTTTAATTGGATGCTCCAAAGCAGTGTAGTCCAATCTATGTGTTTAAAAGTAGAATTAAGCACAACCACATGGCTGCATTGCCACAGCCATGTAAAATGAATAAATAAATAAATGCTGGACTACAAAGTCAACAATGTTTTCTCGTTCCAGGCACCATGTCAGCGCTCATTGATGCAATGGCATCCCTCAAGGCTATTTTCGACAAGTACGCTGGAAACGATGCGAACAAAAATACTTTGAGCAAGACAGAACTCGCTGACCTGTTCAAGAATGAGGGTTTTGGGGACCTAGTAAGTAGAAAAGAAGGAGCACTATTGCAACAGAGAGCTGTGAATGTCTCTTTGATATTGTATGTTTTATAATCTACTTACAACTTCTATTGTTTTTCTTTCTTTAGTCCGCAAACAAAGCTGAAGCGGAAAAATTCTTCAAAGCGCTGGACAACGACGGGGATGGTGTTGTTAATTTTGAGGAGTATGTCACTTTTGTAGCGGCCCTCACCATGATCCTGAATAAAATTTCAAAATAATTACTTTGGCCACATTCACTCAGAACTGTCTTGTCTTATGTGTACTAAATGAAAAATAACAACTGAGTGCTCCAACTTGCACCAGTATTACAGTCACTTCTAAGAAATATACATGTCATTATGTTCTGAGGAGGAAAACTGAGTTATTATGTTGGTTTGGGGGACTTGAAATGTGCTGAGTGTGTATCGCTGATTTTGAATGTCAGAGGGGACTAATAAAGAAATTAAAATAAATGTTGTAACATTTTAAAAATGGTTTGTGTGTGTGTTCCTTATCAAAATACAAATATTGTGGAAACTCAGGCATCTGACCCTCTCTACTGCACATCTACTAGGCAGAAATACCTTTTTAAATCATCTTTAAAAACATAATCTGCCTATTGAAGTGGGGGAGGCAACAGATCGGGCCAGAAATTTATATTTTGCCGTCCACTCTCATATACACACAGAAGCAGAGTTTCTTCCACTCAGGAATCCCCAGAGACGACAGAGTGAGATGCACAGGACTTGCCCTGGAGTGGTCCCGAGACCCACCAAAATGTATCTGTCTTACATGATGATATATAGTACATCAAATCCCACCTTCATGGCAGTTTACCCTGCCCCCTACAGATTCTTTATTCAGCAATGCTGCCCCCTTGTGTTTCGATTTGTCACTGAAGAGTACATGCCATTTATTTGACCAGGTCTTGTGGATGGAATCATTTAGCCTATTTAATAAAGGGGATCAAAGGTATTTACCAAATGTTCTTGAAGGAGAAAATGTACTTAATGTATGCATCTATTTAATCTATTTAAAGCCTCACAGCTGAAGAAGGACAAAACAGGAGCCATGACTGGACTAACCTGTTAACGCATACTTATGACTCCCCTCTGTGCTCTGTTTGAACCCTGTCACTTCCATGAAGCACACTGCTCATGGCAGTTTCATTATTTTCCAAGACACTCAGAAACCAACCACTTCCAATTATCCCTTGTTCTGGAATTTAACTGGATTTGGCTGAGTTAAAGACATATAACTACAGTAAACACAACTTATTCAGGAATATGTGGCAGTTGCCAACTTTGTGTGGCTGATAATTCACCCTGGATGGCGGCATCAACTTTAATGATTTGATTCAGTAACATTGTTTTAAAGTCAATATAGCAAGACTTAATTATGTGATGTCATCAAAAACAAAACATTGGGATAAATGAAACATATTATTTTGCAAGATGTTGCAACTAACGGTTATTGTCATGATTGAATGAATGAATTAATTTGTCAGTTATTTTCTTGATTAATCGAGTAACCGTTTGGTCTATAGAATGTCAAAAAAATCACAATTTCCTAATGCCCAGCTTGACATCAAATAGCTTGTTTCGTCCAAAATAAACAATGAAAAACCCAAATGTATTCACTTTACTGTCACATAAGGCAAAGAAAATCAGCAAATTATTACATATGAGAAGCGTTTGTTTTTGAAAAATGACTTAAAACGATTAATTGATTATTAAAATAGGTGATTCATTTTCTGCTGATCGACAGAAAGCGTTTGTTTGCATTGTTTCCAGTCCAGCCCTTATTCCTTGGCAATTAGAATGGGTTACAGCAGTAACCTTTTTTGGCTTGTGACCCAGCAAAGTCTAGCCTGCTCCTGATTTTTCCTTCTTGGATAGTTTAATATAAAGGATTTTAACATTAAGGAATAGTTGAAACTCTCCAAACTAATAAGGCCTACATAGGCTATTTTATTTTCTTATCCATTGTCCTTAGACCCCTGAGACTTTTCTTATCAATCCACAGGTTGGAAACCACTGGGACTGTAGTCTGGCTTGTTTATTACATTGCTAATTTAGTCTGAAAATAACACTGGCAGACGCTCAACTTGCCTGAATACAGTGCGATTATGTGGCCTACCCAGGGAACTCACCGATCCGCACTCAAACAGGAGTCTGAAGTGACCCACATGGAACGCGTCCTGGGGCGGTCTCGCGAATCATCGGACTCCGTCGGCCTTTTCCGGTGATCTCGGTCAGTTAGCTAGCCAAGCTGATTAGCCTGCTACTACCAGCTAACGTTAATGTTTGTAGGATATTTATTCATAACTTATCTCAATTGGAGTGGATGATACAAATAGTGTAGGAAAATGGCGGACGTCGAGGGAGAAGGCATTTGTTCATCGGTTCCTCCGTTGCCTCACCGTTCCTCTCGTAACGGCTCCGGTAGCGGTAACGTTACACCGGGCACCGGCGGCAGCTGCCAGACGGCAACCACCGTTACTTCAGGCCCACGGCTAGTTCGAATAGTGAAGTCTGATTCAGGCTATGGTTTCAATGTTCGGGGACAAGTTAGTGAAGGTGGGCAACTACGGAGCATTAACGGGGAACTGTACGCTCCACTGCAGCATGTTAGTGCTGTCCTACCGGGAGGAGCGGCAGACAGAGCCGGTATTTCGAAGGGGGACAGGATCCTTGAGGTGTAAGTGGCTAACGTTACTGTCTTAACTTAACCAAAGCGTATACGTAACGTACAAATGACTCTTTAATCTCAGAGTGATTTTCAATGAAAATCAAGGCAAGCAGGACCTGTGAGCATCATTCACTGTCTCTTTACTGGGACCAGTCGCGGCCACCAAAAAGCCTGTGTGTGCATGCATGCACTATCATACTGGTCTTGCGGGGCAGAATAGCCGTTCATCCTAATGAAAGGAGTGTCTGTGTGTGTCAGGGAGAAAAGATCCAGGGATCATTAGGAATTCCCGTCACACTGAAACCTATTCCACTCATCCACAGCATGCCAAATATTCTCAAGTCATCCCTTGTACACATTCATATCATTGTGACCAGATGCAGTGTGTAATATTTCTGCATTACACACTGCATCTAGTATAGCTTGCTTTGCTTACTTTAATCATGAAGGTTAAAACAAGGCAAGTCATTATCATCAGTATCCCTGAATTTGGAAAATTAATACATGGCTTTGATGTTACCATCAGCACTGATGTGAGCACTGATGTGTGTGCTGCAGTTAGGATGGAGGCGGTTGTCCTCACTGGGACTAGTATGCATGCAGACCGCTTGCTGATGTTAGGCTCTGTTGCTATAGAGAGCAACACTCAGCATACAGCTCAGCATCAGTACTGGAGCTTCTAGCTGTCTGTTTGTGTGGGAGAAGGTGATGCAGAAAGGGAGGGATGCCTTGAGTCAATTCTGATTGGCTTCACTCTCTAAAATTCACCATCTGATTGGCTGGCGTTTGCACACTGCTTTGTTAATGGATGGCCTGCAGTAACCTGGCAGTTTGTTGACCCCATTATTTCTATGTGCTTGTGTTCAAGGATGTGGATGTATGTTTGTGCATTTGTCCTTTAATGTAATTCCTGTATCAGATATTTTGGTCAATATAGTCCTATGATTATTGGCTTTATTCATTGTGATGAATGTTATGTTTGTGTTTATGTCCATGCCTACCCTTTGCACTAGTTTATGATTTCTCACTGTAGGCTCCAACTAATAGTCCCTTACTAGCCTCGTTTGGGACGGTCTCATCTACTGTGTCTCCCACTCAGCGTATAAGACATGCCCCAATATGACTAGATCGTTACACATTCATTGTTGTAATTAGACGATTTGACTGTTGTGCATGCAGCCTTTCTGCCTTCCTTTCAAGGCACAGTATGTACACAGTAAGTAAGTATACACACATTGGAGTGCCTGCGTACTAGCTGGAGTGGTTTAGACCCTCTGCTATTCTCCATGCAATCAATACTTCATTGCACATTTACAAACAACTCCTGCCTCTGAGCCTTTGATGCAGTTTCAGAATAATCTATAGCACTAGACAACTTTTTTCAGCCTCCTCCTTGATGATATGTATAATGTTAAACACCCAGAACAATACCCCCTCTCTTTTGAAGTTGTGCAGAGTATATGTTGTGGCAGATTTAGCTCTTTGCATGTGCATGCATTATGGAGTACAAAATACTTTCTTTTTCTCTTCAGCAGTGATATAACCAAAATAAACAAATTAATGAATTATTACCTTGAATAATAAAGACACGAGAACTGAAAATATGACACACGGGAAAATGTCTCTTTAAAACTTTTTATCACGCTCAGAAGTGCTGATAGTGCAAGTGCTAAGGGTTAAGGCCAATACATTAGGTATTATATAGTCATAAAGCTGCTAGAATGAAAGAGCTGCCAAAATGCTTAGTCTGTCCGTTGTGTTGTAGGAAACATGTGTTCTTTATCCCACTACACCTGCAAAATGATATTATTTGTGTCTTTGTTTACTTCCACCTACATAAATAGCATGTAAATGGTAAATGGACTGTACTTGTATAGCGCCTTTCTAGTCTTTCTGACTACTCAAAGTGCTTTTACACTACATCACATTCACCCCATTCACGCACATTCATACACTGATGGCAGGAGCTAACGGCCCATCAGTACAAATTAAACTAACCAGTCACACTCACTCACACACTGAAGGCACAGCTTCGGGAGCAGTTCAGGGTTCAGTATCTTGCTCAAGGATACTTCAACACATGGCCAGGGGAAGCCGGGATCGAACCGCCAACCTTCCGATTGGTGGACGACTGCTCTGCCACCAAGCCACAGCCGCCCTAATGTGAACTTAGTTCTTGCCTTTGAATTATTAGGTATTAGGGAGCTTGTGCCCAGCTGCCCATTGAGCTTCTGCTGTGTGTCACCCTGCTAAATCCACTGTTGACCTGGGGAGGGAGTGGACAGACATGCTACTTCTGACACATAAGGTTTTGCCATCTCTTTTCGCCATTCACAAGGATGTGATTCCTCACTGGTTTCCCACCTGTGAACACGGCCAAGGTCCATTGTGTACATTGACTGCCACAGTAGGTCTTATGAGGACGAGATGGGTGTTAGGGAAAGTAGATGTGTGAGGTTTTATCTGAGAAGTTCGCAGTATATTTTAACAACATATTAAACAACATCAAACTATTTAGCAAAACTCAAAGAGGAAGGCATTGTATTAGAAGATCAGAGCCAATCTTTGACTTCCCATTTTATGCCACACAAATTGTGATTAAGATTTTCCCCAAAGTATTGACTGGGTTGCAGTCAGGTTATGCAAATGAATAAAGAGTGACAAGTAGAGGTTAAGCCAACTTGTGCATTCATACTAATATTTGCAAGCTATTGTTTGAATTGCAAAAACCCTTTACGTGAGCACAAAACATAAAGCACAGAATAATATAATTCACTGAATCTCATTCTGGTATGGTTTAAATATTTACTTGCCAACCTACCCATTACATTGGAATTTGTTTTTTTAAAAGTGTCAGAAACAGCTTGAGGTGATCCTGAAAGCTTTTGGAAGAGATGCTGTGGCTGTTTTGAGTAAAGTTAACTATAGGTCAGGTTCGCTACAGCGCTTTCATCAGCACTGTTATGCCTCTGACACATGCCTGCCAAAGGGCACACACCCAGTGTTGCACATGCTCAGTTGTGCTAATGACATGAACCGAAAGGGCTTTTTCCGGAGGGGGGAAATGTGAGCCCAGAGGGATTTTGAAGACAAAGCCTCTGCCACACAAAAACAGGAGCCTTTTCACTTTTTAACTCTTTATTCACTTTCTGCCATGTCATTCTGACAATAAAGGTACTATTTAGGGCTTTAATAATTCTTGAAATCCATTCTGCTAAGAATCTCATAATTCAGTGCTTCACTTTTTCCCCTTGAGATAAGCTTACAAAGCAAAATGATGATACATTATGTCTGAATACATCAATCCTGTATAATGCTACCATTGTGAAACTTTTTCAATTTGAATTTTTCAGTTTGTAGTATTATTGTATTTGATTGCTTTATGTTGTAAGATGTGTCTTGTATTTGTACTCCTGGATATGTAAAACCTTTTAGTATAATTTAGTCCAGCATCAAAATGTGCCATAGTCACAAACAACGTAAGTAAAACTCTTATTAAAAACCAAATATTTTAAGAAAGATAGTATTAACTGCAGTAAATGGTACATGCTTTGCATTAATAAAACATAAACTTAACAAGGGTAATAAAGTGAACCATTAATAGTCACACCACCCTAACATCTACATCTCTTCCTCCATGTTTTCAACAGTAACGGTGTGAATGTAGAGGGATCGACCCACAAGCAGGTGGTGGACCTGATCCGGGCAGGAGAGAGGGAGCTGGTGCTGGCGGTGCTGTCCGTACCACCCCAGGAGGCCGACTGCCTGGATCCCGGAGATGACGTTTCAGCCCAGTCCTGCTATGACTACTCCGACAAGCAGGCGGTCCCCATCTCTGTGCCGAGCTACAAACACACTGAGCTCAACCAGGAAAAGTTTGTGGTAGGTGCGAATATATAGATGGCTAATTGAGAGGAGGAGGATGAATTTGGAAGCGTAAATGGCTGATTAAGTGACGGCTCAGGAAGGAGGATTGGTCTGTGAAAGGGTGTAGCATAAACAGAGGAGTGGATGAGAATAAGAACATCATGATGACATCACATATTTTATAATCGGACGTGGCAGATCACAACACAGTGACTACAGTGTCCACGACTTTAAAGTGAACTCTGTATTCAGGACTTCTCGTCATTGCATTAGGACATTAATTTTCATAATTCTCTTTCCCTGCATTCTCTCTCTTCCAGGTGTATAATGTGTATATGGCAGGCAGGCAGCTGTGCTCAAAGCGCTACCGCGAGTTTGTGATCCTACACCAAAACCTGAAGAGGGAGTTTGTCAACTTTACGTTCCCCAAGCTGCCTGGGAAATGGCCTTTTTCTCTATCGGAGCAGCAGCTGGATGCACGACGCAGAGGCCTGGAAGAATACCTGGAGAAAGGTCAGGGAGAGAGAAGGAGGTGTAGGGTTTCTGTAAAACCTTTATAAGTTCAAAATGTAGTAATTATTATCATCCTTTCTGGGGTTTGTAAAGTAATAAGGCAAAAATTGTGGAAAGGAGAAATATTGTCCACTCCAGTACATAACTACACAGTTTATGTCACTGTATAACTGTTATTTCACATACTTTACATAAAAACCTATAATTTGTTTCTCATCTGCAGTGTGCTCTGTACGGGTAATTGGAGAAAGTGACATCATGCAGGAGTTCCTGTCTGAATCAGATGAGGTAAAAAAGAAAAACCTAAATGTGTGTGTCTTTTTGTGATCCTCTGCCTGTGACTCACAGTTTGTCTTTCCTTCTCATGACCTAGAACTATAACGGCATGTCAGATGTTGAGTTGAGAATAGCCATGCCCGATAAAACCACGCTCACTGTCAGAGTTCGCAAAAACTCTACTACAGACCAGGTCTATCAGGTAAACACATACACAGGCCTGTATAACTATTAACTATTTTAACCATGACCTTATTACAGTCATCTTGTAAATACTCTTTCAGTTTCTTTTTGTCACCCTCTCTCATTCTGTCTCGCGCTCTTTCTTTCAGGCTGTGGTTATGAAACTAGGGATGGACAGCGTAACAGCCAGCTACTTTGCTTTGTTTGAGGTCATCAACCACACCTTCGGTTAGTAAGAACATGTCATTGAGCTTTGAGCCTGTGTGTATGCTCCTTTTATACAGCGAAAATGTTTTCCATCTTTATTATGAATCCTCAACAGCCATCCTTTTCAAAATAATCTACAATAAATACCTGAGTGCCTTTGTACATGAAAGTTCTTATATGTCACTTAAACTGGTCCTCGCTTTCTCAAGGCTAGCGCGGTACAAGGATATTTCAGATTTTTAAAAAAGCAACTAAATGAAACTGTATCAGAACTAGTTCTTTTCAACCCACTGAATTTATTCTCCGTCATCTGTGTGCCCTGTCTGTCACTTCAAAGACAGAAGCGGCAGTACAGTTGCAGTAAAAACAAGAGGAATGTTTGATGAGAAATTGAGCTTTGCATGCAGGTCATAAGAGTTAAAAATTGCTTCTTTCAGGCAAAGAATAAGTGATGTGGAGAAAATCATCCATGCCTTCATCAGTTGCAGATTAGATTATCATAAGTGTTTGCATTCCTTCCACTGTCCATAGTCTCTTATTTCTAAATTGGAGGAAAGGCAGAAGCTAGAATTCTTCTTGGTGCAAAAACAAGATGATGAATGGTCACCCTTCCTCTAGCCCTTTTCACTCTGGTTACCTTTTAGTTTCAGGGTTTACTTGAAGATATTTTCCCTTACATTTATTGTGCGCACTGTAACTGAAGTTATGTCACTGACCTTTTAACCCCATATGCCTCTGTTGGCTGCTGTAAAGTGTAGATAAATTGGCCCTTTGCCAGAGCTATTAGGCTTTAGTCTGCCTGAGAAGCTAAAATCAATTCATCAGTTAGATCACTTCTTGAAACTGATCCTTGGTCTTGCACCTCTGTAACACCTCTTGCTCATGTTTTTATTGCATTGTAATTGGTAATTTTTTTGTTTCTTTGTCTCTCAATTTAAAATTAAAACAAGCTTTAATGCCGAAGCAGAATTGAACAACACTGTCGACAAGGTCGACACTCATGCTAGCAGCTGTGTGCGGGGAAGAAAATAAAACTGGCTTTTTTAGCCTGTTTGGAGACTCCGGGCCCTGCTATTGAGCAATGTTGATCAAGTTTTTCAGGTCACACCTGCCTGTTCAACAATGCCATCTAACTTCATTATTTCAGTAAATTATATATTTGCATTTACAATACTAGTTGTCAGTTAGTTATTTCCTTTTCTTTTTCCACTGCATTCCAACAAGATGAGGGCATCAAGAAGAGCATCTATTAGCCAACATATTTGAGACTAAATGCTCTGTTGAAAATGCAGAAAAATAATAGATTTCAGCTTTAAACAAACATGCAGCAAAATAAGAAATAGCATTCATTGCAGGAAATCTAGAGAAACTAAGAACTATGTCAAGACAGAACACTTTTTGAACACTCTTTTCTCACCACAGAAGAATGGGATATCAGTCTCTCCCTTCCCTTTTTCTATATCTTTCTTCTTCAGTGCGTAAGCTTGCCCCCAATGAGTTCCCCCACAAACTGTATGTACAGAACTATACCTCAGCCATCCCAGGAACCTGCCTCACCCTGCGCAAGTGGCTCTTCACTACAGAAGAGGAGATTCTGCTCAATGAGAACCAGCTTGCTGTCAACTACTTCTTTCACCAGGTGTGTGCATATGTCTGTCTTCCTTTGTGGTGTATTTCTGTGGTTTTTGTGTTTTATTTCAACAGTGTCCCCTGTTTGGCCCTATCTTTACAGGCTATGGATGATGTGAAGAAAGGCTTCATCAAAGCAGAGCAGAAGTCCTATCAGCTGCAGAAGCTGGCTGAGCAGAAGAAGATGTCCATGGTCAGTCCCTCACATATGTACAGACACCACACTGCTGCTCCTGAGTAACTTACACACACAGAGACAGATAGAGTGACGCATTGTGGTTCAGTGTGTCTTATGTCATCCCCTCTCTCCCACCTGTTCAGTCTCCCTTCACTGTGTGTGATATAACAAAGTGGAAAAAGTACAGTCTTCTGGGGGGATGGAGGTTTGAGTGTAGGTTTGACTGGAGTGCCAAAGACACAAATCCTTGCAAGGAAAATGTGCATAGAAAGTGAGTTCTCTTCGGTCTGAAAACATAAATAAATTACCCTCACTTTGGAGAGAACCTGCCACCGCAAGTAAATACCCACACTCTATTTTCACAGTTGGGCTGTAGAGAATAATTATATTGTATCTGATTGTACTTTGCTTTATGGCTATAAAGCATAGATACAGTTAAACATTAAAAGGTGCATGGTGCATCTAAACTTTACTCAGTTGCAGAACTCCATATTGTAATATACTGTATAATAATAACAGTATCTGTCCTCTGCCTCTTTCTCTCTCAGTATCTGAGTTTGTTGAGGGGTTGCGAGGGCTACAATGAGATTGTATTCCCCCACTGTTCCTGTGACTCCCGACGTAAAGGCCACGTCATTACAGCCATCAGCATTCACCACTTCAAGCTGCACGCCTGCACCGAGGAAGGGACACTCGAGGCAAGGGCAACTGTTTGTTAGCACGTGTGCCGTTTGTATTAACATATTCTCTATGTATAATGGAGTGAGTGCACTGAAGCCTCAGTGTTGTTCCAGAACCAGGTGATTGCGTTTGACTGGGGGGAGATGCAGCGGTGGGACACGGATGAAGAGGGCATGGCCTTCTGCTTTGAATATGCACGAGGAGAAAAGAAACCACGCTGGGTCAAGATATTTACCCCCTATGTGAGTATCACGCCTACATTATTACACATGTGCTATAGTTCTCAAAGTATCGCAGTGAAAAAACAGCTTAACAGCTTAAACACGGTCATAACAAATATGAAGTCATTGAATTGTGGAACTATAAATCATGTGAAAAATTTAAAACTGATAATGAAAAGGAAATGTATTTTTAAAGAATAATGACTTACTGTGAAAATGATAACCAGTTTCGCCTGCAACAGCTTTTCATTTAAAAAAAGCCTCTGAATATACAGTATAGTAATTCCTGTTGCATACCTTCAGAACCTGCTTTTCTTTGTAACCATCTAAGTAAAATAAAAATGCTTAAGATCAGTAGAGTTACTGCTATAATTTAAAGGAATTGTTCTAGATTTTGGGAAATATGCTCATTCGCTCTCTGCAGAGAGTTAGATGAGAAGATCAATACCACTCTCATGGCTGTACAGTAAATATGAAGCTACCACAAGCAGCCGGTTAGCTTAGCTTAGCATAAGATTTGCCAACCAGCACATCTAAAGCCCACCTAACACTTTGTATCTCCATACAATTTACACTTCAGTTACACTATTTCTTGCCTGTGAGCAGTTGCCAGGCAACCAGCGGAGACTGCAGGAAGTGAAAGTTTCCAGGCTCTGAACTCCTTCTGAAACTGCAAGTTTCCTTTTTACACTTCAGTTTTTGTAAGAATTAAACGTAGTTATAACGTGTTTATTAGTGAGCTTCAGAGGTACTGGTAGGTGGATTTTATTAGCATTTGACAGAGCCAGACGAGCTGTTTCCTTCTGTTTCCAGACTTTGTGCTAAGCTAAGCTAACCAGCTGCTGGCTGTAACCTTATATTTACAGTGCAGACATGAGATTGGTATCGATCTCGTTGACTTACTCTCTGCCAGAAAGTGATTAAGCGTATTTCCCAAAATGTCAAACTATTCCCTTTCAATATAGTATGTAAAGCTTATCAATATCAATCTTGTTTGTTGTTTTCTTTATCTAAATCCATGTTTCTCTCTTTGTGTTTGATGTGCATGGTTGATGTTCAGTTTAACTACATGCATGAGTGCTTCGAGAGAGTCTTCTGTGAGCTGAAGTGGAGAAAGGAGGTAAGGACCATCTACTAACTGACTAACCTACTCTGTTACAAGCCATTTATTTGTGTCCTTTAGTCATACCTGGAATGTGTGTGTTTCTATAGGTGGAAGAGGAGGCTACAGACAAGGACAATAAGAACTGCAGTAAAGATGGTATGTGTGGCAAGGTAAGGCTTTGCCTGCCTCTGTCCACTCTATGATCCAGTAAGGGTGAATTTATCTGTTTTCTGTCTCTAAATTTGTGTGTCTTCGTCTTGATTGATATTTTTTTTTGCAGAATATTTTCCAGCTGCTGAGGCACAGAAGGGATGGGGGCACCTAGGAAGGGAGATTGTAACCTCTTAGCTAGACACCACCATAACCGACTCAGCTCAGTTCCGACTCCGCCCGGACATGGTCTTCATTTACACTCCATCAGCTACAACCTGAGAATCTACCCCCCGAAACATGCAAACCAACAAGCATCTGCAAATGAACAAATCAAATGAACAGAAGCAACAACAAAAAAGCTATAGACACATGAACCAGAACTCTTGAATCCAGCACATCATAATCATGCATTAAACAAAGTCATGGATTCACGCAAGCCTTCTTCTTACTGGCAGGGACTTGAAGTGGAATGTGACTTGTACATGAGGAGGTCCTCTGAAGTAGTCCTACCGGAAAGAGAAAGCTGAAGTGAAAAAGGAAGTATTGGCGGAGTAACAAGGGAAAGTGAAAGCTGTTAGCGCTCGCAAAGGGGAACACGGATAACACTGATCAGTGAAACTGAGGGTCGACCACAGGAAGACACTTAGCTTCTCAATTTGCGGATCAGAGCAGCAGCGTTTTCTTTGTCTTTTTGGCTAGTTGTCAGTGTGCAAGTATGTTTGTGTACGCGGCCCCACAAGTCAAGGGGCCCAACCAAGGGGGATGCCCTCAGGGTGTAAGTCACAGCTGAATTACGTCGCATACATACATTTTCATCTGTTTGCCGCTAAGTTTGCATTTATAAAAGAAAACGATTAACATTGTAAGGGTTGGAAAATGAGAGAAGGGAAAGAGAAAGCAGAACATTTTTTGTAGGATTGTTAGACACATTTTTCACTCAGAGATTTGGGTGCACAGAGCACACAGCTGTACGGATTTGACACATGAGCAGGAACATGTTAAACTTTAGACTAATGTTGCACTTTATCCAACAGTATTAACAACATCCAAATGTGGGAAATGTAACCTAAGAAGCAGATAGTGGGCGTAATACTGGAACTAGCCTGTACTTAGTTTACATTCATTTTTGACTGACTGACTACAGTATGATTACGTACTGCATCATCAAGTGGTATGTGCAGTGTGCAGAGCCATGCATTCAACTTTTCTGTTTTTATAGTATTATGTGAACACTCCATGCAAATGTTTTGAGGCCATTGCAGAGCAGCAGGGATGTGGAGCACTGATCAGACAAGTGGCAGTGTGCAACAGTATGTTTAGTGTGCATTACCCATAGGAGACAGCAGGGGTCCTTCTCTTCCTGTCTTTCTGTCTTGCAGGCAGTGATTACTTTGTTTCCAAGAGCTCCCACAGGATTTATAATAGGCCTTTCCACTTGCAGCACTATTTATCTCTGTAGCTGGTACTTCGCTGCACTATTGAGCCACTCATGCACTCCAGCATCAGGTTAAGTGGGAAGAGGAATTCTTAGCAAAAAGGGCAGCTTGCAACCTTCATCAACATGATAGATATGAAGATAACTGCACATTCGCTAAAGGCTTTGTGGCAACTGATCGCATAACTGCAGTGTAATGGAATAAACAGTGTAATTTAATGTTCCTCTAAATGAGCCCAGTTAATGTTCTCATTCCTAGAATAATGTCATAATAATAATGTGATAACAGTTATCTGATGATGCAATAGTGACCTCAGACTGACAAGTAAATGAAGAAAAATTATTGAATTACAGGTTATTATGTCATTGAAACATAAACCTCTTAATGCTGGCATTAAATATGAATAATTGTTCAGTGCAATATTGTGATGTTTCTACCTTATTCATCAAATCTAAATAGCTTTTTTGCATTATCAACTCATTTAGAAGGACATTTTTCTTACATTTTGAAAGTTATTCAAAAGAAATACATGTTCAGTTGCTACTAGCTTTCACAAGATGAGCCTTCCTGTTAGTGCTGGGTGATATGGTTGTTTATCATCACATTAATGCTAATTTATGCAAAATCACATGTAAGATAATTAAACTGATGCTCAAAGCAAAGTCGATAAGATCATGTGATCACAATATGATGCCACTGAATGCCAGTAAACCATAATATTAAGTTATCGCCCAGCCCTAACTCCTATTTAGCTCGTAGTGACACTATCAACAGTATTTTTGCTTTCTACAAGCAAGTAAAGAGTCCTGGATTGACATCAGTGGCTCTTACTAAGACTGCTTGTTATAATGCTGGTGCTGCTCGCAAAAGCCATTTTGGGTGATTAATGAGCTTCACCAGGTCTTGGTGGGTGTGTAAAGGAGGTTTAATTGAATGTGTTGAGCCTTGAATTAAGGGATTGAATGTGCAATCCTAAAGGCCGAACGCATTTCCCAGGATTCTTGTCTGTTTACTGGACCATGTCTGACGTGGTCGATTGTCTGATCTGCCCACCTTCTAGTGTGCCTCAGTCCCCCCTCCCCCCATTCTGACTAAAGTTAAATGTCACTAACATTATTTATTTCAGTAAGATATAATGTTAAATTCAGCATCTCTGTTATGTTTTTCTGATATGGTTTGGCTTTTCAAAGAGCCACGCTAAGAAGAGGGTGGAGATTGACAACGTGCAGATTCTTTGAGATGTTGAAATGTAAAATTTAAAGACAAAGTGTTTGGTTACGTCGCTTACTGTAATAAATTGTAACATATTCTTTTAAATAAACCGATTTATTGATGCAAAGTTAGTTTTGTGTGTGTGTGTGGGGGGGGACAACACCAGTGGGTGGGAGTTGAGAGTCAAGGACTGCCAAAATCATGAAGTTACACACAAGCCTCTCAGTAATCAGTGAGATTTATCCTATAAAGATGATTTTACACTCGTTCTCCCACTCTCCCTTTGTGTACCCACATCTGTTTTCCTTCTTCCTCTCTCCTGCATTGCCCTCCTCATTTCTCCCCAAATGCAACGTCTTCTAATGAGATCTGGGAGACAATTACCCAGTAGACAGTGAAATAGCTGTTCCATATCGACCTGCATGGCGTGTCTGCACCCAGTAATTAATAGCTATTGACTGTTGGTTGTGTAGGATATTATCTTGGAACATCTGAATTTTGAAATGCTAACTGTCCTCTCCTGAGAGACATCTTGCACATGGTCAGACTTCAGTATTGATCATTTTGATCAGGTGTGCAGCTTGAAGGGGACACGCTGATCTGTAGCTTAAATGATAACTGAATTAAAAATAACATCCCAAAAAAAAAATGTAAGTAGATTTTGTTGCTGAAATGTAAATTTAGGTTTCAATATTTCAAAATGTGACATTGAAGATGTGAAATATTAAGATAGGAGGGTTATATTAGCTCAGTCATTATATTAGCTCAGTTGTGTCAGTTGGTTTAGCATGTTCTCTTTGTACTGGTGTGTTTTCTTCAGTTTCCTCCTACTTTGCATAGTCAGGAGGACTGTGATTGTGGATAACCTATGATGGGCTGGAAACCTATCTGGGATGTTACCATTCCTCTTCTTCACTATTAAAGTTGGAAAAGGTGATGATTAGCGGGTAAACTAAGAAAATATTGTGCAGTCATAACTTTCTTTCATTTCAGTAGTTCTTTGACATTTTTTTTTATCAGTTAACCTCTATTAAAATACAGCACATTTTATCAACCTCCTTTTATATTCTTTCCCTCATTTTTTACAATACATAACTGACAGAACTGCACAAGCAGCAGTGTAAGTGAACTGTGTGTGTGTGTGTGTGTGTGTGTGTTTGTGTGTGAACTGGAGAGACATAAAACGACAGAGAGCTTCAGGAGTGTGCGTGGTTACTGCATTAGGTCTGCAGCAGGGCCCTCACTTTACCACTTGACGTGGGTTTGTGGTTGCGCTGCTTCATGTGTCTGTGGATGTGGGTGCAAATTTGTGCGACAACTGCAGCAGCACATCGCAGTGGCCCCTTGATACCAAAGACACGCTTTCTGCATCCCATTCTCCTGCTCGCTGCATCGTGCTCCTCTGTTTTGTGTGACTCGATTTGCTTCTCCTCTAAACAAACAGCTCTGCATGAGCTGACGACACAGAGCAGGTGGATGACTGAGTCAACGGAGGAGGGAAGTATCTTAGATTTATTACCTGTGCTGTATTGCATCTTTCAGCTGTGCTATAGGCAGCAGCCGCGGCAGTCACACAGACAAAAGGAGCTCAGTAGGCCATTGAAATGCACCGTGAATTGCTTCAATAGCGAAGTGTCGTGCCTGTACATACTGTTCTTACAATGAAAAAGCCAAATTAATAGCCTCAGGGCTGAAGGTTTGGTTTTAGCTGTGCCAAGACACCAATTAGCCAAATTCAATCATCATAAAGTGTTTGCATTATTTCATAGTCATTTCATAGTCAATCATTTTACATGGGAGTGTTTGCCAAGATCCTTCACATAGAGACACCCCTTGCCAATTCAAAATATATGTCCAGTCACCCCTATATGCTGATCTAAGAACAGTTTAGCAGCAGCAGCATCCCAGAGGAGGAACAGGGGGAATTCAGTCTTCTGCTCCTCCTCCACTCCTCTCCCACTCCTCCTCTCCCTCTCTCATTAATGAGCAATCAGTTAAAAACTTTATCGGCTCCTATTTGCTTTCTCAGCGCATTTTTTCCTCCCTCCTCTGTTTCTCTCAACCACGCAACCACGTTCTTCCTGTGCTCTCTTTCATTCTGCATCCGATCTGTGCCTCTGCATAGCCCCCCCCCCATCTCCTTTTCTGTCTCTCTCTTCGTTTTGCCCTCTTTATTGCTGTGCTTCATTACCTCCATCTTCCCTTTCGTCTCTCTGGCTTTTTCCTCCCATACCCCCCTCTCCATCACTCTTCCTCTCCTTTGTTTCTGCGTCTTTTTAAACTTCGATCGAAGGGAGGCAAGCCTGAGAATAGAACATTTGATGCATGCCTAGAGAGAACAAAAGACTTGGTCTGTCACAACCTATTGGCATTCGAGTGTCCAACACTTCTGTGAAATAAATAGCATGATTTACATTCAAAGCCAGGGTTATGGAGATTCCAATTTTCTGCACACACAAGAGTTAGAGTGGATGGGTGAAGCTGTGCTGTGGTGTGTGTGTCTATAAGATAAAAAGCTTTGTGAAAAGCTGACATGACCTATAATTTCCTTCTTTCACATGTTACAATCTGAACCTTATCTGTGTCTACACAGAAAGACAATAATGTTCCACATCACAAATAAAACCAAAGATTGGGAAACGTTGTTGTAGCTGTGAAAGTGTGTCCTGCATTCTGAGACAAGAGAGAGTACTTTATCCAACCCTCTCAGCTGAGATATCATGTCATTGCACACAGTTTAGTTTTATCGAAAGTAAAGGACAAAGGTAAAAAAAGAATCCCTACAGCAGTAGGCGGCATATTTTTCTAGGGATATTAGTACGTTTTCTGCATCATAGTAAGCACTACAATATAATATGAAGATAACATGATTGTTAAAGGTGCTGTAGAAATGAATCACCAATGTCATCACCCCATTTTCATGGCTGTATTATTGTGAAAGAGATTCTTCTTTTTCTGTTTTTAATCTCAGGAAGGAAGTATTCATGTGGAAAAATACTGATCACAATGACTTTGGAAATCCTATTAAAAGAAAAAAAACACTTGGGAAACCTTGAATGAAATTGAAAATTAAATTGAAATTCTACAAAGATAAAATAATAAAATCCTGCAGAGAAACCCTTCGGTGGTAACAGAATGTGTGTACCGCTGTATTCATTAGAATTGATGAAGCGCAAAAAGAGTTTCCACTGATAATCAATGGAACACTATCAGTAAACAGTAAACATAGTCAGTTTTTATGTAACTCTGAAAGTGTAATCTGTGAAATGAATCCTACAAGAGTGTAAAAGCTCATCATTTTACATGCAGCACATCATTTTCCAGTTTTTCTACTGGAGCATCTCCATGTAGCATCCGAAGACGATTGTACAAAGACTTTATAACAAATTTAATAAAGTCATGCTTCCCAGTTTTCACATAAATTCTGGGATGATTTTCCTCATTCAGAAAACAATTTTTTATTTTGAACGTATTTAACTGTTAAAAGAAAAAATTAATTAGTCCACAAACCGTCATCCATATTCCAATGAGACATTTGATGCTCTCATGTGCTTCAGTTTCAGTTGTCAGTCCATTCGTTGAAAACAAAATTCACCCAAATGAGCAAGGTGTGAGGTGATTATTTCACCTTTTTACCAGAGTGAGGTGCTGCCTTTTTGGAGAAACAAACACATCAATCAAACTTCAATAGAGACCATTTCAAAAGAATGTGTGAACAATAAATGTCATGAAAAATTGCAGACATTTCAACTTCAGAGAAAAAATTGCACCGTAATGTTTCTGAATCATAGTCCACTCCACATGTGCCACAGTCCACTCCAGCTTACTGAATAGGAAATATTTGCTGTTGTATGTCTCAGTGTCATTAACAGCAATTGTGCTTCCAACAAATCTTTATCTGTATTATCCTTTAACATCTCCCGCTCTCTCAAATCTCTCTTTTGTTCTATCAGAGGAAGTCTTTTGACAGTGCTTCTCCAAAGTTTGGTGCAGCCAAGAGAATAGCGATGGTACAGATGATGTTGAAAACACTGAATCCCACCAGGAACAGGCGGTCGATGACAGCTGCAGCAAACTGCCACTGCTCCGCCAAACTGAGCTGGCGGTCCTGCTCCCTAACGCGTTCAACTAAAAACTGCACCTCCCCCAGAAGAGCCTGCAGCTGGTTGTCTACTGACACAGATCGAATCACACCGCTGTGGGTGTGTATAGCAGCTGATCTCCCTGCTCCAGGCGCAGCCTCTAGGCCACAGGGTCCAGAGGATGTGGTTGATGGGTCAGGGTCTGGGGACAATGGAGTTTCCTGTGGGGGGATCCCAAACTTGGAAGATGGGAGGTGGTGATGGGCAGGTGTATCTCCAGCTGGTCCTCCTCCTGCTGCTGCTCCCTCTCCTTCTCCTCCACCTAGTCCACTGTTAACCCTCCCATGACTCGTGGTTCTGCTCCTCTGAACTGGCTCCAGCTCTGCAGTGGTCTGGAAAGTCTGGAAGCCCATGTAAAGCAGATGACCGTTGGGCTGTGGATGTGGATTGAGGCTGGGATCTCTGTGGCTGGGATTAGGAAGGATGACAGCCTGAGAGTTGGGCCGGTGGGGCAGTGAGTGTGACAGAGGGTGGCTGAGATGAACCAAGCTGGCCTGCAGGGAGTTGAGGCTCTGGGGGAGGTTGGAGGGCACTGGCGTGGGGATGGTGGTAGTGGTGGTGGTAGGAGAGGACAGGGTCTTGCTCTGAGAGTCTGCCTGGATGTTGGAAAGAGTCGGCTCCGCTCCTTCTCCCGGACGCTTCATCCGCAGGAACCAAGGAACCCACTGCAGCAGAACCAAGTGCACCTGACACACAAGGTCACAAATACTGATAAGAATTTTAATTAATTAAAGAACACAGATGCACATTTTCACACATAAACACACATCAGAAGAAAACAAAGAATTCTTTAGGGTCTTTATTGGCCTTCAACATATTGCTGATCAGGTACAAGCACATTTAATATTCTTATCGTGCAACATTACACCTCCAGCTTTAAAACTTGGTATAATATTTTATCCCAGCTTAAATTTTAATCACTATGTTACTAAGCTTGTTCAGTCTTATTTTTATCAACTTAGGAACATTGCAATAGATTTGACCTATTCTTGGTTTTAAAGACACTGAAAAACAGTAGCCCTGCGACGAGTTGGCCACTGTCCAGGGTGTACCCCGCCTAAGGCCCGAAGCCACTGGGATAGGCTCCAGTCACCCGCGACCCCGAACGGGAACAAGCGGTAGAAAATGACTGACTGACTGACTGACTGACTGAAAAACAGTATTTCTTCACATCTTCACATTATTGCAATACAGTTTTCATATACTATTTACCAGAACTAAGAGATGGGATAATATTACATCTGTTTTTGCTTCTCTACACTGGCTGTCTTTTTGTTTTAGAATTGATTTAGATTTTTTTATTGTTAACTTATAAAGCATTGCATGACCAGGCACCTAACGTATATTACTGAACTGTTAATTTCTTACAGACCTTCATATAATCTGAGATCCTCGAGCAGTGGCCTCGTGGCCATCCCAGACTCAGATATAAAGACCAGGGGTGATCAAGCATTTTATGTAAAGGCCCCGAGACCCTGGAATGATCTGCCTAAGAAGCTTAGCTGAATGTGTGCCCTCTTTTAATCGCTTCTCAAATCATACTTTTAGCTTACTCTGATTTTAGTTATTTTGGCTATTTTGGCTTATTTTATTCATACATTTTTAGCCACCATGTTTTCTTGATTTATTCTTGTTCTATTTTGTACATCACTGTCCTATCTGTTTTTGATTTTGTTGTAAAGTATTTTGAACATTGTCTTTGATATAGAAAAGTGCTCCATAAATAAAGGGTATTATGATATTATTATAAAAACTCACCCAACGTGGCATGTGTCCACTGTTGGGGTTGTGATGATGGAACTGAAGGACAATGACGGTGGCTACTACTGACATCCCGACAATCACCATGGTGCTGGCAAAGTACTGACCTGAGAACGACAGGAGGGGAGCACAGTTCACTCATAAGACTGCTGAAAATCTGTATGCAATGAACAATGTCAGTTCCCCCAGAAACCACCAAAACACACAAACAAATACACACATGGGCATAGACAGAAAGAAACTGACCTATCAGGGGTATAGAATCTGAAGTGGCGGGCATAATCTCTGCAACCATCAGCATGAAGACAGTCAGAGAAAGCAGAACCGTGATACCTGGAGGCAGACACAAGACACCAGGGATCGGGGAGTGGGTTGCAAAGAAAAAGAAGAGAGAATCCTTAGGAGAGGGAAGTACATGAGTAAACTCAGTGGAACAGTATATTTGGTATGTTGCACTTGACTTCTCATCACGTCTTTCTGACACTCCAAGGAAAGCTCATTCGATTTGAGACTTTCTCATCTTTTCATCTCCCGCCTTTGTCTTTTCTCTGTCTCTCCTTCCCTCCATCTCAGCCCTCCTGACATCACACAAAAGCTCTGTATAGCTGATTGAAGGTTTTCCAGTAATGTTGACAGAGAAACATTATAAGTGGAAGAGTGAAATAATACCATGCTTTCACAAGGAAGGAGTAAAGAATATGCAGCAAGAAATATATTTTATCTTACAGCAGATCCCCCCGCAAACACCCCCCCCCCATTCTTCTTCACCCTCCTCTTATCATTTCTCACCCAGGCTGATCTTCTCCCCCGAGTTGGCAGGGAGCAGAAAGACAAGCAGAGTCATGGAGGAGAGGAGCACACATGGGATAAGGAGGTTGAGAGCATAAAACAAGGTCCTCCTTCGTAAGGTCACCACAAAGGTAACATCAGGGTAGGGCTCTGCACAGCAGTCATAGAAAACTTCATGACGACCTCCAGGGACCTCTGAGCAGAGAGAGAGAGAGACACAGATGCAGCAAAGACGACATTATAATCCAGAAAACACCAGTGAGGCTTGAGAAAGCGAGAAAACAGAAAAAGAATATTAGGAACTCAATATAATTGATGAACTATACTGAATCCCAAAGGACTGAGCCTTTGGTGTGTGAATGACTAGTTTCTTTGGACTGATGAGCAGTTTCTAACAGTGTGTGAATGTGATATGTAGTGTGAAGGGCTTTGAGTGGTCGAAAGAATAGAAAGGTGCTATACAAGTACAGTCCATTTACCATTGGATATTTTGGAAATGAAATGAGAAACATTTCAAGAAAAGTCTGACATAGGACCTGCATCATAAAAAGATGTTATTGAACACAGCTGAAACAGAGAGTAGAAGGACAGATTTTATGAAAATCAGTGACTTCATGAAAATCAAGGATGGTGTCTGCCTGGTGGCAGAATATGCCAGAATTATATGTATATTACATTTTTCATCAATTACATTGTGGTGGCAATATGACCCATACTGTAAGTGCATAAAAGCATATGAAAACATCAAAGCTAAAAGTGTATTGCCACTGTATTTTCATTCAATCAGTTTTGTTTCAGTTTACAAGGCATGCTCCAACTAATTCTCCTACTAAAATCTTATTAAACATCTATATATAAATAAATTAATCTATAGGTCTTTACTTGTTAGGTGCAGCACTGCATGGCGGATAGTGTAAGCACTGTTACTAAGCGACACTGTTTGTCGTCCAGGGCCCAAGATGCCTTACCCACTAGGTCCCACTCTCCGTTGGGCATGTATCCTGACACATCTGCCTCCTTCATCTGGATGTCCAGCAGCCAGCCATCAAATGTCCAGGAGCCAAACTTCAGTTCACAGCGCTGGATGTCAAATGGAAACCATCGCACATCCACGTTACATGTGCTGATAAAAATTCCTTGAAAAGCAGAAACAAAAAACAGGGAAAATTGTTTACAGGAAAAGGGAAGTATATATCAAAGTCAAGTAAAATCATCCCAAGATGTAATGAAGGGAAAAAACTTGATTTAAAATTTTGTTTGGTGCAGCCATCTGGAAGTAAGTGAAGAAGAAAATATTTGATTGCTGTAAACATTCTTAGAATTAATTTGCTTCAGACTGAGTAATACTGTATGTCTGCAGAATGACTGAAGACGTAATGTGGTTTTGAGGACAAGCTGCTGTTTAATAAACTCTTACCTGGAGGCAGATACTCACAGAAGCCGCTGGAGTTAACCAGCACATTGGTCTTAAAGGTGGCATCAAACTTATCATGAGCACTGGATAGAGACACAGTGATGAGAGAGTTTAGAGCTCAGCAGCAGCAGCACCGGGTATGTATGTATGTTTGTATGCCACATACCTATTGTACAGCAATATGTCAGGTGTCCAGACCTGATCAGGAGTGAAACGGAGATTCTTAACTCCAGGATACTCTGATTGGTTCCACTGGAGGTAGTGGTCGTACCACTGCTGGGAGACACAAGCACAACACAAGTTTTACATATGAGCAAAAACATGAAGACATACACAAATATACATAGACAAGACACACACTGTCAGTCTGATTTTCCATATTGTAATTTTACTATTGTTATTTTGGTCTGTTCTGTACACACAACATCTTTTGCATGTCGGTCCATCCTGTAAGAGTGGACCCCTCCTCTGTTGCTCTTCCTGAAGTTTCTTCCTTTTTTCCCTGTTTTTGGGGAAATATTTTTCTTATTCTAAGGGTTTAGGGATAGAGGGTGTCATATGCTTACAGACTGTAAAGCCCTTTGAGGCAAAATTGTGATTTGTGATTTTGGGCTGTATAAATAAGATTGACTTGACTTGACAGAGATAAATAGCTTGGCCAATTCTCATGATATCCATAATAAGGCCATGTTTGGGGCAGAAGGATGATGAAATCTGCACCAAAGGCCAAACGTCTTCAGATTTCACCCATTATCATGACACTGAAACCCAACCGGCATCTGGGACAGGACTGTAGTGTAACTGATCCTGCAAGGGATGGGGGGCGGGGGGCTTACAAAAAGATTTTTAGTCCACAAATCAATATCTCATTATTAATGCTGTTCATTATACTCACCATCTGCAGCCAGGCATTTGTGGTGATGATCTGGTTCTTTTCATCCTTGCATAACACAAAGCATATAAGAGAATATAATGTTTTATTGATTTAAAGGATAGGTTCATACTTGTGCATGTATGTCTTTAAACAATATTCTCCCAATTCTAACATTTACAGTTATGTAAATACTCACATTCCCAAAGTACAAATTTTAAGATAGACTTAAAAACATGTGAACCTATCCTTTAACATTTTTTAGGATTATATTCCCTGTTTTAATGTATTTTATGGGTGTATAAATGTGTTTATGATGCATTTCTGGCATTCGTACCACATCCATGACCTGCATTAGAGTGAATGAGAATTGAACAGTGAGAGCCTGGGAGTCGTTGGCCACCGGTCTCTCCATGGGGTTGTAGTCCCTCAGCAGCTCCCTGAGCAGAAACCGCTGGTGGGGACCCTGCACTGATACTGAATAGGGGAGGGAGTTTTTTATGAAGGTGAGAGGATGGGTGGGAAAAATGGGAGAGTCGAATCACAAAAGAAGAGCATGAGAAAAAGTGACAGTTACAAAGAGAAAGCTGTGACAGGCAAGACAAGGAAAAGGCACTGAAGAGAGAGCACTACCAGAAAAACGGTGTGATTACAATGATAGAAGGATCATTTGAGAAAAAGGTGGTGCAGAAATTGTAGGCCAGGTAAGAAACATAATAACAGAGAAAGAGTAAACATGCTCCAGTGGAGGTAAAACAGAGGGTGGGCTTTTAAGGTTATAGGAAAAGGTAATGTTTTAAAGTTGGAGGTGCTCTTAAAGTGGATGACACAGGACAAGAGAAAGGAACAGAGAATGAAAATGTGTGAGAGAAAGAGAGGAGGCAGGAAGAAAAAAGAGGAGAGAGCAGAGAGACAGAATCCCTCTCCTCCTGATCAATTACGTCTCTGATTGATCACCTGCAGACAGTCAGAGTCTTTCTACCGCTGTAAAAATGTCCATTTCATTCCAATACAGGAAATAGTGAGGCCATTAAACACTGAAACACCCCAGACAGAGACATACAGCACTCACGACAATGAGAGCGGCCTTTAACTCCACCAAGAGCTCCGATTCACTCTTGACTCATTCTCCAGAAGGCAATTACTTTGGTGGATATAAGAGGCACACTGAATGAGTTTAAAAACTACTATACACTTTAAATAGCTGCACAACGCCTGTTCGGCAGCCAAACAGTACACACCACTTTGTATACAGTAGGAGTGCTAAATGGTCTTAGATTAATGCACTTATTGTATGGTGTCAAATCTATATTCACTAACTAGACCTAATAGTCATTATAGTCATAATATCAATGATAATAATATCAATGACTCCACAGATGGTATGCCTTTAATTTAGATTTATCCCTTTTGTCCATAATGTCCAGCCATAGTGTATTAACCACTATCAGTCTCATAATCACTCTTTTCTTTCTCTCAGCATATATATCTATCTGTCTATTACAGTATTGTCTATTACAAAAAGTGCACAGCTCAGCTATGTAATCTGCAGTAAAGTAATTACATTTCATACTGCTGCTTGCTCATTGTAAAAATAAATACATTTTTTTCTGTCTGGCTGCTCACCAACAAACAATCTCCCGGTGTCCAAGTGAGCTGCTGTGTGCACAGTTATTAGCAACAGAGTGCTCGGAGGCACAGACGTTCAAAAGCACATACAGTGTACACAGCGCATGCAGAAAACACACACTTGTTCGAGCACAGTCTCACTCAAGGCACCAATGAGAGTCACTCACCCTGGAGCAGAGTCGCAAGTATCAATAGCCAAAGAGCCACAGCCTGCCACATATTGCATTCCTCTGTATTAACAGAGAAAGAGTGAAAGAGGGAGAAATAAGAAGAGAAGATGAGGGAGGGTGAAGAAAGGAGAGGTAGAGAGTGGGGTCTGAAGAGGTTGTAGAAAACAAGTGGAGAGAGTGCGATGCTGGCAGTGGCATAGAAGGAGGAGGAAGGGAGAGAGAACAGGAGAGGCAGAGTGAGTGAGAAATGCAGTGAAACGAATGCTCCTCTGAGGAGGGAGACGCTGTGTATTGTAGTCAGTTGGATACTGAGAGTTGGGCATAGCCTTACTGTATCTACAGCTCAAAATCACCCTTCACGCTTCTCTGCTCATCGATTCCTGCAGACTTTCTGATATACACTTATCTGTCATCACATCAGCTATCGTCTGCCATTTTGACCTTCACGAAAACATAAAGAAATTTAAAACCAGTTGAACCATAATGAAAAACCAAACTGTTTAACTCAAAAGTTATTACAGTCGGACACTTCCTAAATTACAATATTTAAAAGCTGTTGTACTCCTGCCTCCCAATAAGGAGATCGTGGGTTCGAATCCCGGACCAGACCACGACCTCCCTGGGTGGAGTCTGCATGTCCTCCCCGTGTTGCCGTGGGTTTTCTCCGGGTTCTCCGGTTTCCTCCCGCCGTCCAAAGACATGCATTAGGTTAATTGGTGACTCTAAATTGTCCCTAGTGGATGAATGTGCGCGTGAGTGGTTGTCTGTCTAAGTGTCAGCCCTGCGACGAGTTGGCCACTGTCCAGGGTGTACCCCGCCTAAGGCCCGAAGCCACTGGGATAGGCTCCAGTCACCCGCGACCCCGAACGGGAACAAGCGGGAAAATGACTGATGACTGACTAAAAGCTGTTGTGCTTTTTAGTCCAAGCTGACATCAGTGCATTCACAGAGCAATGCTGACACCCACTGGATACATTAGTAAAGTGCAAGACTTATCTTGCCAGACATAATCTGTGGTCTCCTAAAAAGCCCACTATACTATAACACATTTATTGTGAGTCCCAAATTCCCAAAAAATCCTCAACCTTTTTTTTAGGGTCAGAATTCAACTGAATAGATCCACTCTGGATTTATTATGAGCTGACAGCCTTTACTGTAAGCACATTTATCTTCCCCCAAATACGTAATGCCCACAAATTTAAGGACAGTGACACTGTGTCACAGCAGACTGATTTTTAATTACTTTTTTCAAATATAATATTATTTTAAAATAACAAAATTATGAATAGATTTAGATTAGGGATGTATATAATTTTATCATCTCCAACAATTATGTAATTTCCAAAAGATCTGAACATTTTGTTGATATTCTGTTTTAAAGTTAATTACTGTTACAAATTGAATTTGGTGACTTTTATTAATTGAAAATATCATATCATATTTAAATATTGTATATATTGATATGAATTTATTTGGGTCAATAATGCCATTGGGGGAGAGAACTATTAAATGTGTATATGCTGATGACAAGTTACTTCGGTTTTGAATGTAATAATATCAGCACTATATTCTGAAGATGTAGACAGGTCTCAACCTAAATATAACAGCAAGTTACAAGTGCCACTCACATCCATAAATGAGGTTGACAAATTATGGCTGTAAAAAATGGCTTTGAATATAGGTATTCCTTAAAATTCACATGCAAGGGAGGTAAATGTTTGCTGATAACCAAAAGACAACAATCAGATTAAAAAATGAGCAAGAATTTACTAAATACGGACTGACTGAATCACGATCACCTGGCCATTGAGAGAGGTTGACATAGACAGCCCTAAATAAACTCACATCTAAAGAGACTCAGGAAGAGCTTGTCATATTACATAAAAATGGCTGGTTCTGTTAATATTTTTGTTTAAAGACTTATTTATATACAGAGTTTGGCCCTTTTGTCATAATCTGTATTTATTGCCCCCTCCCATCCTATATTTATCATATTTACTTATGTATTTTTAATGTATTTTATTGCTTTTTGATTGCTGTTTTTTTATCTTTACTGCCAAATAAAAATTACCCAAACCAAATGTAATATTTACCTGGGGGAAAAGTGACATTGCAATAGAAGAGATAACATGCAAACCCTAAATGCCCTATAACCTGCTTTGACTAAATCTACTATAGTCAAGCCAATGAAGCAGATGTGTTAAACAAACAGAACCCTGCTCTGACATAAAAGTAAATTTAGGTTGCAACACGTTTCAGCAACAGTGTGAAAAGTTGAAAGATGAGCGCCTGCCTCTCTGTAAGATATCCAAACCAAAAGCCTGCGAAGGACACGTCTGGAAAATATTCGAACCTTGCCGATGAGCTCGCGTCATGCAGATGCGACGTGTAGCTGTTTGTTTCGGTCGCAATCATTATGCGTCACTTCTTCGCGCACCAGTTCTTTGATTGTTTGTAGCACTGCATTAAAATATTGTCAACAAGACCCTACTGAGGCGAACCCCAGCGAGTTAAGGTAACAGATTCGGCTTATTTAAATGATGTGTATGGCTTCGGTGAAGAGAAGTTTGTGTGTTTCGCGTTAGCAGACAAGGAATTGGCTTTGCTGCAGGCGGTAGTTGGAAATGGTGCAGTGCCAGTGCGGTGTACTGCTGCCAGTGAGGAGCTAGCATGCGCGCTAACGCTAGCTGGAGGAGGAACGGTGTTCAGGTGGCCGCCGTTAGCGGCACGCTTCGCCCTTCAGTATGGCTTTACCGTGACACACCGAGAGAGTAACAAACACGAGGACACGTGTCTCGGTGTGTTTAATAAACATTCAAGCAACACGTCTAACCCGCTGTTAACGTTAATCAAGTTACAGCTTGATTTCCCTTCAAAGAATAACTGGGCTTTCTGTGCTCCTTTTAAAGTCTGCGTCAAGGAAAAGCAAAGGATAACAGCGAGGACTTTCATCCGTTAACCTGCAAGCAATTAACCCTCCTTAAGTAACCTAACCCTTTTATGAAATGGATAAGAGTGAATCCGTCTGCTTTGACACATTAACCCCGATGATAAATGAATTCAATGCGTCAAATCGATATAAGTTCACGATACTTATACGAGGAAGAGCATTTTAAGAAGAAATGATCACTTGTTTTCTGAATGATTTAGACATCCTGTCAAACCTTTATCAGAGCATGAGCTTGAGTCGTCCTTGTGAAACTGTGTTGACTTTTATATATCCTAACGCTACTTGGCTTAGTAGCTTTTGTAATATTGCCTGTATGTATCCAGTATTTTGTAATGCATTTTGGTAAATTTGTACTTGGCAAAGATGATAGACTGTAAACATATCTCAACAACTTTTAACTGAATCAAATGGAACACAGATTTGAGTAAAGTAAATTAACTCCTTCATAATTAAATATGCTAATATTTCTACTGAAATTAGGCGCAATTACGGAAATCTAAGTGGGGATAAATCAGTCACACTGATGATGAAGTTGGACTTTAATGTAGTCATGTCTTTGTGCCTCCCTGTTGTACTGCTTTCTAAGTTAAACTGTGGATTTTAATGAGTGAATACAGCAATGTTGCTAGATCCATGTGTGAAAAGTGGTTATATTATTATTTTAGGCACAATGTGTCTGGGCTACTCGTGTTTAATAGTGACCTTCGCCTTATAGTACTCTGACGTTATTTTTTCCATCCTGTCACAACCCTGTTACACTATATGGCTGTGATATTTGTATCCCCCAAAATGTATTAGATTACTATCAGTCTCCATCATTTTACCTCCGTTTTATTTTAAATGTGAGACTCTGATCTGGGCACGTGGTGTCTCCTCTGCATTCAAGAGAGGGTGTCCTTGTAGCTCCGCAGGTCGACCTCTGTAAGCATGCAAGGTAATGGACAGCCACAGAAGAGCTATACTTTTATTTTTTTTATATACTTTATTGACAGTCTGCCCATGTTTACGTCTGTCCTCGGCGCGCCTCTGTGGGTCACGTGACCAACAATAGAAACCTAACTTTTCCTCAGAAATAAAAACGAAACTGTCTCTATCCCTGTTGCCCACTGTTTCCTTTCTTTTACGTACACGAGTCAGGTTGTCGATTTTCCCTTTACTTTCGTGGTGTAATTGTTAAGCAACGCGTTTTACAGCACTGCACGCAGCCTTTATAAACGAGCGACAGCACTGGTGTTGATATCGTGGACGCTGCGGAAAGGACCTCGCTCATCCAAAGACCCTGCGCGTTGGAAAACGTTTTTTGCCGTTTCACAAATTACACAATCAGATAGTTTAACAATATCTAATCTGCAACCGGTCCCGTGGTTACTTTATGACTAATCGTAAGACTCGGTTCAGCTGAAGTCGTCTGGTTATCAGGAAGCTGCAGGAGCAGCAACAGCCCTGTCACTTTTATTTCAGCTACTGTAGGTGAGATCCACAATACTCTGAGAGTCCACCGGGCCTCGTGCTACCAGTAAATGTGGTGTGTTGCATGCACATGTGAGGATTGTGCACCTGATTTGGAGCATGTAGTAGGTTTCATTTCTGCACTGCTAAGTTGACAATGGATACAAATGTCTCCGTGATGGAGGAAGGGGTCACTTTTAACATCAAACTGTACATTGGTGGTATTTAGCTGTGTCCTGATGTGGCAGCATAAAGTGTGCAAAAGAGTTTATTCATCAGTTGTCAAATGGGTTGTCTTGTCCATGCCTCTGCCCAGGCTCAAAACAGAGAGGAGCATAATGTCAGTGGATTTTGAAAAACACAGAGTTGTTATTTTGGCTGTCAACTGTTGCCTTGCATCAGGGTCAAGATGAGTCAGGTCCAGCCCCGTTTGGCCCCCTGGGCTGCCGGCCCTGTCGGCCCCTGTTACTGTGATGAACTAACGCTATGGTGTTCTCTATTAATGTGGTGGCGTTCGGGCCTGCTCAGCTCTATGTGACAGACCAGTGATGCTGACTGGGCCAGAGGGGATGAAACGTGACTCAGTATTGGGTGTCCCCTTGTTGTCAGTCTCACTGATATATACATTATTGAGTGTTGTCAGATATGACACTTGAGGCTGAATCAATGTTTGTTGTACCATAGAACGATGTTGGACTTCTGAACTATGCAGTTCAGGATTTACATTTCTACTCAATGAATGCCTTCATGTGTGATTTCGTTTTTTGATCAAGGAATAAACCTTGCTCTGCAAAACATTATTATAGTCCACAGCTTGTTCACTGACAGGCAGCCCTTTACGTTCTTGTGTCCTTGGAACTGTCCTTTTTGTCGGCATTGGTGTCTCACTTTTCCCCTCTGCTATGGATCCAGATCCAGCAATAATTTGTAAGGCCAGAAATAAAACAGAATAGTCACAAGAAGGTCTGAATTATTAATCACCATCCTTTTACCCTGGGATTAAGTTTCAGTGTGACTGGGAGAGAGAGTATGTCACCCTGCATTATCCTTGTAGACTGGCTAGGGTACAGTCTGAAGATATACACAGCAACGTAGACAGTGCTGGCATATGTTAGAGCTTATCCTCTGCACATAATATACATTTTCCCAGATATTTAATTGTACACTGTATATTTTTTTTCCTGCATTTCAGGAAGGCAAGAGTGTAGGATCATGTTAAAAACGGTGTCCTCGGAGCTGGTATAGATTCACTAACTTGTCCAAGGACAATTACTTGAGCAGGTTGGAGGCTTGCCAGCAGGGCCTGAACTTGTGTTATTGGCTGGAACAACAGTTTATCTTGCTCTCCCAGCTGCCGAAAAATTTTCCACCATTCAATTATCTCACAGTTATTTATTTCTATGTATTAATATTCTCCTGACATTTTTCTTTGTTTGTATTTCAGGTGCTCTCAGCGTGCAATTGGCCTGCCCTGACTTTCCATCAGCGTCTCCTGTTTGTGCTAGAGGACGTACACTTACACAGAAGCTGCACATCCAGCTGCATCGGCCCCCTTCTCGCTCAACCCCTGCGCTATGAGCAGAGGTAGAGGAGGGCCTTCCAAAGAACACTACCATAGGCATCCACCACCAGACCTCCAGGCCAAGGATAATTACCACAGACCTGGCCTAGCCTCATTCTACCCTAGGCCTGGCACACAGCAGATACCATATTCAAGTTACTACAACAACCCTGGCCGTCCTATAGGTCCCATACAGCCCCCAGCTCCTTCTTTCAACCCCTCTGCTCCACCTATACTGAACCACAATAAAGTGGCCCCTAAACCAGTGGCCCATAACAGCTCACATCATCAGAATCACGGTCCCAGTCCTGGTCCCAATTCCTTTCAGTACCAACAGGTAGAGTTCCTGAGAGGGCAGAGCTCTGAGGCGCCACAGTTCAGAACCAGTCCACGTGGAGGAGGAGTGGTACCCGGCAGGCCGCCTAGTTCCTCATACCAGCCCCAGTCAGGCTACACTAGATATCTAAACCCCAATAGCAGCCCTAGGGAAAGAGGGGGGTATAGTCAGGACCAGAGTTTTGTATATCCACCCAGTGTAAGAGCCCCACGAGGAACTCCAGGCCCTCGTCACCTGAATCAAAACCAGTACTCCAACAGACAATGGTGCGAACAATCAGACTCGCTGTATGACAGTTTTCAGAATTTGTCCCTTCATAGAGACAGGCCCAACAGAGGAGGAGAGAGGTTTGACAGACATTCTGCATCCAGCAGCTCTGCGAATTCAAGCTTTTCTAAAGGTAACATCACTCTAACTCCTGGCATCCAGGACCAGGTTCACAGGGCTTTGGCTGCTTTGAAGTCAAGTGAGAGTATCTCTGCAAAATTGTTAGCCAAAAAGCTGCATCTGCCCAAAAAGATAGTCAACCAGGCTCTCTACTCTTTGGAGCGCTCGCAGAAAGCCTCCAAGCAAGGACTCCTCCCTCCCGAGTGGACTCTTTACAGAGAGCCTCTCAGAGGTGAGGAATATCGAAACAAACAAAGTACACCTTCCCGTCCGTGTGTCGGATCAGAACACCCTCCAAAACCTGAGGCCAAGGTTGAGCTAAAAACAGAAACAGCAGAATACAGGGGACAAGCTAAAGAAGAGGACTCTGACACAGAGTCCAGTTCTTCTAACTGCTCCTCCTTAGAGTCATCTGACTCTGAAGAGTCCCATTCAGCAGCAAAAGGTCAGCACCAGGAGAAACAACATCCCGGCACTACCAAGTCTCCTGATCCGGAATTTAAGCTTCCCATCATGGCAGAGCAGAAAGAGCTAGTTCTGCAGTACCTCCTGCATTCAAGGGAGGCAACGGCTCTCGTCATAGCCAAAAATCTTGGTCTTCGGAATGCCAAGCAGGTCAATCCTACCCTCTACTCCCTGGAGAAGCAAGGTGAAGTCATTAAGAATGGAGAAGTCAACCCTCCCACCTGGGAGCTCTCCAATCACCGCAGAGAGAGGATGGAGAGGAGCCTTAAAGCCGCACAGAGCACCCCAGCTGAGGGGGGTCAGGTAGAGGTAGAAGCCAATAGAGATGAGATGGGAGGAGGGTCCATATTTCTTCCGTCGTCAACATTGCCACCAATACCAGGCCTCGAGCCACTGCCACTTCCAGAGGGTTGGATGCCAGAGCAAAGTCATAGTGAGGCGGTAGGTCAAGTTTTGCTTTGTGTTTATTTAATGGTATTAAGGTGAATACATTCTTATGAACACAGATTTACCCCTTAAACACAACATTGCAGTCATTATAAGATATAATATAAGATTCACTCAAATGAGGTTGCTCCTACTAATTATAACAAGAGTGTGTGTGTGTATGTATGTATGTATGTATGTCAAATGTGTTGAGATCATTTTACTCCTGCTTTGCTTAAACTGGGAGTAATTAATAAATTACATATAACATCCTGATGTGACTTGTTTAACACATGAGTTGTGTTACAATTGTAAGCTGCACTGTGAAAATGTCCAACATTAATCATAAGAAATTATATTAACAATGTGTGAGTAACAAGAGGAATATATTTGCTAGAGGTGTGAAGACTAAAAATGTTTAACAAACTAAAGCACAGTTACAGGAATGTAGCACTGACAAGACCTAGTGAATGTTATGAGATATATACATAATACATATACAGCTGCAAATAATTTCTAGCTAATCAAAATATTTCCCACAAAGTAATACAGCAAAGCCTCTCCAAAGATTACAGGAATAGTTTAACATTTTAGGATATACACTTAATTGCTGTTGCTAACAGGTTGCTGGCTGTAGCCTTACATTTACTGACATAAGTGGTTGCATGCAAAACTATTCCTTTAAGAGAAAGAGAGACATGGTATCTGGAAGATGTGATTCAACTTTTTGCTAGATTCAGCTAAGTTTACCAGCTTTGGAGTTCTACCCTAAATGTATTAACCCGTTTACCTCTGCTTTTCCCTTTTCAGTCCCAATCCTCTTTTCAGCCCCCCTCCATTATCCCATGTCAAGACGAAGAGACCAACGAAGGACAGTGGGCCACTGACGACATCCCAGAATTCCTCAACGCCATTCGCAAAGAGACAGATGCTGGGAAACTAGCTGCAGAGAAGGCCAACACTGTGGGAACTGTAGCTGTGTCGCTGGCTGCTCCACCTCCCCAGAACCTGTGGGCCAAATTACAGGAGGTGAGGCTGAAGAACCCCGTCAGCGGCCTCATGGAGTATGCTCAGTATCTGGGTCAGAACTGTGAGTTCCTGCTCCTCGACCAGTCGGGACCCTCTCATGACCCAAGGTTAGTCACGTAACCTACTCTGTCTGTTAGTGTCTAGTTTTAATTAATACAAGGCGCAAAGTAAATTAATCTGTAAATTAATCATTGTCAATGTACTGACCTTACTGGAATGGGAAGTTGATCAGGTATTTACCAATCCACATTAAATACAGTGTCTTTGTCAATGTCATTATATCATTTTACATTAATTAATTAAGTCACAGTGGGCCACAGACTCAGTTTTCAGTGCCACAGTAATCTTCTGCTTCATTTTACCTTACCTAAAAATAAACCCAATGAGTTCCATGTAAATTATTATTTGGGGGAAAAGGTGTACTGATGTCTAAGCAATAATCTGTATTGGCAGATTCTCTGAGTTGAGGTATCAAGAAAGAAAAAGTTGGATCAGTGCATCTCTAAATATAACACTTGGAAGTATATTCAAATACATAAACTTTTGCGCATCCTATCTGAATAGCAACTTACAGACTTGGGGTGTTGAAGTGCAATCTTTTGTTGTTTCATTATGTGATATGCATAATATTTAGTTTTTCCATCCAGATGTTTGTTGCCCTCTGTAAAGCACCTGCCAATTAAGAATGAAAATTACTTAGCTTGTTATGTAACCCAGTAGTCTTGGAAAATTTTAGCTGCTCAATTAATCATGTACTGACAGATGACTGTCTCTCATCTGAATATTCTTTTCTTCCTCTGTCAGATTCCGTATGCAGGTGATGCTCAACGGGAGGCTGTTTCCTGTCGCGGAAGCTTCCAGTAAGAAGGTTGCAAAAAAGGATGCTGCTGCGGCCACCCTGCGCATTCTCATTGGAGAGATGCAGGGAGGGGCGAGCACAGGGGACGAGGGAAATACTGCCAGTTTGGACCAAGTGATGGATGTACTCCCAGAATCCAGTGTAAGTTTGTGTTTTAATGTGTGGAAATAAGCCCCCATCAGCCATCTAAAGACTGCCAAAGTTTGCTTTAAACACTTGAGATTGGTCAGCCACTTAAAATGTAGAGCGCACTACATTTAATGCACCAGAGCAGACACTGTAGACAGCAAAGTGTCAATATACATCAGTCAAGTGTTAAGAGGCTGTGGAGGCCAACATGTGTGATATTGTGAAGAAATCCATAGTTTTATTCATACATTCCAGTTACCAAAAACCGTATTATTCAATATATTGTTTTTCTCCTCCACTATCCACCAGGGACCAGCTGAAGGCACGGGGGGAATTTGTGGGACTGGTAGTGTTGAAGGGATGGGGATGACGGAAGGATCTCGCCAGCCACTGTCCCGCTCTCTGCCCGGTGGGAAGAATCCGGTGTCTGTCCTGATGGAGTACAGCCAGCGCAGTGGGAACCCCATCGAATTCATTATCACTGGGCAGGCAGGCCCACCACATGACCCAAGGTACTGGCACCTTCACCTCGCTCTGAATCTGTCCTTTTGGATGTTGTTCTCCCCCGCGCTGCAAGTTCTTTTGTAGTTGTACATTTCCTCCTGGGGAAGCAGTTGATCATCTATTTCTGTTCAGTCTGTCCTCAGTACTGTAGTCAGCTGACAAAGGCACAATACCATCTCTGTCAGTTCACTCTTTACCACTCTTTCTGTTTATAATCCATCCCTTTAGGCAGCCAGCTGAGAGATACAATACAATCTTGTGTTATCCTCCAGACACTTAGAAACAATGCATGCATTGGTCTTGATCACTAGTACACCATAGACTCTACTGTTACTATAGCACGTCCCCTCATTTATGTGAATGTGATAAGTCAGGAATCTGGAATAGTAACTCGACAAAGTGTGATATCGTTTATGATCTCAGTTGCAAAACCAAAACAAATGTCCACCCTTTTCACCTTCTGTGTTCAGGTTCATGTACAGGGTGAAGGTTGGAGAGAACTTGTTTCCAGAGGCCTCAGCTCCAAGCAAGAAGGCAGCCCGCCAGCTGGCAGCAGAGGAGGCCGTCAAAGAATTAATGGCTGATGGGAGACTGCAGCTCAACAAGGTGAGAAGCAGAGAATAACTGGAGCTGTTCATTTGGGAGGAAAGAAAGGGGTTTTGCATATCCCCAACATGAGTGGTATGACTGTAGAAAAACAACATGTTACTCAGGCTGAAAGAAGTGATTTTGTCACCTCTGTGACACCTCTGTTTTTCTACGTTCTGCTTTGTTTGCTCAATATTGTTCACATCTCTCTTTGTCTCTACTCCTTCTCCCTTTTCTCTTTTCTAGCCTCAGTTGCCCCTGGGTTCTTCCAGTGATAGCGATGGCAGTGGTTCTGGGACTACATGTCCCTCCTTGCCACCTCTGACTGCAGATGAGTTGCGGGCAGCACATGAGGCAGGGGTTGGGGACCTCATCAACCACCTGAACAACAATGCTGTGTCAGGTCTTCTGGAGTACGCTAGAGCCCGGGGCTTTGCCGCTGAGATTCGACTGGTGGGCCAGTCTGGGCCACCACATGAGCCTAAGTATGTGTGAACAGCATGAATGCACAAAAACACACAATTAACATGTACACACTGAATAACAAATATCTCTTACTGTCCAGGTTACCATGTGCTTGGAAAAATATGTACCTGAGCAAAACAATTATTTATATAGTAATTTAAAGTTTTGGAACATTAATGAAGGGCTTTTGCCTAATTTCTCTGGATCTCCGTTGTTCTAGCAACACCTGACATACTATAGAAAATGCTCAAATGGATTGGCATTTATCTCCCATTGGATTTAAATCAACCATGGCATCCTTGGTTCTTAAAGTGAGTGAGAAAACATTGTCATTTCCTTATCTGGTTGCCTTTCTCTTTGCCCCTCCTGCTCAGGTTCACCTACCAGGCCAAACTGGGCGGACGCTGGTTCCCGCCTGTGTGTGCGTCCAACAAGAAGCAGGGAAAACAGGAAGCAGCAGATGCTGCTCTACGGGTTCTGATTGGAGAGGCTGAGAGGGCAGCCCGCACTGGGGAGCTTATCCCAGCTGAGGTAGTGACTTTTCAATGTTCTCATATTATGAAACCTGAATATGCACCAACATCAAAAGATCCTTCTCTGGCTCAACATGGCATTAAGGCAGTACATAATGGAATGACAGAAATATCAGAGGCATATTTAGTTTTAGTTTACCTCATTACCTGTGTTCAAAGAAATATAAAGCATAAATGTCCATATGCACACTTAAAATAACCTATAACATAATCAATCTAAAGTAAACTACACCCAGAGTCTATAACGCAACACGTGCTGCTTCACAGCCAATTAATCAGTTCTCTTCACTGGAAGGCTTTAGCTTGGAAGCAGCTTTAAGTAGTGAATTTGTGTTGAAACCCTACAAACATGACACATTCTCTGGCTGCACATGTTTGTTTGTTTTTTGTCTACCATATACTCAGTCAGCCTGCCTTAGATATGTTTGGAAAGCCGTAATCATTTACTATTATGTGAGACTTATTATTGGATTGCACAGTTAAATAAATTTCAGATATACTAAACAGTAAATAATCCTCATTTCCTCTCTATTTTGCCTGTCCTGTATACATCCCTCTCTCTAGCTTCCAGTGAGTGGCAGCACTTTGCATGACCAGATAGCAATGTTGAGTCACCAGCGTTTCAACGCCCTGACCACACGTATCCAGCACAGCCTTCTGGGACGCAAGATTCTGGCCACCATCGTCATGAGGAGGGGGGAGGGCCTGGGGACTGTTGTCAGCCTGGGAACTGGTATATCCATTACCTTTAGCATATAATCTATGAAGCAAAGGGAGGCTGTATTAACAGGGAGTATAAGGAATTGTGTTGCAGCATAAAAGATACATTGTCCCTGCATTTTTCTATGATGTGAGGAAGTCTTATGGATTTCTGTGCTCAGAGGCATGCACTGTCAGAAAGCTAAAACAGAACTAGGTCACTGCAGAACCGAGAGGAGTTGCTGTGTTCTTTGACATTGGATGTGCTTCTCTTGTTTGTTTTTTTTCTGTCAGGAAATCGCTGTGTTAAAGGGGAGGAGCTGAGCCTTAAAGGGGAGACTGTTAATGATTGCCACGCTGAAATCATCTCCAGAAGGGGATTTGTTCGGTAGAAATAGATCTTGCTCCTTATTAATGTTTCTCTCCCAGTCCTGAAAATAACCCACTCGTCTCCCAAGTCCAGTCTGCTGGACATTATGTAGAAGTCTAACTCTCCATCTCCTTTCCACTCAGGTTTTTGTACAGTGAGCTGCTCAAGCACTATGATGACACAGATGACAGTATATTTGAGCCAGCGGAGAAAAACAAACTGCGAGTCAAACCTGACATCACCTTTCACCTCTATATCAGGTGGGAATATCAGCTGGGGATTTTGTTTTTTCTTCTTGTTCGCCTCTCCCCATGCTCTCCTCTATCCATTTCATCACTCAGATACATCACTGTTTCGTGTTTGGATCAATGTGGTCCCTCCTCTTCGAAACTACGTGTCATTATGATGTGTGTCATATCAATACCTTTTGTCTCTTATCCATAGCACGGCACCTTGTGGGGATGGTGCTCTGTTTGACAAGTCATGCAGTGAATCAGGAGACGAAGTCGAGGGACATCAGCCTCTGTTTGAGAATGCTAAGCAGGGCAAGCTCCGCACCAAAGTGGAGAACGGTGAGAGATGAGAGAAACATTTGACTTCACAAATGTATACCAGCGTAATGCATGGAAGCAAAACTGTGTGTGTGTGTGTGTGTTGTTGCTTGTGCCAGGCGAGGGCACCATCCCAGTGGAGTCAAGTGCCATTGTGCCCACATGGGACGGCATCCAGCACGGTGAGAGGCTGCGAACCATGAGTTGCAGTGATAAGATCCTGCGCTGGAACGTATTGGGTCTGCAGGGGGCGCTGCTCTCCCATTTCCTGAATCCCATCTACCTGAAGTCCATCACGCTTGGTAAAGCATACTGTTGTTTTCCCAGCAGAAGACGAGATAATGTGACAAATATTCATGAGAGTTAACAGCAGTGAAATTGGATGAATTCCCACATTTACATCACGTCTTCTCTCAAATTTCTGTTCTACAACCTGTCTTTGCTGTTCTGCTCTGTCAGGCTATCTGTACAGCCACGGGCATCTGACACGTGCTGTTTGCTGTCGGCTGGCCAGAGACGGTGACGCGTTCACCCAAAGTCTCCCTCCTCCCTTCTTGCTAAACCACCCAGAGGTATCCGCACAAGTTTTGGCAATGTTACATGTGGACATTAATCAGGAGTATTGAGGTCATTCTCACTAAATTAATCAATTAAGCTGCCAACATCCTATTTGTGGCTGCACAACTGTTTCTTCACTGCTTGTCTTCTTTAAATTTGTCTCATCCATCAATTAACAAAAAGCAGGTAGGTCAATGTCATGCCGCCAGGCAAAATGCCTGAGAAATACAGTAGCTGGCAGTTAAGTGCTATTCAGCTTGTTAGACTTTTTTGAACAATTTCTTGGCTTTCATTTACACATCAGTCACATTTGTTGAATCTACCATCTGTAATCACATCACACTGACACATGCATTACACAACAAATCTTACACACTCTGTTTGGAAGTGCTGACTCACATTGAAGAGCTAAATTAGCCTGATTTGGGGGGAACATTTTTTAAATATGCACTCTCTCTCCCCTTCCCTTCTCCCACACCACCTGGTTGGACTGTAGGTGGGCAGGGTGAGTGTGTACGACTCCACACGTCACACAGGTAAGACCAAGGAGTCCAGTGTGAACTGGAGCTTTCCAGACCAGCACAGTGTAGAGGTGCTGGATGGGACCAAAGGCAAACTGGATGGGTATGTAACTAAACCAAATCCTGTTACTCCTGGTGGCAACACACCTTGTTTATTGATAGCTTTCCCGGGGCGGCTGTGGCTTGGTGGCAGAGTGGTCGTCCACCAATCGGAAGGTTGGCGGTTCGATCCCAGCTTCCCCCAGACCTGTGTCGAAGTATCCTTGAGTAAGATACTGAACCCCAAAAATTGCTCCCGAAGCTGTGCCTTCAGTATGTGAGTGTGTATGACACTTTGGATAAAAGTGTCTGCTAAATGTAAATGGATTGTTTGTATAGTCTGTAATAGTATTAAAAACGTATTACTTAAGCGGTGTCGTGCTGCTGTTCAGTGTTTTTGTCTTTCTCTAGTGGCTAACAATAACTTTGCATTAACCCAACAAATATTCAAGTCAATTGATTTACCCAGTGGCTCAGTATGGCTCTAAAATGCTTTCCAGAAATGTGATTTTGTTGTTCGACTGTATGAGTTAATGAGACATCCCTGGAATTTATTTCCAGAAGAATTATTTGATCACAATCAGTTGTTACAATTCAATTTGAGTTAGTACTGTGCGTCCAGAATAATCCTAAACTGCTTGTAACACCACATCCTGTCATAAGAAATATGAGATTTGGCAAATTATGAATAAACAATTTACAAAATATACAAAAACCCATGGCAGCATTTTGTTATTTTTGATCATCTCAAGTGCTCTGTTGTATTCAGTAAAAACTGTCAAGTTACCTCAAGCTTAATTAAGTTTTAATGAAATCACCAGCGTGAACAGCAGGCAGTTAAGTGAGCTATATAGGAAACACTGCATGATCAGAGGAAAAGATGTCATGCCAGACAAACTATGAAGTTTTTTTTTTTGATTGTCACAATTTTTTTTATTATGAACACTCAAGTAAAGAACCCTCTAATGTCTTTCCTCTAGGAACAAACTAGGTGTGTCCAGAGTGTCTAAGTCCAACCTGTTCGGTCTGTTCCACTCTTTGTGCCAGCGGTCTGGCCGCACCGATCTCCTTTCCCTGCCCTCCTACTCCCACGCCAAGATGTCAGCTATGTCCTTTCAGCTAGCCAAGCAGCAGTTCTTCCGAGCTCTCGGTGTCCACGGTTACGGCGCCTGGATCGGCAAGCCGCTGGAAGAGAAGACCTTTGAGGCAGGAGAGGGAACCAGGAGCAATGGAGCAAGTGTCCCTGTGGCATATGGCAGCGGCAGAAACGGAGGAGCAATGGAGTACAAACAAGAGGAGGCATAGAACAGTGCAGGCTGCATTGTTAATGGGTAATATAAATATATGGGGCAGAGAAAAGCACAAGGCCAAGGCAGATTTAAAGGGTGGATGAGAAGGAAAAAGGGACAATCAAACAATGTATCTTCTGATGGAACATAGTTAAATGCTCTAGAGGAAGAGTGACGGAAAAGGACAGAATAAATGAGAGGAAGATGACAAGGGCAAAGCCTGAAGGTTGAGTAGGGTAAGAGAGAGATATGGAGAGATACATGGGGTGTACAGAATAATGTAAACACTACATGAAAGAGGAATTAGTTTGACATCAGTAAATCACCATGTAAATACTGCTACAAATCTGGCTTGTATTAGTTTGCAAAACAATTACTGTGCTTGTCAGCTTCCTTTTTTATACTGTTAAAAAAAACTGGGGTTTGGTTTCTAACTGTTATTTCAGTTTTTCTTTTGTCTTTGTTGTGTTTGGTATATACTGCCATTATGTTTCCACTGTTCCACTACTTGATATGGGAACTCATTTTTGCAGGTTCTTTGACCATTGCTGTTTGGACCCAGTTGATTTGGCCTCTTTTAGACTGTTGTTTGTTGTCTAATTTTGCCACAAGAGCTTGAGTAGCTGACAAGTGCTGCTAATTGGCATTCAGCCTAATATGACCCGCCATTGTAGCAGTGTTCATAATTGTGATTAAGTTCATTTAGAGTTAAAGTCCTCTGTCATGAAGTGCTTATAATTTGTTTTCTGCTCCCTATGTTCTACTGAATGGAAATACAAGCAGCTGCCTTTAGGGCAGTGAGCAGAAACAATGGGATGCTCTTAGCAGGAATCTTTATTTTTTTAAATTGCACTCACCCTACTTAGATGTCATGAGTAAACCTGGAAATTAGTCCTTCCTCAGCACAGTCCCAGCTTACATTGCACATAAGAAGCTTTCACTGTAGATACGAAGAACATCATTGCCAACTTTAACTCTGATCAGTGACTTAACCAAACATTCCCGGTCCAACATTTGAGGCTTTAGCTTCTGAATATACTCTGAAACCTTCGAACAGGCCTCTTTCTGAATAAAATTTAAAGTTACTGTAAACCCTCAGCTGTCCATCCATCCACATGTTGTTGATATGGTTTCCATTAACATAGGTCAGTGCACCCCTTTGATCAGCCCAATCACTTTGCTGTGCTTTTCTAAAGGATTACTGATGTCATGTCCTCCAAGAAGTACAATATTTCTGTTTTTATGTCGTGTTCTTGTGTGTTTTTGAGTATTTTTCCTCCCCTCACTTCTGTTAACAAGTTCATCAGTAGCTGGCTATGCAAGTCCTGGAAAGTCTTAACTCTCCTGCCTGCATATTGTTTTTTACATCTCAATACAAAAAGGCTTTTAAGTTCTCTTCCATGGCCAGTTCTTGAGGACTGCTGAGTGAGTACAGTTTTGTTGTCTAAGGAGAGTGTGTAGTCTGTTCTTGATTTGGGTACATGTAGATGGATGGTGCAATATATACATCAGGTATATACAAATACATGAACACACAGATGTACAGTGGGGTCCATAAGCCTGAGTCCAGTTCCAAAAACTCATTTATCGAAAACTAAAACATATGTGTAGTTAAATAATTTTTCTCAAAATATTGCTGAAGTTGTTTTTTTTCTTATTACTAAATCAGTGAGTAAAGGAAAATTGTATTTACAGAAAGTTAAGATTTCTCCGTTTTTGCTGATTCCACTGCACTTGCGCTTGTATTGGACAATGTAGAACCTACAGAGAGACAGCAGGCTGTTTTTGTTTTTTTTGTTTTTTAGAACTTTACAATCCACATTATCCACACACTCTTTCAGAGCAGTTAGCACTCTACTGTAATATGTTAACAGTTTGTCTCTCACAGATACATATTTTGTTTGAGGTCTGGTAACTACAAAGAAAAAGCCATGCAAGCCAGTACTCCATAATTCTTCAGATGATTTGGTTTAGCTTTCATGCATTTACAGAGCCATTGTTTTGCTGGAAAAGTTATCTTTTAAGTTTTAAGCTTAAGCAAGTGATAATATGCAGAGTAGAACAGGGTGGCACCTCTCTTTGGTCAATGTGTAGTTAGCTCTCTGCACCTCTGAAGTTTTAATTGAGTATATATCAATGTATTCAGCAGTGATATACACTATTGTTTGACCCTTACAACTGGGTCTTAAAAACAAGTGGAAAGAATTTTCTCATCAGAAGTCCTTCATCAGGTTACAGCACTAGCTGCAAGACAGGTCAATTATTTTTAGTATTTTTTGCATTTCTTAAAAGGTTACATTATTTTGATTTATGTCAGCTCTGAATTACATTTTTATTAGTTTTGTAGTTTTTATCATTGAAACATACAGTTCTTGGTAGTGGACTCAGACTTTTGGACCCCACTGTATGCAAAAATGGATGTTTGAGTATAATGCTGTATATATAGTGTCTGTGTGTGTATGTATATGTATAGGTTTAATGTATATATTTTGTAAATCATCTACAGTTGCTTTTCTATATTTTTTTCCTGATGTTTTAATGAAACTGCAATGGAATATGTTGTTTTTTACCAATGACATTTGGAAAGTAAAAAAATAAAATAAGTAGCAGTGTTTCAGTGGAGTGATGTGTTTCTGGTATTTTCTTCTTATATTTCTTTGTCACCTACTTCTATCTCCAGAGGAGTACTTCCTTCACCTGGGGGTTGAGGTGTCTGAGTGATACAGGGGCTTTGACTTTTTTTTTTTTTTTTTTTTGTGAG
>CM022486.1:13082311-13122141 GCA_011952105.1 Coreoperca whiteheadi | reverse complement strand
GGGCCAAAGTGTTTGGGGGGCAGATTTTCCGGACTGGGTTGCCCGCCCCTGGGGGGGGGGGGCCCCATTACCCCCCCCCTTCTGCGAGCCCCATCCTTTACCCCCCCCCCCCCCCCCCCTCTCTGTATATTTTACCCCCTGTAGTCCCCTGTTCTCTGTATTTGATTAGTCTCTCTCAGGCAGTCAGATCACAGTGCTGTTTGCTGTGCAGGGATCCGTCTGCATGCAGCAGTCGGTTTTAGACTGTGGGTTCACCCGCACAGCGTCTAGGCCCTTAATGCAATCTGAGCCATTAGGATACAATGGAGCCGGTGTACGGCAACAATTAGAGCATGTCTGAAAGGGTGGGGCCAGCCCAGTGGTCTAAGAGCCATGCAGCTATGCAATGCACTCACTCATCACTTCTCTGACATTTACCATAAATCTGGTCAACAACAGGTGTGTGATTCAGAGAAAAATAAAAATCAGCTTCTCCATGTCCTTTTCCTTTTTCCTGTCGACTGACCTTGTAGTTCAGTCAGACTGTGGTTATGTTATTCAGTACATTATTCAATACATTTTACATTATATTTAAGTATAATTTAAGGTCCTTGTACTTTGCTTGAGTATTTCTATTTGATGCCACTTTATACTTCTACTCTACTACGTTTCAAATGTAAATATTGTACTTTTTGCTCCACTAAATTTGTCCACCTACCACCTACTAATGCCTCTGAAGATCACTTATTAACATTTTTTATCTTGTTTGTTTAATAGGTACAAAAAAAAGAAGTGTAAAAAGGTCAAAGGAAAAAATAACTCATGTTTTCTGAATGGCTCAACATAGTATGCTGCAAGCTGCTGCATTCAACATTAGAAAAATATGTAATAGCTGAAAGAATAGTACATTTTTATATGACTATTAGGCCTGTGAAACATATGTGCTAGTAAACAATTAATGGGAAAATGTATTTCTAGTAATACACCATTTAAGTTAAGTAAATCTGGTTACTTTAATTCTTATTATATTTGCCGCCTTTGTATTTGTTCTTGTTATAGAACATACATCCCTCAACTCAACACCTGTAAATCTCAGTCAGCAAATAAGAATTAATAATGTTTTCTTACCGACAAACCAAGCTAAACATCACTATTATTCAACCAGTACCTAAGTGGATATGTATTCAATAAAATGTAATGCAGTGTCCAGTGTGTGGTGGGAGGGTCTATTGTCCTTTTGGCCAGAATCTAATCAATGCCTCTCACTTATGAGCCTTCTTGTCCAAATTCTCCCCCCCCCCCCCCACCCACCCCCACCCGATACACATTACTCCCTTCCTCGTCCTCTCCCAACCACCCACCCGTTATGTCACTTTGAAGTTTTATATGATTTATACAGTATCATTTCCTGTAGTCAAGCTTTTTTGTGGCTTTAGATTTGGAGGGAGACACGAAAGAGCATTAGATCAGATGGAGCATGTAATGGAAAATTTGTTTTATATCTTACTTGTCTATCTAACTTAATTATACTTTTATATCTTAATCATGTGATTACTCTATGTGACTTCTTTGTCTAGACAGCTCATATGATGTACAGTTTCCCTTTTGATACTAGCTGAAGGTTCATCAAATTCCTCTTGACCCATGTCTGACCTTAAAACTGACATTTAGCTGAAAGGAACAAACAATCCGTATGATTTATTTGCATTATGTACATGTGCATTTAAGGCTTCTCTTCACAAGACTTTAGTGTTCCTACTCCTTCCGACTGCATTGGCACTCTGTATGATGAATGAAACCTTCTCTGCGCAGAGAAATAAAACACTCTGAAGGCATCTTTGATCAAGTTTCTTTATTTCAGCATCCTATGACTCAACAATAGATTGAATCTAACAAAATATTCCACCACAAGTGAGAACTCATCTGTATACTACAGCGTTGGCATAGCAACTGCCATCGCACTTTATTATTCCTCTTCTATTAGTATTCTATTATTCACTTTTTCGTTCTCATATTTCTCACACCATACATATAACGTATGCTATGGGGCAGGACTGTGGACTAACTTTTTCATTCAATGGGTCCATCATTCCTCCTCTGCTTTTATTGCTCCAAACTCTCCACCTTTCTCCGCTGCCCCCTAACCTCTGTTGACAATATTAAGGCTTGTGAAAGATATACAGCGTGGCCGCCTACCATTCCTATTTCAGTCCCAGTGTCCCCCTGGGCCTCTGGCGACCCTTTTTCCCCATTTTCTGTGCTTCATTGTTTTGTGTTGTGTTTGTCAAATCTCTTTCTCTCTCTTGTTCTCACTCCTGTTTAATTGGCAGAGCAGCTGTGAAGAAACTGCTGCCAGAACATTAAAGTTTAGCCCAGATGATTATAATTTTACATAATTTAGTTTAGTCTTTTTATTTGAGTAGATAAGATGATTAAACACAAATGGGAGGAATATACCAACTGTGCAGGTGAGATCAAAACCACATGGGCTAACCCTCCATAACCACACACACATTTGTGTTTTTACACTCATCAACTGCATTAATTCATTAAGGGGTGCAATTAATGATCATTTTCATCATTGATTAATATCCTGATTACTTTCATGATTAATAAATGAATTGTTTGACTTGTAAAATGTTGGGATATTGTGAAAAATGTCCTCCTTAAGTCCTTAAGATGACACCTTTAAATCGTCTTGTTTTGTCTGACAAAACAAAAAGTCAAGTCAAAAACTTTAAGATATCGGGTTTACAAGGATGTAAAACACAGAAAAGTAGCACATCCTCACACTTCTGTCAAGTGGGAACCAGAGAACATTTTACATTTTTGCTTGAAAAATTGCATAAAATTCTGAATTCTCACAGATTAATATTCTGTTGGTCAACTAATCTATTAATCAACTCATCATTTCAGCTCTACATTCCATGAAAACTACATGTATATTTTCTTTCCTACTTATTTCACTCTGTGTTCCTATTTCTGTCCAATTGTCCTGTAAATGACTCTGATGGTGCAGACCTGACCTTTGACCTTTCCCCAGGCTTTTTTCTATGAAAGATTTAGGCTTGTTGAATAAGCCACTCTCCGTCACTGACCCATCACGAATCAGCCCAGGGCTGAAACAACACATTACTGTGTTTATGTCACCCCTCATGAGGAAGAAACGGATGAAATAATCCGCAGTTAAAATCAAAGAGTCATTTAGAGAATAAAATACGACAAAAACATGCAAACAAAAGTGTAAATAAATATGATATTGACAGTAATATAGTCGGAGGACATCTTTCTTTCTGCGTCATTAATATACCAACTCCTTCCACATCAACTCTGTGTGTGTGTGTGTGAGGAGTTGGCATATGGCGAGTGTTGTATAAATACTTAGAATCATCCTGCACACGATATGATTTGCTTTATTGATGTCTGTCAGGTTGCATAATCGCGGGAAAGGCTGACCTGTTATAAGGAAACTAAGGTCTAATCCGCTCTCACAGAATTACGTGTCAGCGCTCATCCGATTAAAGGTGCACATAACGCACACAGAGAACCATAATATTAAACCGATTAGACCAGGTAGAATAGTACAATTATGTAGGATTATGCTGTACAGACTCTGTAGAGCTAGAATTTAAAATTGATTAGTCTGCGAGGACTGAAATTAGAGAATCCCTAACGAAAAACTGTGGTTAAATCCATCTGCTGTAAATTATGCATCAGATTTTTTTTGTAAATTGTTCACCGTAAGGCATTCATTAGGCTACTGACCTAATATTCAATTCAATACAACTTTATATACCACTGCAAGGGCAATTGTATGCAGCAGCTCGCTGCCCAGACCACTAAAGAAAAACACTAATGTATTATAGGTAGAGGCTAATACATTAGCCTATAATATCTTATTGTAGTCTAAATGACCAATTCTTCATTACTCAATTTAATCGCAAAACAGAAGTGAACAGGTCTTTTCCATGTACGTACTCAGCTGAAGGCGCACAGAGACCCTCCTGCTTTCACCTCCTCCACGCCATGTGTTTGCAGGTCATTCTGGTACAGCCAAATTTTGTAAGCAAGATATATTTTTTGTTTTACAAATTAATTCACGTGTGTTCTATAGATCTGAAGATTATTCTCTGAATGCATGCGTTTTTGACATTCAGTTGTTCCAGCGTCCCTTTACGGGCGTAACATGTGCCATAAGCGACCAGATGTAGGAGTCAGGCTATACAGAGGCAGCAGCTGCTGTTTTCTGAGGCTACAGTAAAACAAATCAAACAAGAAAACCCCAAATAACCCGGGTACAATAAATTAGACATTTGTTTGGCGGCTACATTTTACAAATCCTGCCACCTGTTTTCAGCGCTTATTTCGCCTTGCTTATTCCGTCCAATGGGAATGAACGGCAGGTCTGGAGGCGGAGAAAGAGGAAGAGAAGTTGGAGGAGAGAGTGAGAGACAGACCCGGGGAGACAGTGAGCTGTAGATTGAGTGGAAGTCGGTAGAGTCACATATTAAATCACAGGCTTCACTGTCCATCTGAGGACTGTTAGGCTACTTGACGTCCAGCTTTGCGGGGGTTTTTTCCGCCTCTTTTGTTGGTGCACATTTTTGACGTGCCACAGGTTGACCGATTTAATCCAGTCACCATGGATTATTCCTCTTCACCTCGAGTCGATTTTCACTGACGGGAACGAAATGGGTACCATCGAGAGATCTCTGATGATTGAGGAAGTGACAAACTGATCGTATCAAGCGAGCGGAGACGGAGGCAACATCTGTGGGAAGCGACGCACAATTTAGGGAGGCAAGCGAGGACCTGTGGAAGGAGCTATATGAAGGGAGGCGAAGCGAAAAGATGATAGGATGGCCGTGACAACATGAAAAAGAAAAAGTGTGGTGGTCTTTTTTCATCCAGCCAGTGATTCAACACAACCAACCTGGGGGACAAGGACTGAGAGAGAAGAGGTAGGAGGTAGGTAGAGGAACAGACACGGAGGAGGGGGCCATGAAGGTGTCTGGTTATATCATACTGAAAGTAGGTTATTGTTTTGGATCAATCAAATGCAACAAAATGCAGCCAATTTATGCTTAACTGAGGCACACACACGGTCACACTAGGCTACTTCCCCTGCTATCAAAACAGACTGATGTGGAATTATTATCCTTTAGTCTCTGAGTCTGATCTCATGAATATCCATGGTGTAAAGCCAGATGATCTGCCCCATCCTCCTGGCTAACAGCAATGTAACACAGATGACATTTTATGGCATAGATTGCTGGAAGCATTGGGGGATGTGAGAGGAGGAGAGGACACCGAGAGAGAGAGAGAGAGAGAGAGAGAGAGAGAGAGCGCTGAGAGGGGCTGACTGGGCAGCTGACTCAAATGCGACTCAAGGAATAATATATTACCCAATTATGGCCACTTTACTTCACTCACACATCTTCAGCTTTTGGAGTTCAGTCTTTTCCCTCATTTATTTTAACTGTCCGTTACCCGTCACAAAGCTTCACCACTCCTTCCTCCAGCCTCTCTGTCTGTCTTGTCTTCATCACTACCATCATCATTTTTCTCCTGTGTCTTTACAGTTCTTCTCTTTTTTTGTATTTGTCTGTAGACAGGTGCGTGGCCACAGCTGTGACCATGGAGCCTCCCCCCTCTCTGAGCTTGGCTCTGCTAGGAGGGAGCGAGGATGAAGACCAGCGCTTCCTTCTTCCCCTGGGCAGTATATCCCATCCCTCGACTACTGGCAACCAGCCAGGATCAAACCACTCCAACCACATGGGAGGATCAAGCCTGGACCGTCTAAATGGCAGCACCCCAACCTCTGCCACGCCCAACTTGCCTCCAGCAGCGCTCCCCAAGCTGCCGCTGTCATCCTCTGGAGCCCAGCCTCTGCCCCCACCCATCCCCAACGCCCTGCACCCCACCAGCACCCCACTCTCCTCCTGCCTGGGCTCGCAGCACAGCCTGAGCGGGGACTCCCCGGTCTACAACGCCCTCTTTTACTCCTCCCACTCGCCCTCCATGGAGCGGGAGCGTGACAGGGAGAGGGGCTGCAAACATAGACAGGCTAGCCCCCTGGTTCACCGTAGGGACAGCAACCCCTTCACGGAGATCGCCATGAGCTCCTGTAAGTACACAGGCGGGGTCATGAAGCCCCTGAGCCGCCTCAGCGCCTCCCGTAGAAACCTTATTGAATCGGACAGCAGCAGCGAAACCAAAGAGGGTGGCGTTTCAGCTGTTGCCGGAGCAACAGCCGCTGGGGGGCATGACCGACAGCGAGAAGCTCCTCCTACCTCCTTGGTGGCCCAGTCCTCTACCAATCAACCCCCAATTCAGAGCCCTCCAGAGATTGTGATTTCATCCAAAGAAGACTCGCCGTACCTCAGAGCCGGGTATGACATCACCGACTCCACATCCAACCAGATGTCCATCTACCACCAGAACCATGCTCTGGTGGAAAGCAGGCGGGTGCAGCCGGGGAGGGGTAGCAGGCAGGGAGGGGTCGGGGCAGTTGGCACCGGGGCCAGGGGCAGCACCTCCAAGGCCTCCAAACGGAAGAACCAAAACATTGGCTATAAACTGGGGCATCGCAGGGCGCTGTTCGAGAAGAGAAAGAGGCTGAGTGACTATGCCCTCATCTTTGGAATGTTTGGTATCGTCGTCATGGTGATTGAAACGGAGCTGTCGTGGGGCGTGTACACCAAGGTGAGGGGACAGACCAGTGATACTTAAAGGGGCACTCCACTGATTTCACACATAAAGATCAGTTTACTATGGTTAGTACGACTACAGCTGTACAGTGTGTTCTGTGGCTCTGGAGGAGCTCTGTCAAGTGTGAGAAAATAACCCTGATGATGTCATAGTGATGTAATCTGGGTTGTCTTGGCCTGGGCTTGGAGACTACAAATTTATAGAAGAATGCCCGAGTTACAAACAGAGGGTGTGGAGTTTGAAAGGCATGGTCATTACCAGGCAGGGAGGGAGGGTCTAATGAAAGACACTATCAAGTTGCATTATGGGAAGTGTAGGATCCACGTTGTCTCTCACAAGTCCCCCAAATGTATGTAATAATAAATTGATAGATTGACCCTTTAATGTAGCCTCAGTACATTAAAGGTGCCCAACAAAGTCCACAAATGTCGCACCATGCTGTCATGGTGTTTGCAGCATAGTACACTGGTGCTTATCTCCTTGGATAACTCTTTTTAAGCCTTTTTGCTTTTTATTTTGATGGTAGCCAGTTAAAGTGACAGGAAATACAGAGAAAAAGAAGGAAAGAAAGAGAGAATGACATTTAACAAAGGTCACCCGCCAGATTCGAACTGGAGACGTTAAGTGGTACACATCTTCAATGCCCAGGTCACCAGGACGCCCAAACTGTGGCTGTTTCGCACGGGTCAGTGGCTCGATTATTAGAGTCAGCTTTCTCCCGTTAATGACCGAGTTCATGATCGGTGCATCCCACTCAGTCTGACCAGCACCATGCCCATGTTGTTAGAAGGTTGTGTACTGTAATGAACAGACCATGACAGTTGCTGCTTTTGGGTGATGTAATTCAACAATGCAGAGGACATGGGGGGCAGATTATCAGGATCTCATTTGTTTGTGTAATGGGGAGTGTAATAAGCTGAATCGGCCCCTGGCTGCTATTGTCTGTCTATTTTGGTTGTGTTTGCGCGTGTGTGTGTCCTCCACAGGGTCCCAATGAGCCTTGGAGCATGTTGTGCTCACCTTCCTTATGCAGAGATACTTCTGTCCTCGTTCAATCCCTTCATTCAGTCTGACATGTCACAGAGGGTTGGTTTTCTTTAGCTAATAAGGTGGAAACATTACTTCCACTTGTCAGCTTGTCATATATGGATCACTGATCATGTGATATGAGATCATGTGAGAGCACAGATTTACAGGTAGCCTATTAGAATAGACTGGGTGTGTCTCTCATGTCTGTCTCCCTCCTCCTCTGTTTCTGTTTGTAGTCTGTGGTCTCCAGTTGATACTTGGTCTCTCTCTGTTATTGTCATTGCTAGAAAAATCTGCCTGTTCTGTTTTGCTGGCTCTGCTCTGCTTCATTTTCTCTTTTCCTGTCTCCCACTCATTATTTTATGAAAATCCCTCCTTTAGAGGTTATTAATGAAAATTCATGGTTTAAATTTTTCTCTCTCTCTCTCTCTCTCAATCCCTCCACGTCTCTTTTCTTCCTTTCTGTCGACCTCCCAAAAGGAGACTTTTTGTGCTCTCTCTTTCTCTGTCTGTCTCTTTTCTGTTTTAACTCCACGTTTTTCTTTTTATCCTGCTTTCTTTTTTCTTTCTTTCATTTTCCCCTCACTTTCGCTCTCCCTCTGCTCCTGTGCTCTTCCAGTGGGCGTCAAACTGGGGGAGTGCGATCGGAAGAGAGAAGTGGCTGGGCAAGAAATGAAAGGCTGTAGAAGAAGAGAATAAAGGAAAGGCGATAATGAAAAGCCTGATTTAGTTTCTTCAGCTACAACCAATACAGCCCTCGTCTGAATTAGACAGTGTTGTCTTTCAATAAGAATTGATGGACAGCTGTGAATTCGAGCAGGGCGGCCACTGTTTTCCAATGCTCTCACTATATTGGTTAATCTATGTTCATTAAGATATCTAGTTAAGAACAGGAAGTCTGAGTTGAGGAAGAATAGAATGTACAATATCTTTGCACCTCATAGTCTCCGTTCAGTGTTGTACATCTTTTAAAAAAGAGGTTGAATCCAGAGGAGCTACGTGTGCTTCAGCAAAGCCTGATCAAAATTAATTTTTAAATGTCGAGTGCCAAGTTATGTATTTTTTTTTTTCTTCTGTTTTTCTGGTTGCAGTTTTGGTTTGACTCCAACAGATACTGGAGTTCCATCAGACAGTTCAAGCCCTCACTTAGATAATTGAGGTGGAAAGAAGCCCGCTGGTTGTTGTGAAAAATGGATAGAGATCATGAGGATGAAAGAGTGAACAGTGAGGTAGATGGATGAGAGGATGGCAGAAAGAGAAGTGGAGTGCTTTAAACCAGTCTGGGGGGGGATGCCTTCAATGATTTCGTCTATTGATTATTGATAATCACTCACCCACACATACAGTCCACCCCAGCACACACGTGCCATACATACACTCCCACCTTGGAAATGTATGCTGCCTTTCAGAGGTGCTAGCTTGTGTGCTGTGTAGTGATAGCTTGTGGTAAAATATGATAGGTACAGATGATTTTTCATAACAGAAAATATATAAGCATATATATACAGCATATATTTCCTGTTAACAGCACTGTATAACTTTGTGTCTTTGACAATAGCTGTAAACTAATTGTCACCGTATACTGGCAGTGCGTGAATGTGTTTCTACCAAACCAGCTGCTCTAGCTTGCTCCCAAAAATAGAGATGAAGAATAAGAATGGAACTAAACAGGGTGTGTTGGATGGTATGTGGGTGCGTGTGTTTGTGTTTTTGTGTTAGGAAGAATAAAGGGAGAGGTTAACAGAAGAGGGCATGGTGTTCGTGACTGTGGGTATAGTGAGTAAGCATACTGTATATTCATGTGCAAACCCTGTCAGCACATATGGTTACAGCTGAGATTGTCCACTCATTGTATTAAATCCTCTATCTTCAGTTATTATTCTGTCTAATTCAGACAAAGTCCACAATCAAGGCCACATTTGAGATCAGTAAGATTTCTTATGTATGTATGTTCAGCAGTGCTGGAAAGTACATTGACTTAAGTACTGCAATTTTTACGTAACGTTTCAGATTCAGATTTTACATTAAAATAAAACCCCAAATAAATATAAAGTAGTTAAAACTTGCTCCACCTCATAGATGCATCTGTATTAACAACCTAATTACGTAATAGATTTTAATGTAATATATTGTAATGTATCACTCACAGGGGCAATGTTTCTGCAAAACAACTTTTAATGTTATACTTTAGGTACATTTTGCTGATAATATGTCTGTGCATTTACTTGAATGAAGGACTTTTACTCATAAAGGAGTATTTTCGTATTTTTGTGGTAATTTTTCTTAATTTAAGGACCCGAATACTTCTTCCACCATTGAAATTCAACGCTCTAGGCAGTAGCAGTGAATTCCTATACTATAAATGTTCAATCACAGTTGTTGAGCCAAGATAGATTATGCAGAGAGAATATTAGATGATGAAATAATTCATGAATGTGAAATAATTTAATTTGCTCTCAGGCTAAATTGTGAGTTTTCCCACAAGAAGCAAAACAAAAGCAAAACTGAGCCATTCAAATTGCTATCATAAGTTATCTTGAAATATGTTGTTGAGAGTCTCTATACTGTACAATTTCAGAGTGTCAAGCATCACACTGTCTTTTGGGCTCTTTTCATGATCAGTGTCACTGATCGAAGACCTTGATGTTAACCTTAAATGTAAACAGCAGCATGAGGAAAGTTCCTCTAAAAAACACTTATGAGCTTCCATTATTTATTTTATTAGGAACAGGTTAAAAGGCAAGGGGTCCCGGTCTGAGATGTATCTCTATCTGAGAATAAACACCTAAGACCTCAGCATGTGGCCTGTCATTGTCAGATCAATAGATCATTTCAAGGCCCATGTGGCTCCTCGGGGCCCCGGTTCCACGCCACGTTTCAGGCTTGCAATGGAACATGGCTATTCTGAGGGAACACACAGCTGTTGTCAACTTCACCTGCCACACTGTCAAAACACACACTTGAAACCTCGACATACAGATGGTGTGTGTGTGTGTGTGTGTGTGTGTGTGTGTGTGTGTGTGTGTGACAGGCAGAAGGACAGGGTATCATGCGTGAGTATGTACTGGCCAGTTCTCACCACAAGCTTTGATGATTTTACAGATTTGCAGCAATGTTTGCTCCCAATCTCCCTTTCCTTCCTTCATTCCTTTCGTCCGTCTCACTTATGAGGAGTGTTTATGTTCTTCCCCTGGCAGTCTTAAGTCTCCATTTTCCCAAGGGGGTCGTTGCCATCTCAGCAGGCTTACAACATCTCTCACATTTCCCCTGCGCTACCTTCGTCTCTCCCTCCCCGCCCTCACTCGCCTATCTATGACATTTCTCGCCGACATTTACTGGGAGACCTTTCTCTGCAAGGTCATTTACAGTGGCTGCGTGTTACTTTTCAGACAGTACATGAGGATCATCAGGGAATTAAACTTGCCAACTGCCACCATATTCTCTAAAGGAGCTATCAGCCATCTCAGCACTTCTCCGCCACACTCCGCCTCCCCTCCTCTCTTTTCCTCCACTCCGCTCCACACTCCCTTCATCTTCTAGATCACAGGCTTCTAAGGGACAGTAAATCCCACAGGTCTTGCTAATAACAGGTACAAATATGCTCATTTCTTTCAGTGTAACAAGGCTAGGCTACTTCTGTGTGTGTGTGTGTGTTGGTAGACATGGGTTTATTAGAACTTGTTGATAGCGTAAACATTCACGTTACTGAGTCGTCTCCTCTGTGTATACACACCTATGCACCTATGTGTGTCTTTATGTCTGTATGTATTCAGCTCTGTCATATTGATACCCATAGATGCACCTGCCAGTCTATCTGTGTGTGTGTGCATTCACATCTCCCTTTGTCTGGATTTAATTGAGTGTGTATAGGGTCGTAATGGTGTGTGTCAATGTGCAGTCGTGTGTGTGTGTGTGTGTGTGTGTTGGTTTATCCTGGTAAGGTGACATCGCTCCTCTATCTAGTGCCCGTTTCCCTGGAGACTGATTACAAGAAGGCATTGCTCTGACAGGGAGAGACCCCCAAGGCTAACTCATTGCCACACTCACACACACGTACACACATTCACATGCATTACCAACACATGTAGTGAGCAACTTATTACTACGAGAATAATGTGTTGTTAAGTGATTTGTATATGGTGACACATCTGTGTCAATAAGGGTGAGGTGGGGACAACTGGGGAAGCCCTCATCTAGATACTACCTGGTTTGGTGTGTGTGCGTGTGCGTGTGTGTGCATGCATGTCTGCCTGCTGATTGAACTAAAGAAGCTCAAAAATCTCATTATCACCGCATGCGGCCCTCCAAACCATTGATCAATACACACTAATCACACACTTATGCACAGCTGGACAAAAAGAAACAGGAAAAGAAACACATTTACTTACATACACACATTACACATACACACAAATGCAAACATATACAATGCATGTCGGGGATTGTCCGAAATGCGACAAGTTGTACATTCTACAATCTTACCATTATGGTTGGACACATGCCACCAACGTCAAGCTGACTTTATTTCAAAAGCCTACTGCTTGTTAATTTGGATGTTCAGAATCACGCAAACAACAAACTGATTAAAGATTAAATTCACATGGATGTTACTATGCAGCTTTTGATCCGCCCGGCTGGCTCTGTCCAAAGTGAAAAAAAAACCTACCAACACTTCTAAAGTTCACCAACTAACACGTTGTACTTTGTCTGAACTTTAAAATGGTTTTAAAGGGAGTTGCACGCTGTTGTGCTTTTTCTTGATAAACAACAGTTTGTCCGTCTGCCTTGCACTTAGCCTTTCCCACAGCAGACATTTTGACTTGTCATAGTGGGAAAAGCACAGGTGTAACTAATAAGTTAGCATACAGAGCCAACCGTTCCACAGAGGATGCAATTTCCACCACACTGCATCTCACCATGTCACATCTGGAGAGCAAGAACACCTATGCCAGGCTCCTGTTCATCGACTTCAGCTCCAGCTGGTGGAAAAGCTGAGGTTTCTGCATGTGGATACTGGCACCTGCAACACGATCCTCGACTTCCTTTCACAGAGTCAGCAGTCAGTTAGAGTGGGCAGCCTTGCATCAGCAACAATCTCAGTGACCACAGCCTTACCACAGGCTTACCTCAGGGCTGTGTCTTGAGCCCCCTGTTGTTCATTCTCCTCACCCACAACTGTACTGCCAGATTTAATTCCAATCATATAATTAAGTCTGCCGATGACACAACAGTAGTGGGTCTCATTACTGACAACGATGAATCTGCCTACAGGATGGAGGTGGAGCAACTGTCTGGGTGGTGCAGGTCCCACAACCTCCCGCTGAATGTTGATAAAACAAAGGAGTTGGTGACTGACTTCAGAAGGGACAGTAAGCATCACCATCGCAAACCGCTGACCATCAATGGCTCCGCTGTGGAGAAGGTCAACAACGTGAAGTTCCTGGGCGTGCACCTAGCGGAGGATCTGACCTTCTCTATCAACACCTCGGCCATCCTGAAGAAAGCCCAACAGCAACTCCACCCACTCCGCAGACTCAGAAGGGCAGGCCTCCCTGCTATACACCTCACCACCTTTTACAGGGGTACCATTGAATCCATCCTTACCTATGGCCTCACGTGCTGGTTTCGCAACGGTACGGCGTTGGAATGTCATCATCTTGAACGGACAGTGAGAACTGCCAGCAGGATCATTGGTGCCTCTCTACCTTCCTTGGGGGACATTTGCCATCAGTGTTACATCAGCAGAGCCACAAAGATGATCAGAGACCCTCATCACCCATCTCAATGGTCTGTCTTCCCTATTGCCTTCAGGTAGGAGGTACAGGAGCTTATGTGCAAGGTCCAGCAGGATGCTGAACAGCTTTTTCCCACAAGCTGTCAGAGTCATCAACGGACTGTGCCCTCTCCCACTAATATGTCCACGCACCTGACACACCCTCTAACTCCTATAACAGCACTGTCACCTGAAATCAAATAACAGAACTGTCATGCATTAAAGACACCTGACAAGTAAACTTACTGGACTACACAATTGCCCTTTACACTCACCAGTATGATGAGCTATTTTTAACTGATATTTCTTAGCTATACTTTCTAATTTATTGATTTTTGTATCTACTGTATTGTTACTGTTTTTTGATTGATATTGTTTTGACTAACAACTGGCACTTTGGGCAACAGCATTTAATTTTTTTTTTGTAAGCAAATGCGTGAAGGAATGACAATAAAGGAAATCTTGAAGAACATTATTGATGGCTCTGTTCTATTCAAGTGTCCCAGTGACAGTGTGACAGTGAACCAGCACACACAATACCAGGACAGCTGAAACTGACGCAGTTGAATGGAATTCAGCCATCATTAATTTGATTATTTACACCTGTGCTTGTACCTGTGCACAGCTAGTTGCCTGGTGACCTAACTGTGACAACAAGATTCTGGGAAGGTACTCTGCTCTCCTATTGTTCATAAAGAAGTAGTTACAGCATGTAACTCCCAGTGAAAAACAGCTTGTCATTTTCACATTTATGTTTGTGTACGCATTAAACAAATGAGAAGGAAGGAAGTCCCTGCCTGGCTAAGAAATAGTCCCGCAAATAGCCCCCTTGCGAAACCACAACGTGTCGTTAGTTAGTGAGCTTTAGAGGTGTATGTTTGAACTTCGAGCAAAGCAGGCTAGCTGTTTTCCCCTGCTTCCAGTCTTTATGCTAAGCTAATTGCCTGCTGGCTCTAGCTCGATAGCTAATGCAAGGACATGAGAGTGGTATCGATCTTCTTGTCTAACGTTTGGCAAGAAAGTGAGCATAGACATATTTCCCAAGATGTCAGAATCAGGTTTATTGCCAAGTAGCTTTTCAGATACAAGGAATTCGCCTTGGCATATTGGTACATAACAATGAAAATAGTAAGTAGAAAATATAAAGAAAGATACTGCAAGATAGTGAAAGCATGTACTGCTTGTCAAGATGCATAAATAGAAAATAGAAGATTGACGATAAAATGTGAAAAAATATTATAAAAAATATAACTGTTATTTAAATAATAGAGCTGTACAGTTTTGTGCCACATGCAAAAGTTCACAGTATGTAAGTAAAGGAAAATAATATTTGCAATGTGCAAGATAGGAACACAAACGTCACAATTTCCGAGCTTTTTAACTAAAACCCAATTAATGCTTGTTGCATCCACGTGACTGCGAGGGTCCGCTTGATGTACAGTATATTTTTTCTACCCATGTACGCAAACGTCTGCGTGGACTGTACACACGACAAGCGTGCAGAGTGCACAAAAGTAAAGGGGAGGCTTGTTTCGAAGAGAGGCTGTGCAAAGAGATCTGTTGCTATCCACAACTAATAATATATTATAATTCATCATTAAAGGGAGTACAAAGACAGAAGGCAAGCATGTACACATGTACCTCTCTGTCACAGTCGAGTCATTTACTATACAGGCAGAGTAAGTGAAGTGGAAACAGGCAAAAACAAAATGCTTTTGACAGTGTGATGGGTAGAGCTGAAAAAAACTGATCTGGCAACAGATGGCTGAAGATAAACGCGGTGAGAGAGGAGAGAGAAAGAGAATCAAATCAATCCAATCACATTTCAGCTCACCTTTGTGATTGTGTGTTTAAACAGATACGCTGCTGAAATCCAAGTCTGCATTTTTCTCATTAGCACAACAATGTTGGCTTCCTTTGCACCTTGTTTGCTTCAGCGAGTGCAAATGAGATGTTAGCAGAGGAAAGACAGACACTGTAACAGGAAAAGAGAGCATGAGCAAATAGATCGAAAGACAGTTCGAGCTTTGGGCAAGCTGATAGAGGAAATATTTTCACAATGTTGTGCTTTGGCCCGTAACCACACTGAAATGAGCAACAAATGAAGAACACTCACTTAATGCTCTCATTGTGTGTGTATATGTCTATATTTAAATGGTAGAAGGGGCACCCAGCCTCATATTCAGTCCTCTCAGATTTTGATAATTATGTGAAAAAGGAATATTCCAGAGAGGAGGTTGTCAGTGAGGATTAACAAACCAGACTTTGTGTATGTTTCTGAGTGTTTGCGTGATGTTGAATTAATACCATTAAGGCCATGAAGCATCTACAGAGACCCTAAATAGACACCTTAACACACTAACACACTCTATTTTCCGGGAGTCGGACTTGCAATATATATTTATGAATCTTCTTCCTTTCTACCTCTGCTATAAAAAAAATTAAAAATAAATAAAAAAAGAAACCCTTCCTATCGTTAGCTTTGTATACTGTGCTGGGCTTTAACCAGACTCGTTTTTGATGCACTTATGCTTTTTGTTACCTTGTGTTGTTATATTGCTTCCATTGTCTTCCTCAAATGTAAGTCGCTTTGGATAAAAGCGTCTGCTAAATGACTAAATGTAAATGTAAATGTAAATGCAAAATGCAATGTAGATTGTGCTTAATAATGCCGTGAAGGGCATGCTGAGTAATACATGTATAAACTCAGAGCGCACACTCAGATTAAGAGAGTGATTGGTGATGATCGCTCAACAGCATCCTACTTAACAGCTAAAATATCTGATCTGAGATGCTGCAGTCTTAAGGTGGCTCAAGTCTACTCTTGAAGAGGACAGTAGGCTGTTGTGCTCATCTTGTGGTAAACTCGAGAATGAATGCACTTTGGGTTTTTTGTATTTACTCCGCAATTCAAAACATAGTCCTTGAGCTGAGGTAGACAAATGAATCAATTTAACGAGTGTGGCTTTTACAAACCAAAGCACTGAATGCAGCTAGTTTAATTTCTAAAGCTTGAAAAATGTTTCAAACTAAATGTTTTGTTTGACAGCTGATTCCTGACATTTTGCATTTGTGTGCAGAATCATTTTTGCCAATGTTGGATGTTGGAAAAGCATTTGAAACAGCACAGTGAGACTAACATACTCAATCAGAAATTAATGAATGACACAAAATCCAATTTCCTTTAAAATGTCAGCAAGCCAATATCCGTTGAAAATAGTCGAATTTAGATCTTTACTCGTGTTTGAGCAACGTTACCTAAAACCTACAGTGACTCGCTGTGTGAGGAAATTACATAAACTTAAAAAGAAATTAAACAAGGTATTTGTGACCCGACCCTTTTTTTAAATTGACCACTTCTGTAGGAACGAGTGAGCTTGGGGCGTCAGTGTCACAGACATGGTAAGGAAGTAGGGCGTTGGAAAGTATTAAGAGAAGCATTGTTGATTTTGGTCTTTTTGTGAGATTTGTTGACATTAAGAAGAATATAGAATAAAACCAGCCTTATCCTTTAATGATTCTTATATGCAGGATCTGTTGACGTTTGACACCTGAAATTGTCCATAACACTGTCTAATACTGTACCCCTGATGAGTGTGCTTTATATAATAACTACTTGAACTTGAACTTATTAGTTACTTATCATCATATTTATTTATGTAGTTAATATTATAATTCTGTTTCCCCATATTGTAATTCTAATACTGCTACAACTCCGCGCACATCTGTACATCCTGAAAGAAGTTTCTCCCTTTCCCTCCCGTGCTAAAATAAAGTAGACGATAATGAAAAACAAGACTGAGAGTCCACAGCCATGCTAGGGGCTCTACTTGAGGCTGTACTTAAGCATAGCAGTACTTTGACCAAATGCTCACATCAGCATGCTCACATGCTCCCAATGATAATGTTTGCATGTTGATGTTTATCAGGTATAATGTTTACTATCACTTAAAACTGGTGGGAATGTTAGTTTTTGAAAGGTATTTGGTCATAAACCAAAGTATTGGATAAGCCGAAAGGTTAACCTGAAGATGGCACTAGATGAGGATAAAAGTGTTTACAATTCATCCTCTGGGTACCATGAATACCTGTAACAAATTTCACGGCGACCCATTCAATAGTTGTAGAGATATTTCAATTGCAAGTTGACATTTAAAAAAATGTCAACCTGCTAGAGGCACTACAGAAACAGTCAGGGGATCACCCAAGTCATTAGAATCACCTGACATCAAGTAGATGTTGAGATATTTCACTGAAAAGGTGAAACCTTTGACCTGATGGTGGTGCTAAATGAACAGTCAGAGGATGACCAAAGTCAGTAGAATTCATCCTGTGGGGAACACGAATGTATGTAGAAACTTTCATGACAATCAGTCAAGTGGTGGACCGACCTACACACAGACTGACATTGCCACTAGCATGGTTAACAAAGTTTCCTGATGCATGACAGCTGTGAATGAGGTGAAGTGGAGTAACATTTCCTCCACTGAATCTTTTTTTTTTTGACATGCCAGAATGCTTCAGAAGGCATTAAATCACATATGCCACGGCTACTAACCAAGAAATAAAACAAGATGTGTTTAAATAGTTAGCATGCTTTCCTATTATCCCATCTTTTCAACGTCCTTTTTTTAAGTTGTGCTACCTGGAGCTCAAGCTCCTTTTCCTTTCTGATGATGTTGTGGCACCTGAAGCAATGCATTCATTCCCACAGCACGTTTGGCTCACACATGACCGAACATGCTGTTACCAATAAAAATATATTCTGAAATGAACACATAAACTCACTAGAGAACAGCTAACAAAAACAATCTCGTACACTTTTTCCTTTTGATCCTCCATCTGTATATCTTAATGTGTATTAGGTGTGTGCAGTTGTGTGTTTCTTGTGTAAATGTGCTAATGTACTAATGTGCTTCTGTATATGTTTGTGTGTGGGTATGACAACTCCAGTAAGCGTTCTGTGCTCTGAGCATGTGAGGTGAGGGGGTTAAAGAAGCTGCTGAAGTGCTATGAGTTGTATTGATCGGAAGTTCCCCAGTGCATTGATTATAAGCCCTATGAAACAAGACAGGCAGAGGATTTAAAGCTTGACTGCAGTGATATTGACGGGTGGAATGCTACCATTCTACTTCTGCTCAGCGTTTGAAAGTCTGTTTTGCAAATGTTAGTTCTTATTGTCTATGCTGAGGCTGTTCCGCTATGGTACACATGCCATTTTAGCAGAGGAGTGACAGGAAACATCGTGGGACATCTGGGACTCGCTCCCAAGTTGAACCAGACTTGTGATAGAATGTGGACTATCTTGAGTGTCAGATCTTTCAAAGAGGTTTTTTGTCATTGTACTCTGAATTAAAACAATCATCATGAGAAAGTCTATCTGAAATGTATATTACGTTTGTGCTGCATGTTTCTAAGAGTGTGTGTGTCTATTTTCTCTCTACAGAGCTCCATGTATTCTCTGGCCCTGAAGTGTCTGATCAGCCTGTCCACAGTCATACTGCTGGGCCTCATCATAGCCTACCATGCACGGGAAGTTCAGGTAAAACACATTTACACACTGACACAAACTAACTCATCGGCAGGTGTCTGACATTTTGGTAACGTCACTAGCTTAGCTTTGCAGAGAGTTAGAGAGGAGGATTGATACCACATGTCTATGAGTTAAGCCTGGAGCTAGAGCTGGGAGGCGATTATGTTAGCTTAGCATTAAAGACTAAGCAGGTGGAAACACCTAGTCTGGCTCTGTCTAAGCATAAAAAAATCTGCCTACCAGTTCCTCTGAAGCTCACTAATTAACACGTTATATCTTGTTTGCTTAATCCATACAAAAAGTTAAAGTATTGCTATATAGTACAGTTAAAATGTCAGAACAACATTTGTGGTTTTTAAGACGGGTTATGTGCGGAACTATTTCAAGACTAAAGGAAATCACTGCCCCTGGCCAAGAAAGAGGGTAGGCAGACTTTGTTACCTTTGGACAGAGCCAGGCTAGCTGTTTCCAGTCTTTAGGCTAAGCAAAGCTAACAAGCTGCTGATTGTAGCTTCATATTTAGTAGACAGATATTAAAGTGGTATCGATCTTCTCATCCAACTCTTGGCAAGAAAGCTTATTTTCCCCAAATAGTGACTATTCGTTTGATGCCTTCAGCTTTCTGTTTAGGAGTGGTTTTTGTCATATATAAGCAGAGGCACATCTGAGCTCTATCCATAGTGTACACATTATGTTGATGTCCCCCAGGCATCTGAGATAGACCAAGGGACCCAGGTGTGTGTTGGCTTCAGCCAATTAATGACATTAATGAGAGGCGTAGTGGGATCGACCAAACTGTCTGCATGGCTTTGCATCGAGTAGATACACAGTGAATGCTAAATACACCCTCAGCCAATAACAATTATTCAATAGATTCACAGAGAACACACATAAACTTGCAAACACACACGTGAGGAACACAAACACACATAGCCTCAACCTCTTGTAAGGCTGAAACAATCAATCAGAAATTCTTTCATTTCTTTCATGCTTCATGATATCTGTTTTGTCATTTCACTAATATAATGGTACCACGGTCATTTAGCCGGGGTTTTCGTCTGAAGCCATTTGCAATGATGCACATTGACTATTTATGGGAGCCTTGCGGGAATCAGACCCAATGAGTGCCCCCACACCAGCTATTACTCCCACCAGCTAAACCACGGAGCAACACTCATCCATCTAACCACAAGTTTAATGCTGACTTTTTTTTCATTACATCACAGCTTGGATGTTGCTGGAAATGTCTATTAAAGTTCCAGCAGGTCTGTGATGGGGATTCTGATGCATTCTGCTCTGAGGTTCAGGCTCTCCGTCTGCAGATCAATAACTAGACGGCCGTTACTTATTCACTGTCATACACAGGGACTGATAGACTGGTAATAAGTCTGTAATAGACAGCCGCTGTGTATTAAGATTCACATGTGGTGCATGTGCACGGGTGTGTTTGCGTATATGGTTAAGCATTCATTGATAGTTTGATGTCGCATTCGCATACAGAGTCAGTCATCGTCCCACACGCACTGTGGCAGCTGCACGTGACAGGCATGCTAATACCAACAGGAAAAGAAGAGATTGAGAGTAGCTAGAACGAGAGAGAGAAGGTTCTTGTTATCTCTTTGAGAAATCTTTCCTTTTGATTAAATGAAGTCAGGAGTTTGGGGCGGGTGCTGTGAAGGTACAGGGGGGACGTGAAAAACTCGAGGTGTTGAAAGTTGAAAAATGTTAACTTTATGCAAATGAAGGGCAGAATTTGCCTGGAGGCTCCAGAATGTCTGTGCAGGAGAAGATCATTATTGTAGTTTCTGGGATCCCTCTTCTGAATGTCCCTTGCCTGCAAGATCACAGGTGCAAACAAAAATGAAATGCTGCTCGGGAAAAAATCCCATTAACTGTTGGAGAACATCATAGGATAGTTATTTTCACAAGCTACTTGCTACTGTAGCTTGTGAGCGTTGACATGCCCACAGCAAAAAGCGAGAAGTGGCGGAGGCGGTGTTTTCCACTGCCAGTGGGTCTTCACCGTTAGACTGGAAGCAGCGGTAAACAGCTAGCCTGGCTTTGTCCAAATTCCAAATTCCAGTAACAACTCTAAAGCAAACTAATTAACACATCATTTCATGTTTGTTTTACCCTTACAGCCACAAAAATGTAAAAATAACAATTTGTGGTTGTAGGGGGAGTTACATCCATAACAGCTGAGTGCAGTGACAGTGGGCAGCATCCCAGATTGCATGCTAAACTGCTTACATATATGTAGGCTACACCGGAAACCATGCATGTTTCATTACGTGCGTGTTCATTTTATTATTCAGTACCTGCCTGCTGACGCGAAGCCTGTTTGCTTATACATGGGCAGCATAAGAAGTGCCAGTTTGTCTCTGGTTTTTATTGGTGAATGGTTCAAACACAAACACACACACAGATACAAACCATGAGAAGTAATGCTGTGCGAAATGAAAGGCGTTGTTCAATAAAGATCTCATCCTCAGATTACGACACACTCTGCCGGAGCATTTTGCCCAGCATGTAACAGGATATTACATGCACGTACACACACACACACACACACATACATTTGCACAGAAGGTTGGAGTGGCAGAGTCGTTGGAGATCAGAATGATGTTATCGGGTTTAGCTGGCATTTATACCACTTTTCTCATCTCTCTCTCTCTCTCTCTCTCTCTCTCTCTCTCTGTCTCCCTGTCTCCCTTTCTCTCTGATCTCCGTTCCTCACTTTCTCCTCGTGTCTTTTATCTCACAGTACTTTTTGTTTACCACCATCAGTGTGCTTCTCTTTTTCTTTCTTTCCCCTCCTGCTTATTAGATCAGATCTGTCTGCTTTCTCCTCCACTGGGCCTCAATTCAATCTTGTTGTTGAGTTTCACATCCTTTCTTCCTGACTCCTCACCTCCCTTATAACTCAGCATTCAACTTCTCACCTGTATACCCTTCTACTGTGTACTTTAACACACACCTGCATTTCTCTCCCTCTAAAAACCCTTATGCTCATTTATGCCTTTTATGTCCCCTTTCCATTCTGTGTTTCCCTGCTATAGTCCTCTCTCGCATCTTACTTCTCTGTCTTCCTCTACTGGATGTTTCTCTCCTCTTCCTCCTCTCTCTTAATCTTCACAGTCTCTTCTAATCTGTCAAGGGACAGTCCAAACAAATTGTGCTCAGCATCAAATAAGGAAAACAATCAATACAGATTACAAATCACAGATTTCTCTCTTTTTCACTGCCATCAAAGCAAAGAATTTGAGTTCTTATTAACTATTGACAATAATTAGTCTGTTAAGGAAGATAGATAATTGTTTTTTGTATAAGCATGCCTTAACCAACATGAACATGTAGCAGAAGTGTGTGAGATGTTAAGTCATTCCAGCATTACAGTGAAAAATGACAGGGAAACAGAGACAGGGAGTTGACATGAGACAACTGTGCACAGTCAGCAGGGCCACATTGACACTCCTGGGTTTGTTTCTTTCATTTGCAATCCAGCAAACTGGAAAGTTAAGATCCTGGCCAAAAATGAAAACAAATGCAAACTTAAACAAAAAATGCTGCTGTAACACAAATGAGCACATTGCCAAATTATCTAAATCCTTTTGCAGTGAGATATTTGCTGTTAAAATACCCAAATGCTAGATTTTCACAGTCATCAGTCATGTTCCAACATTTTTCTGGGATGGCTTCTGATTGTTACAAAAGTCTGTCCTGTTCTCTCAGTTGTTCTCACATACTTCTTTGAACAAACTAATCCCAAGAATCCTCCTTTAACTTAAAATGCAGCTAGGGTTCTGACTGGATCAAAAAGATATTATGCCGGAAAAACCATCTCATCATCATCTAATATTTTCATATTAGTTTTAGAAGATTTTAGAATTTTACTGATTAGATGGGTTTGAGAGCCTTAACCACATTAACTGTACAAAAATTTAAAAATTTTGGGGATTCAGTTATATTTATTTACAATTTCTGAAACATGTATAGTTTCGCCGATACCATTAGCATATCAAATAAGGCTTAATTATATTTACTGGCACATTAATGTGTACGTTGCATTTTACTTCTATAGTTGTGCTAATATTAACTACTTTATATACTTTTCTTTTTCTTTGAACCTTTATTCAGGGAAGGTGAACCCTGATCACATTCGCACAGATAGACACATACACACCTGGAAGCTGCCCAGTGGAACCATAGTCTGATCTGCTGCCCACCGAGCAGCTCAGCTGGAGCGGTTGGGGTTAAGGGCCTTGCTCAAGGGGACCCCAGGGAGGGTCAATAACCACTGTAATGAGGGAGGGTCACTTTTATCCTGCCGGTCCAGGGGATTGATCCGTCCTCCCGGTCAGAAGCTCATTCTCTAACCTTTAGGCCACCACTGCCCCATACTGTTCGATAGTTTAATCTACAGAAATACATAGTCTATAAAATCATCATATCTGTGTAGCATCACTGTCCTGTGAGAACAACATACCTTTCAATAGTCAAACTTTTCATGAGCTCATAAAAACTGCCCTGTTTTCAGCTTTGAGAAAATATAGCTTTGTATATAGTTTATTTATCTTAAGAAGTATGAAGGAACACCCATGAAGGAACACGTTATCCTTCAGTTTATCAGAAACATTCAAAATCACCAAATTTGGATACATAGTTTGTACAAGACAGGGAGGGTATTAAAAATTGTAATCTGAAAGGTGACTAAAGGCCTAACTAAAGCTGTCAGATACATGTAGTGGAGTAAAAAGTACAGTATTTGCCTCTGAGATGCAGTGGAGTAGAAGTACAAAGCTGTATAAAATGGAAATACTAAAGTAAAGTAAAAGTACCTGAAATTTGTACTTAAATTCAGTTCTTGAGCAAATGTACTTTGTTACATTCCACCGCTGGCGTTATGTCTAGTATTTCCAACTCTACTGTGCAATTTGCAAAAAAGCACAAGACTGGACTGCAAGTGGAAAAAGTTATGACATTTTATCTTAAAGCATTCTGAAATAATTTCAGCTCTTAACAAAACCGTTTGTTCCTACAGATCTACAAATATACTTCCACACAGTTCAGATGTGTGCACTGTAGTGTTGCATAAAGCACTTTAAGAACAATTTCTTAGTCGTTACTTTAAGGTTTATATAGAAAACAATTAGTTGCACAGATTTAACTGGACTCACGGTGTTCTAAAAGGTGGGCTGCGGGATTCTAATCCAGTACACGTCATTTTGTAAAATTCTGTGAATATCTCCTCAGGGTCATTTAGCTGTCTGTTCTGTTTATACACCGCCCTGGATCAGTAAACCGCTCCTCATCCCTGCTTGAAGCTACAATTTCTGAATCTTTGAGCAAACTATCTGCATTTGAGTTGCATTGTGGGTAATGTAGGCGTCAGGTTTTGAAGAATACTTGGGGGATAAAATTCATGACATCTCTGGTTCTGATTTTGGCTTTTTTTTAAAACTGTCCATCCTGAGTCAGACAATGTTATAGGAGTGTAATTCTAAAACAGTGGAGTACCCTTTTAAAAAAAATCAGGTTTTATCCCTAAAGATACATTCACATACATGCTTTTGTCAATTATGTATTCAGTATTTGTTTCTCAGTTTTGGATGATTTCAGATCTTATTTGCAATATATTGTGTTTATGCACATTAGGCACATTTGTCATCTACTTCTCCCCTTTTCTCAGATTCGTGCATTACATTTTGAAAGCCAAATTATACAAACACCAACAAGAAGAACCATTGTTATTACAATCAATATTAGATTAACTTGAACAGTGTTGCCAAGGTAACTATTCCATATTTCTGCTGGACTGTGACAAATCATTCAGTATTGTACCTGGTTTAGGAATCTCTTCTATCAAGATAAAGTTAACATCTTAACAGAAATGTTACAGGTCTGGTTATTGAACTGAGCATTGAATAAGAGTGAAATAGACATAAAATGCAAAATGATCAGGGCTTGACCACCTTAGCTCTTTAACTCTGCAACATCAACATAAATCAGTATTGTGTTATTTTTTAATTATGGTTTCATCACTGCCCTTGACAATGTGTTTCTTTCCTCAATCACCTTTAATTTGGACGATTGAGTTTAACCTTGCTATTTGTGTACTTCTTTTTACGATTTAGTCTCTTATCCTTTGCAACTGTGTTTAGACAAATTATAAACAGATAAAGACTATTATCGTACAGATGTTATTAGAACTTGAGCTGAGATTGGTATCACCACCATGAACTCAGGAGACATTTAGAGAGTGCTGTGATTGACTGTCCAATCTTTGCAGCCACACGCCATTAGTTTGAGTTAACATTGTACCCAACTGACTGAGATTGGTTAGGAATAATGGAGAGTGAGGTTTGAAATATCATTAGTCTAGCCAATGATGAAACAAGAACAACACTATAAATACAGCTGTTATTTTGAAAGTTTCCAGTCTAACAAGAAAGATAAACGATTCATAAGTCCTAAACCAGGCTCAAAACTCTGCAATATCTGCAAATTTAGGAAGCTTGCAACATATATTTAATGTGTTTCAAGTAGCATCCAGGGACCTCCATGCATGTGTGTTCATGTGTTTGAAGTTATTGTCTGTTGCGTGACTCACTAATCTGCCAGTTTACCGGTGGCCTTCTCTTCTTTTCTTCACACAAACAGAGAGACAAACTTTTGCATACCAAGCAACAAGTACTCTAAAATGAAAGGATTCATTTTAGCTCATAAACTTGCAAGAAATCCAGTCTTGAAAGGCAAAAATTGAATTGTTGTTGAAATTAATCAAATACAAACTCTAAGAGAGTGTGTGAGAAAGAGATATTTCTCCAGTCCATTAGTGCACTTTAGGCATTAGTGAACTGTGTTATTCAGTTACTTTTGGAGGAATTTAGAAGCAGTCCATTGATCAAGAAGACACTGGCTTGGCACTCACAGCCACTCAAAGGTAAGCAGACGCCATTAGGAAAATAAAGTGAACAGTAGTCTTGCAAAAAGGGTTGTCTTCTTAAAAGTCCTGAGACGTCTAATACTTGTACAGTCATTTCATGATGACATGTTCTGGAGATTCTGCATAACGTAGATCCACCTTTAGGAATTATAATGGAAGAGAAAAATGAGAGTGAGGTTAACCACAGCATCCTCCTTAGACTGTAGACGTTAAAGAAGCATTTCCCCCACTTATTTCTAAGAAATGTTAATTTATCAGATGCCATTTGTGTCTTGCTAGCCTCTGGCCATTTTTAGTAACCCAGTTTGCTTTTCATATTTGCACTGAATGAAAGAGATTCCTGGTCTCAAGACACTGCTGATGGAATCTTTTCTTCACTCTCTCCCAGTTGCTCTTTTTAGACTTTCTAGTGGCAACATCGCTCATCCACACACCGAAACCGTGAACCTTTTCTCATCTCTCACCCACTTCGTTTTCACTTCCATGACACCCCCTCTCCTTCTGACTGTGTAGAAACAGCCACGTGGGTGTTCCCTAAGAGCTGCAATTACAGTCAAGGAAAGCGTGTTATCCTCTCTGCATATTCACGTATATCTGTGTGTGTGTGTGTGTGTGTGTGTGTGTGTGTGTTTGGCTCGCCCCAGTTATTTTCTGCCTGTTCCAGGGATTTCCATGCTGTAGGACCCAGACATTTCCCAGAGGTGTGACTATGTGTGTAAAAGTATGTGTGCATGCTTTGCAGGGTTCGCTCTGTCACCGTCTCCTTCAGTGATTAGGGCCGTCTCCATCCCAGACTGAGGTCTAGTCTTGTGGGAAATGCCGACTTGAGGCTGATTTGCTTGCATCTACCTCTTTTTTTAGAGTCTGGGCTGCATTTGACAGGGCCGTCTGGATGTGTGTTTGTGTGTGTGTTTATGTGTGTGTGCGTGCATGTGTGCAAAATTGTCCGTGCATGTCTCACTTGCTCGCTTGAGTCTGGCCAGCACTGTGTCTGGTTCTGTGATGAGAGACATCTGCAATCAGGGACTTAACATGATTACCAAGGTACGAGGGCCGTGGGGACTGGAAGGGGTCGAGGCATAGAAGGATGGATTGATGGATGACTGAAGAAGAAAGATGGAGGGGTGGTAAACTGCTCCAGCAGGTTGCAGTTTTAGCGTTGGGGGATGCTTTTGGTGGAGCATGTCCTCAGACATCACACCTTTACCTGTGACGAGACTTCAGCTTGTCTTTGGTGCTGTCATTTTCACACATTTCTCCTTTTTAGTTTTTTGTCCCCCCTCTCTCCTGCTGGCCTGTTTTTTGTTTTTCCTCTCATACTTTGACCTCCTTCTGTCCTGTCCACTTTCTGATGCCTTTCTTTGTCCCTTGCCCTCTGCACAGGGATGCCATGTTATATTTAAAATTAAAAAATAACAAAAGATACTTTGCCCCTTGATCTCATTCATTTTTCCCTGTGGGCTTGTTCTTTATGTCTAAGTTTATTTAGCTTTGCTGTCCTCTGACCTTCCTTCCTGTTTCTCTCCCGATAAAGTTGACAGTTTGTGTTTGAAGTCCCTCGTGCACACACACATAGACAATCCTTAACTACTTTTCCTCTTCCCAACCCCCCTTCCTTCATTCCCTTCCTCTGTCCTGGTCATGTAGGGGCAATGGCACTCACTCACTCCCATTGACAGATGACTTTCCTAATGGAATTTAATTATTTATCCCTTCCTCATGGCAATTTAGCCAGGAAAAGACCGACAGTAGGCGCGCGAGGGAGGACAGGACAAGAGGGGAGGGCAGCGGGAAGAGGAAGGCGCTCATTTCCTCCAGTGGCAAGAAACTGGATCACCTCCGTTTTGATTTGGAAAGATGCCATTCAGAGAGAGAAGGAATGGGAGTAAGGGATGTTGGAAGGAGGAAAAAACAGAGAGACAGAAAACAAGAGAAAGACACGGCTGATGGAGTGGCTCTGTCTCACACACACACCGAGAGAAAACAATGAATGACAATGTGTACATGGAGTTTGGTTACCTACTCTCTGGCTCACAAGCACACACACAGCAACTTATGGAGGACATTAACGCTGCATGAAATTCAGTAGTTTTCAGCACCTTTTGGGAGCCAGCTTTTTGTCCCCAAATGGGAGGTGAGTCCCTGTAATGTGACTGTGCGGCTATTTATTTTATATTTTTGTTCCCAAAATGTGAGTACACACACATCCATAAACCTTTGCAAGTCTCTGCCGAGAACATGAGTATTAGACAACCTGTCTGTGTTTTCCTCTCTGTGCTGTAGCTCTTCACTCGCTGTCACACACCTCCGTCTTTTTTCCTGTATCTCCTTTCTCTTTCTTCATGTCTCGTCTCTCAGTGCGTTTCTCCCTTTTTGACTCCGTCTTCCTCCTGCTCTCTCTCTCTCTCTCTCTCTCTCGCTGGGGATCCTAATTAAGCTTGGCTGCTCTTTGATGTTGTCGCCTTGGCAACAGTCACCATGACGAGGCTGGGTCTGCACACTCTCTCTCAAACTCACTCAGGCATACACAAATACACACAAGTACAGTACACACACACACACACACACACATACATGCTCACTGAAATCATTAAAGGATACAGCCAGCGTTTGACCCTTGGTTCAAATGATAGCTTACACAATGACAGGTGTGGGCATAGGCTACATATGTGTGTGTACACATGTTGGCTACATGTGTGCACAAATGTTACAACAGTAGAACAAGGGAAACACACACATCCTGCTGAGCTATAGATGATGATGAAATATGCAGTGTGTGTATTCATAGGTGGTTGTGGTCGTGGCAGAGCTTCAGTCCCCTTTCATCATGACAGTTACCTGCAGGTTGTCATGCCCATGTTCTGATGTTTGACCTGTTATTGAATTGAGTTTTCCTAAATAAATGCTTGCGTGGGCTAAAAACCCTTGCGATGAATCATGTGGTAAAGAGCAATTGTTAGCACTGGTTGATTCTTGAGGCAGTACAGCATCTGGTAAACTCAAGGGAGCAGGGAAGTTCCTCATTTCTCTTACTGTGCCCTGGTCTTTATTTTTAGGCAGTGTGCTGCTTTCTCTCTCTCTCTCTTTAACCTTTTCTGTCTACTGCAAGAATCTCCTATTGAGACATTTTCTAGTCCTAAAATGTTTATTTTATTTTAATAAATAAATGAAAATTGCCCTGCTAAATTGAAATTCCAGTCTGTTTCAGATGTAAATCATCATGCCTTAAGAATATTTTACAATCAAGTGCAATGCATCTTGATCTTTATCAAGCATTATGTTTTGTTCTCAGATAATTTACAGAAAACTCTTGAATCAAGTTCTTTGTGCTAGAAACAGGTTGAAATATTTTTACTGCACTGGCAAATTTCCTTGTTTGAAGAAAAGAAGACTCGAAGGTTTTTTTGCAGTTTACTCCTTTCCCTGATATTCCTCGTTCCTATCTTTATCTCTTAATTTCCCCTACACTTCATCCATCTCTTTCCACCGCCTTCTCCTCTCATCAACCCAACCTCCCCCACCCCCAGTTCCTGTCAGCACCGTCTGGAGGAGGGACCCTATAATGAAACCTGCTCTTACCACTTCCTTATAACAACGGCTTTGGCGACAATATCAAGAGCAACCACAGCAATTACAAATGCTAAACATCAACATACAGGGAGGGAAAACTGCAATTAACAACATTGTTATGCACGTGCTCATGTGACTGGCAAAAAATACCATCAAAGTGGTCGTTTTTTAGAAAACTATTGTGATAATTTAGAACCTGTTTTGCTGAAGCGCTTCAGATGACTTGGCATCTTTGATTTAATTTTAGTATGAGTTGTAGGTTACATGAAAATGAGCCAAGGCACTGTGTGGAGACTGAATAGATTGCTGATTAGATGGATGGTGTATTACATCTCAGGAAAAGAGACATTTACCCTAAATTGCTGCTAGTTCCTTTAATCATCAGATCAGTCAGCTGTACTGATGAGTAAACTGTGCCAGCAGAGGATCATGATCAAAAGTTTGCGCAGCAGCACATTAAAACAAGTGTAACTCCTTCCCTCTTTTAACTTTCCTCATGTCCTTCCTGTCCCCACAGCTGTTTGTCATCGACAACGGAGCGGACGACTGGCGCATCGCCATGACGATGGAGAGGGTTCTGCTGATCGGTCTGGAGCTGTTGGTGTCTGCAGTGCATCCAGTGCCTGGGGACTTTAAGTTTCAGTGGCGGGCGCGGCTGGCCTTCTCATATGCGCCGTCACAGGCCGAGGCCGACCTGGACATGGTGCTGAGCGTGCCCATGTTCCTGCGCCTCTACCTCATCGCCAGAGTCATGCTTCTGCACAGCAAACTCTTCACTGATGCCTCCTCCAGGAGTATAGGTGCCCTAAATAAGGTGAGAAGGGTTTTGTGCTTGCAGGTGTGTGTGCAGTATGCATTCATACCCAGAAAGAGGTGAGGGAGTTGTAAAGGCATTAAGGTCAAGCACTCTCTCCTCTGAATTAAATCTGTGTCTGCACTGTCCCTTTCATTCCTGGCCTTTATCTCTCCAACTATCTCAAGTCCTTCCTTCCACTCTGCCCTTCAAGTTTCTTTTCATCTACCAGTTCAAAACTCCTTCCTCTCGCTTTGTTATCGCCGTGCATAGAGACTTAGATGTAAGCTGTGGTGGATCTTTCATAATACAATATGAGATGGGAGCGTGAAATGGGAACAAGATATTGCATGCGGCTCAAATGGGGCATGAAAAGAAAGGACTCAAATGAGATTGCGAGTGGGGAGAAATGTGTACGAGCCATGCGATAAATGATTGGTGCCAGGTTTGTAATGACTTTAAACGATAAACATTATTGTAAAATCAGAAGGTAGAGATGTAGTGTGTGGTGGAAATATGCTAACTACGAGGAGGAGGAGGAAGAGGAGGAGGAGGGGGAGAGATGGAGTAGATTTTAGATGAGTAATTTAGCAGGTTGCAAGTGTATCTGCGATGGCACTATTCTGACCCTCTGGCTACAGTGATGCTGAGAGGAGGTGAAGCTGTCATTGAAGTGCAGCTCTAACATGAAAACTCATTTATCAGCTGCTTAACCCTTCCAGGGCTCAACCATTGCTCTAAGATCATCCATCTGCCAGAAGTTGATGACAAATGAGCCAGGGATAGAAACTACACTGAAATAGGCCAATTACTCAAAGACACTGTATGGCTTGACCCGTGTCAAAGGGCGAGCCCGATCTCAACTCCAATTACAGTGGAGATTCTCCGAGTGCTGCCGCTATCAAAAGCTACTCAGAAGACTAATTAGTAAAACATCAAATCTGTGTGGGAAACTGTGTGCAGGATGAGGTTTCATAGCTATGTAATACTAACCCTCGAAAAAATGTGAATTACAATGTAATTTATCAGCTCTGCTATACTGAGTGTGTGTACTTGTGTATCTACATGCATTGCAGGTGCATTTTAACACACGGTTTGTAATGAAAACCCTCATGACTATCTGCCCTGGGACGGTGCTGCTGGTCTTCAGCATCTCTCTGTGGATCATCGCTGCCTGGACTGTACGAGTGTGTGAGAGGTCAGTAACAAAGCTGGTCCATTTGGGTGTGTGTTTGCGTTTGTTTTTTATTGTATGATTTAGTGTGTGTGCATGAGAGAGAGCGCTGGGCTGTGATTTGACGAGGAATTAAACTGAGCAATTCAATTCAATTGGCAGAAAATATAATCTGGGACATGTGTGCAACATAATCCATCTTTAGACTCAGTTTATGAGGCTTTCTCACCAGTTGTACACTTAATTTGAGCCAGGCAATGGAGTTGTTACTTCATTTGTCTGTTTTGTCTCATAAATCAGCAATATAATAGTGTCCTCATAGATACCTTCAGTAACACTTTATTTTCCACCCCTCATACAGCATTCATAAGCAGTACACAAGTACACAAACACGCAATTTTGTTATAGCACAGTATAATGGAGTTTTAAGTAGGTATTAGGACATTGATATTCTATAATTTATCAACAACTATACCTTCTCCTATGACGCATTTGTAACTGGTGTATACACATATGATGAATGAACATAGCCAAAATCACAATATGAACAAACACAGTGTGTTGCTAAGCAGTGAGTTGAAAAAAACAAACTTTGACAAAGATTCATTAGAGGAATAGTTTGACATTTTGGGACGTAAAAGAGTTAGATGAGAAGATGGAAACCACTGTCATGTCTGGCCCATGAAAATGAAGCTACTACAGCAGCCGGTTAGCTTCTGTTTTTTACATTTTAATTAGTGAGCTTTAGAGGTGTTGGTAGGTGGATTTTATTGCCTTTATGCTAAGCTAAGCTGGCTTGAAGCTTCGTATTTATCGGAAAGATATGAGAGTGGTATCAATATTCTCATCGAAGTCTTGGCAAGAAAGCCAATAAGTGTATTTCCCAAAATGTTGAAGCATTGCTTTAACTCAAAGTCCACATATTACATTTCTCCCAGAGGTTTCAGCTGCATCTCATGGCCTTCATCAGCAGATGATATTTGCTCAGTTGTCATGGAAAATGTTATTTATAAATAAATAAATACTTCACTAAAACATTTTGTAAATAAGTATAATAAACAAATGCTTCATATCTCATAATTAAAACTGTTTTATATAATTAATCATTCATTAACTGTTTATACATCAGTGACAAATGCTTCACAGTTGTAGACAAGTACATTCATGATTACTTAAAAATGTCCTTATATTCCATAAGCAATTATATTATAATGTGTTGTAAATTGTTTTTTTACTGCTTATGAATGGTAAATACGGGGTTAAACTGAAATGCACCCGTCCTTCAGGTAGAAGAATACATATTGTATTGTGTTAAATATCTACTGACATAACCATCTCGCTGTTACTGACGAACTGTTTTAAACTGTAAATCAAATTGTCCACTTGTATTTAAAGAATGAAAATCTGATTTTATGAGCTATGTAATGTCATTGATGTACCATCAAGAGGAAAGCAAAAAGTGACCACCGCTTTTGATGTATTCAAACGCTTCGGAAGATAATCAAGGAAATATGGGAAAATGTCAGTTGGTTAATAAGCTTGATTAAATGCATCATTGCCCGGCTGCTGGGAAGCCAGTGTTTGTTCCACATCCAAGTTTAATTGGCATTTCCTGTCCAAACCAAATTAACGAATGGAAAAAAACATATAATTCAATTAAACTGCTTTAAACATGACGCAAATTTAAGAATTTGGAGAGTGTGTCCCTTCGGGCTAGAGAATAGAACGCTCAGAGCAAATATATCTGTTTCTAACATCCCAGGCTTAGATTTACGTTTTTTTTCTGTCGAATAGTTTTTGAGAAAACAACTTTGTTTCTGATCTGCACCAGGTTTGGTTGCTATGGCAACAGTCTTGTGCATAGGGCAGGAATGATAGAGGGAAAAGCTGCAGTTATGTGTTATGCTCTGTGTCAGGCAAAGTTGAATGACGCTTGTTTGAGGTTTGACGCCCACATTTGCAGACAGGACCAGTGGGCCAGTTGTGTTGTTTTTATTTATTTATATCTTTCACTATTGACTGACTTTATCCTCTGAACATGGACTGTATTTCTTTTTAGGTATCATGATGCTCAGGATGTGACCAGTAACTTCCTGGGAGCCATGTGGCTAATCTCCATCACTTTCCTGTCCATCGGCTATGGAGACATGGTTCCTCACACCTACTGTGGCAAAGGAGTCTGTCTGCTCACAGGAATCATGGTCAGTACATTTCCTTCTTCTCTACCCTCTCTTTCTATCGCTCACTCCCCCCCCCCTCCGCGCTGTCCTCGCCTCGTTCGAAGGTCAGCAGATTAGAGAGCATGCTGTGATTTGCGAGAGAAATTCTGCCATTTGTGAAATTTAGGCAATCCTCCCTGAATTAGCCTAAATCTGTGTTTCTGTGTGTTTTGGGTGTGTAGGCGCGCAAACAAGAGCACGTTAGTGGTTTGTGCGTGTGTGTGCGTGTGCGTGCAGTGTGTTTGTGTCTATGTGTGTTATTCCCTTGTCTGTCCTCATTGCATAATGAAGGTCCCACCTTTCAGTGTGCCATGTCCTCCCACTCTCTCTCTCCCTCCCCCTCTCTCTCTCTCTCTCTCTTTCTTTCTTTCTGTACCAGTACCTCTCTCGCATTCTGTCTCTCTCTTTCTATTTATCCCTCTATCTCTCTTTTCCTCTCTGTCCGTCTCTCCTTCCCTGAGGCCATGTGTTTATTTCTATCCACCGTCCATCTGTTAGTATCAGTGTTTAAGCTGCTCCTCTATTTGCTTCACTTCACAGGTGTTCTTGCCTCCTCAAACTATTTCTTTCTCTTCAGTCTTCCTTGCTTGCTTTCTGTCTTTGTCTCATTAACTGTCTCTGTTTTGTCATACAGGCCATTTTCTTCTTCATTTCTAGCTTCATTTTGTTTAAAGGAATAACCACAAATTGTTCTTGGAAGTTTGTCCAATTGGTCAACTGATTTAGTCATTTGAATGCAGACACTACTCATCTTTTTCCATGCTATCAATTTAATATAACCTGTTCTTAATGATTGGAGGAAGTTATTTTATTTTCAAACACAAGACAATTTGAATTCCTTAATACCTCTACAGCTGAATGTCAAGTTATCTCAAATTAAATGTGCTAATAAGTGTTGTCGTTTTTGCTGATTTTTATATGGTCAGGAAAAAATATGATAATATTACTTTTCGCATAGCACACCGTGTGCCACATGTTTTATGTTGCCAAAGGGGAGATTATGGTGAGTAATAGAAGACTGTGTGCAGCTAAAGAGCTCAAAGTCACTGCACAGTGGGTGCTCATCTGAGTTGGGGATAATGCCATTTTTTTAAAGAAATTATGTAATAATATTACTTTTCTGAGTTACAGACTCGTGTAATGCATTAGGTACTACATGATCAATGTGTTTCTTAAAAAGGGATTCCTACAAAAATATGACACATTTGAAATGTCATTTTTAATTAACTAGATAATGCCACCCCATGGATGCCACTTTCGTCCTTTTTATGTTTTTAAAACCAGAGGAAATCACTGCACATAAGCTTTTTAAAACACAGAAATAATGCCAGCAGCATTGTTGAGACTGTTAAAGTGAATGGAAAGTAAATGCAATGTGCTCATACAAAAGAAGAGCACCACTTAACATTTTAAAAAGCACCTCTAAACAGTCCTCGGATCAGTCAAGTTGGCTGAATTGTTGAAGCCAGTCTAGAAGTGCCTTAAGATGCAGTTTAATGACTACTGGAAAATGGTTCAAGAAAAATAAAGAGAGCGAATTAGAAAGCCCTCAACAAAACTCTCAAAATCAAAAGCGCTTAATATTTTCCACAACAAGTAACATACTTCGCTTACTAGTGCTGTTTTGGAAAATAATGCCCTATTAGTCTTTACTCTTTTATAATTAATTTGCTATTCAACATTGTAGTGTAAGTGTGTAGCACTGGCTGAAATCATCTACTTGGGTCACATACTGTAGATGATTTGGTGTCCATTTTTCTCACTAACTACTTCCCCAAAACTCTCAAAAACCTGCATGTGTATTTTTTTCATCCTTACTTTGTCCGTTCAACCTCTCTGAAGCTACCTACTTTATTTATTGTATAGTCCATTAAATGTGTAAATAAACACACACATGCACAAAGACACACACACACACAGACCTCCATTTGCTGGGTGACTCATCCGATCGGTGTTTTAGAGTCCAACCCTTACTATCACGTTAACACACACACACAAACGCAAAAAAACAAGGGGTGGATACAGAATGTCCCAAGCCCACTGTTACAGACTGCATCCTCCACACAAACACTGACACAAAGCTTGACATACACTCTTAGTATGACTCCCACACACACTCTCCTCTTCTGTCACACACACACACACTCTCACACACACACTCTCACTACACTCTGTGTTCAGAGTGGTTTATTTTAGTTGATCATCCGAGAAGGAGTGAGAATGCAAAGAATCGAGAAAGGTGAGGCTTGTATGGGTGAGGCAGAACAGGCCTCACCTTTCTCAAATCTCTGCATTCTCAGTTGTGGGAAAACGGAGCGTGGAGGTGAAGTGAAAAGAAGGTTTACATTTATATTTAGCAGACGCTTTTATCCAAAGCGACTTACACACTCACATACCGAAGGCAATGTCAATGGTCAATGGTCAAATGTTTACAACTGCTTATAAATGCCAAATGTGTGTGTGGGGTTAAAGTAAAGTGTTGCAAACCGTATGAATATGTGTTTGTGTTTTTATTTGACTTGCATCTACTTCAGCCTCTTGATATACTGTAGTTCTGGATTGGATGTCAGGTTAAAATAAATGCAGAGTAGCTGCCGTTTCAAACCATTTTTTTTATTTCAGTCAGAAGAGACAAGTGAATGAAGTAAAGATTGTGTTAATTAAAAACAGATGATGTAAGATGTTAAACTTGACAGAGTCTTTGATGCTTAAACTCCGCGGGGATATTTTGGGAATGGAGGGCATCTGCCATGAGGAGCAGCAGAAAAAAATCCCCTCATGGAGTCGAGACACTGGTGGTGGTGGTGGCTGAGGACTCTGCTGAGGTTGATGGAATGATGAGCTGATGGATCTGCAAAGACTGGGCGGTGATAGGGAGGTGGATTGCATGAATGTACAGAAGGCAGAGAGAGAATTATATTTAAACTGACAGTAGTAAGATGATAGGTTGACAATGAAGGTGTGTCACAGTGCTATTGGATAGATGAGACCAGCTGATGGAACAGCTGATGTCCCAATTTGACAGCCCCAGATAATGACAGCAGGAAATACGAGTTAGCATGCGTGAGGAAAGTGAATGACAGGATTGTATGAGAATCAACCACGCCTAAGCATGCGGTAGTATAGTCTTCCTGACTGAACCTTCGCTAGAGCTTCATTTGTCAGTCCCTAAGTGCTTGTGCACACTAATTGAGCAAATTAAACTTCACATTCTTTTGTGTTGAACATCTTCCTCTCTTTCGTTTATGTATTCCTGCTGCCCTGCTTGGGAAACTATTTTCCACTGGGGGTTTTTTTGCATGAAGCTAAAGAGATGCCGTTTTTTACCTGGAGTGCGTGGCTGTTACACAGAAGCACAGATGGGTGATTCCCCCCTTTTTCTGACAGCTACGTCGATGGCTGCGCTGTACTGGAGGAAGCGAGGGAAACACCCAGGCGTATGAAACAAATCACAGGGGCACAGCCATCATCAGCCGTGTTACTCGGCGGAGATTGCACAGGGAACCCTGCTGAAATCAAATGGATGCAGGCTTATACACAAACAAACTCTCCTACACGGACGCACGCACACACTCACTAACACATGCATGCACATAGACACATAGCCTGCCTTGACAAACCAATCAGCACCCCTCTGTTTCTGACCGAGGAGGACAATTTTGAACACACACACACACACGCACACACACACGGATGGGTGTGTGCACATCGCGCTGCACTTGTACATACTGTACTGTAGCAATTCGTCGAGGGCTCGTTTCTCAAAAGTACAGACATGTATGAATGCTCTTTGGGTTTTCCATCGGCTCTCATCATCTTTTATTCATAGTTTTTGAATAAACACAAATAGAGTGGATGAGTGTATAGACTTGGACACTGATGACTGTTTGTGCGTTACATTTTACTGAACCCAGCCAAAGTTATTTTTGGCAAACCTGTCTTATCATTCAGGAGTGTGCACAGTGAGGTCTTGGCTATTTCCTACACGCTTCAAAATGTTGCACGCTCCCTCGCTCTCGCTCTCTAACTCACTATGTTATATCTATCTCTCCCACTGTGAGGTACACACACTCACAAGCAGGAAGGAAGAGCACTCATACATTTTCATTAAACACTCTTAATCTTAATGTATTACTTATCAGGAGATATGTGACCTCATTAACATTGCCTTCTTCTCCATCTTTCTCTCCTCCTACCCTGTGCTCACACCCTCACCTCCTGCATTCATCTCTCTCTCCAACCGCTCCCTCCGTGTATCCTTCCTTCCCCATTTATATTTACTCATAAGTTTTTACTCTCTTTATCTTTTCCTCCCTTCTCCCTTTTTTCCTCTCGGTGCCTGCCCCTTCAGAGGAACCTGTGAGCACTCAACAGCCCCATTGAAAACAGTGTCTAATCTGAAAGTTAATTAAGTCTGTCTTCCTCCCCATGTTCCTGCTCCTCTTCTCCTCTCAAGCATGTCTTTCTGGATGGGAGACTGCTGTCACTCTCTCCCAAACGAATTTTCTGTATGTCCCATGTGGGTCGAGCTGGAATGCAGACAAACCGTGTTTTACACTTCCTGCAGGCCTCTAGCCTCCGGTGACTGACACCTTGTAATTCAGATTGACAGCATCTAATTACATTAAATTAGGTGGTGTCAATCTTTGATGTGTGTTTTTTGTCTATAAGGAGCATATTTTTCAGCTACATATAGAGTCGATATAGAAGGAATCTCACACCAGATGGATTGGAAGTGAAAATAGACTTGGCTTTCCTCTTAACATGAGGAAATGTGGATCTGGAACTAAGCTATCTCTTTTAATCCTCTCCTCTCGCCCATTCACTTCTCCTTCTGTCGTGCAGCTCCCTTCCTCATATTTGTCCTCGCTCCCTTCAATCATCTGAGCTGAATCCCTGGCCAAAAGCCACCGATTTACCAATTCCTCCCTTATACTGACTGACTCAGTGCTCTGTTTTCTCCTCCTCCTCCTCCTCCCTCCACTCTCTCTCTCTCTCTCAGGGTGCTGGTTGTACGGCTCTGGTGGTTGCCGTGGTAGCCAGGAAGCTGGAGCTGACCAAGGCCGAGAAACACGTACACAACTTCATGATGGACACGCAACTCACCAAGAGGGTGTGTAGGCATGTGTGGTGTCTGAGGTGTGAATGAGTGTGTCTTGCCTAAATAAAACAAAATATATTTTTTAAAAGAAAGCACACTTTTTCTGAATGTACCGTTGGGACTCTAACAGAACCTTCATTTATATAAGTACCACTCCTATGTGTTATTGTCCTTTGGATGATTTTGTACTATATTTTCAGATTTATTTTGGGGTTGAAGACAAAGTGGTTGAGAGCCCGGCGAAACGGCTTGTCCTTTCGCTGCACCTGCTTCACCCTCCCCAACTACTACATCACACTAACACCCTGTATTGTTGTGATAGAGTGGCATGTCATTTTAGTGAGTGAAGGCAATAAAAGGTCATCTCTTTCTCGCCTTCTCCATTCTCCTCCTTCACTTACCGTTTCTCTTTCTTTCCATCTCTGTCTTTTTACCTCCCACATGGCCACCCCTCCAACCTCACACTTCTACTCTCCTCTGACATTTGTCTCTCTTACAGTAAATCCCTTTCTCTCTCTCCCTCTTTCTATCTGTCACCGTCTCTCCTCTCCTCCCTCCTTTGCCCTCTTCTTCCCTTTGTCCTTGCCCCCTTCCTGCCTCCTTCCCTCCATCTCTCACTTCCTCCCTCCTCCAGTCCTTTTAAATTTTTCATACAGTTGAAAGACCCAAGTTTTAAAAATAGCTCCCATATCAAATATGTAGGGTACATTATGGCAGCAGGGTATCTGGGTGACTGAACGCGGTAGGGAGATCAATAATTTCAGCGTGGATAAGATATCGACAGACAAGCCGAATAGACTCTCTATTGGCGTCGTGCTCTCAACTCACCTTCCTGCAGACTCTGGCCAGGTCAACCGGGGTCTGTTTTTGCAAGACGTTTAACACCTTGAACTGTGTGTGTGTGTGTGTGTGTGTGTGTGTGTGTGTTTGCATTTGGATTACTGACAATCTGGAATTAAGCTCACCATCTAAAGTAGTCCCACAATGCAACCGCAGGGGGGC